>CM022297.1:505259021-505317475 GCA_011799875.1 Thinopyrum elongatum
GGGCTTATTATACACTTTTATATTATTTTTGGGACTAACTACTAACCCAAGGCCCAGTGCAAATTGATGTTTTTTTTTGCCTATTTCAGTGTTTCGCAGAAAAGGAATATCAAACGGAGTCCAAACGGAATGAAACCTTCGGGAGAGTTATTTTTGGAACAAACGTGATCCAAAGGACTTGGAGTGGACGACAAGAAACGAACGAGGAGGCCACGAGGCAGGGAGGTGCGCCTGCCCCGCTAGGCGCGCCCCCACCCTCGTGGGCCCCTCGTGGCTCCACCGACCTACTTCTTCCTCCTATATATACCTAAGTACCCCGAAACCATCCAGGAGCACCACGAAACCCTATTTCCACCGCCGCAACCTTCTGTACCCGCGAGATCCCATCTTGGGGCCTTTTCTGGCGCTCCGCCGGAGGGGGCATTGATCACGGAGGGCTTCTACATCAACAACATAGCCTCTCCGATGATGTGTGAGTAGTTTACCACAGACCTTCGGGTCCATAGTTATTAGCTAGATGGCTTCTTCTCTCTCTTTGGATCTCAATACAAAGTTCTCCTCGATCTTCTTGGAGATCTATTCGATGTAACTCTTTTGCGGTGTGTTGTCGAGATCCGATGAATTGTGGGTTTATGATCAAGATTATCTATGAACATATTTGAATCTTCTCTGAATCTTTTATGTATGATTGGTTATCTTTGCAAGTCTCTTGAATTATCAGTTTGGTTTGGCCTACTAGATTGATTCTTCTTGCAATGGGAGAAGTGCTTACTTTGGGTTCAATCTTGCGTGCTCGATCCTAGTGACAGAAGGGGAAACGACACGTATTGTATTGTTGCCATCGAGGATAAAAGATGGGGTTTATATCATATTGCTTGAGTTATCCCTCTACATCATGTCATCTTGCCTAATGCGTTACTCTGTTCTTATGAACTTAATACTCTAGATGCATGTGGATAGCGGTCGATGTGTGGAGTAATAGTAGTAGATGCAGGCAGGAGTCGGTCTACTTGTTACGGACGTGATGCCTATATACATGATCATGCCTAGATATCTCATAACTATGCTCAATTATCATTGCTCGACAGTAATTTGTTCACCCACCGTAATACTTATGCTATCTCGAGAGAAGCCACTAGTGAAACCTATGGCCCCCGGGTTCTCTATTTTCCATCATATTAATCTCCGCAACTAGCTATTTTTGCGCCGTTTATTTGCATCTTTACTTTCATCTTTATCATAAAAATACCAAAAATATTATCTTCATCTCTATCAGATCTCACTTTTGCAATGGCCGTGAGGGATTGACAACCCCTTTATCAGTTGGTTGCAAGGTTCTTATTTGTTTGTGTAGGTACGAGGGACTTGCGTGTGGCCTCCTACTGGATTGATACCTTGGTTCTCAAAAACTGAGGGAAATACTTACGCTACTGTGCTGCATCACCCTTTCCTCTTCAAGGGAAAACCAACGCTGTGTCAAGAGGTAGACAAGAAGGATTTCTGGCGCCGTTGCCGGGGAGTACGCACAAGTCAAGACATACCAAGTACCCATCACAACTCTATCCCTCGCATTACATTATTTGCCATTTGCCTTCGTTTCCTCTCCTTTCTCTCACCCACTTCACCCTTGGAACCCGGTTTTATTCGCCCGCACCTCTTTTTCCCTTTCCGTCGCTTTTTCTTTTCTGCTGCTTCTTGTTGCTTATGTGTTTTGCTTGCTTGTCCGCTATGCTCCAAGATATACTAAGTGGTGTGACTTTGCCAAACCAACACAATGATTTCTTTCTTAGCACTCCGCTTTCTCCATCTTACCCCGCTGTTCGATCTTTGTGAATTAATGCCGCTTTGTTGCTGAATCTTGTCATGATCAGATCAATTCAGGCCGTCCTTCCTAGTGAAAATGCCGCTAGCTACCCATCTAACAACTTTTGTTGATTTGGTGTGAATGCAAACAATAATATGTGGATATGATAATTGTTAAGTTGGAGCTATTCCTTTTTCGCGGTTAGATATCGCCTGAAACTTGTTTTTCGTCTTTTTGCCTACAAATATATTTATTTCTTGGAATAGCGTGCATAAGACTTTTCATCTGCTAATATTATCCATCCTCCCCGCTAGATCACTCTCTTAGAAACGTATTATAGAAATTTTAAAAGCAACTTATCATGACCATGTGGCACAAGCTTTGGAGAGAGATAAAATTAATGATACGTAAGTTGCCCACACATGGTTTTAATTTATGATGATTATACAAAAAATTATTGCGGATGCGAATGTTGCTATTCTAGAAGAATCATTTTTGATTCGCGCGGGAGGCACTTTTAATGGGAAAGCCTTTAGGGAAGCGTCTACTAAACTCTCATGGATTTTGGGTTAATATTCTCAATGTCACACTGAAAGATCTACTAGGTAAAAAGGCTGCAGACTTTGAAGAGATTAAGTGTTTTGAGTGGAAGACTAGATGAACTTATAAGTTGTTTGCTATAAGAGTGTTCTTCTTCTGATCCTATGTATATGCCTTTGTCTACTTGATTGCGATGAATAAATGAATCTATGGATGTGAATTTTGTTGGTAGGAACAATTTTGGTAACAACGCTATAGAGGAAATTTTAAATTCCCCTAGGACCGTATCCAGGAAATTTCCCTAATAATTATTGGTAATTCCTACAACCTCTTATGGAAATTTTTAAATAAGATGTTCCTCTGATTTGTGAGACGATGTGTTAAGAGATATTTAGATTTCTCAATAAATTTCACTGCATCTTTGCTTGGAAAAAAATTGCTTAGGGTTGATGAATTGGCTAGGACATGATAGAATTTCTCTTGCTTTGATTCTTTTCTTTTTGAAACGTTAGATCTATTCCACCAGCATATATCAATGATCTCTCAAGGTCTCCATGAGAATTTCATTGTGAGTGCAAGAAGAACCGCTAGAGTCCGTGGCTACAAGGTTGCTTTATGAATGAGTTCTTCTAGTTTTTCATGATAATAAAGATGAAGATCTAAAGTGATTGATGTGTCCCCTATTTAAATCTTGGTTTTGCAATAAGAATCTTGAAATAAGGATGGACTGGAATGATGTCAACTTTAGTTAACAGGCGTCCCAATTGATTCGGAGTTTTAGATCTTGATGCAAAATAGGTAAGTTGGGATGGAAGAGGTCCAAAACTTTACATAGCAATGACCCACTATTTTGGATTTCAAGGGAATTTAATATGTAGTTGTTCTTTATAGATTGTATTTCCTTGTTGCAATCCGTGCTAAATTCTCCCGCCTGATTTATAGTCAAAAAAGGCTTTTACCAAACATATCGTTTGATGCTTTAATGCAATCTTATGAAAAACCTGGAATTGGAAGTTTCTTATCCCTAGAAAACTTATGATGAGTGGGAACCTACTATTAAATTAATTAAAGATCAATGAATGCTATGCTTTGTGTGATTTGGGTGCTAGTGTTCCACGATTCCAAAAGCTATTGTGTGAATGTTAGGTTTTCCGTGAATTTGGAGGATTGTTCTTTAAACTTGCACCTTGCGGATTCCGACCATTAAGAACCTATGGGAAGAATTAATGATGTTCTTATGTTCAGAAATCAGGAATTATGTGCCCGTAGATTTCATTGTCCTTGAATAGATTGCATCCTTCATGTCCTATTATTCTTGGTAGAACCTTTGTCCTTAGAAACGATTGGTTGCAATTATTGAGGTGAAAGAAGGAATATTAGATTCCATTTCCATTAAGGAAAGCAGGGAAGCTCACACTTTCCTAGAAAGAAATTAAATAACCTTATGAATCTATTAATGAAGCTACGTATGGATTGCAGTGCCAAGATGGCATACCTAGATCTATCCTTGCCTTTATTGCCTAGCTAGGGGCGTTAAACGTAGCGCTTGTTGGGGAGGCACCAAATTTTATTTTTTTCTTGCTTTTTGTTCCTGTTTAGCATAAATATTTGATCTAGCCTCTGGTTATGATGTGTTTTATTTTTAATTAGTGTTTTGTGCCATAAAAACCTATTAAGGACTTCTGGTGATAGTACTTTGATCTTGCTGAAAAGTACAGAAACTTTGCTCTCACGAAACACTTGTTTACAATCACCAGAAAGTGATAAATACTAATCCAATTGCAGTAGTCATTACAATTTCCGAGGTCTTCCTATTTTTGTAGATTTTTATGGTTACAGAAGTTTGCGTTAGATTACATATTACTACAGACTGTTCTTTTTTTGACAGATTCTGTTTTTCTGTGTGTTGTTTGCTTATTTTTGATGATTATCTATGTAATGGAGTTTATGAACCATAGAGAAGTTAGAATACAGTAGGTTTAACACCAATACAAATAAAGAATGAGTTCATTACAGTACCTGAAGTGGTGTTTGTTTTCTTCGCTAACGGACTCATGAGATTTTCTGTTAAGTTTTGTGTTGTGAAGTTTTCAAGTTTTGGGTAAAATTCATGGATTATGGAACAAGGAGTGGAAGAGCCTAGCTTGGGGTGCCCAAGCACCCCAAGTAAAATCCAAGACAACCAAACCTAGCTTGGGGATGCCCCGGAAGGCATCCCTCTTCTTCTCTGTCACATCGGTAACTTTACTTGGAGCTATATTTTTATTCACCACAATATGTGTTTTGCTTGGAGCGTCTTGTATGATTTTGAGTCTTTGCTTTTTATGTTACCCTCATCTTGCTATATACACCTTTTGGAGATCACACTTTAATTTGCGGAATTTATTAGAATACTCTAATGTGCTTCACTTATATCTTTTGAGTAGAAATTTGTTGCTCTATGTGCTTCACTTATATCTTTTTAGAGCACGGCGTGGTTTTATTTTATAAGAAATAATATCTCTCATGTTTCACTTATATTATTTTGAGAGTCTTTAGAACAGCATGGTAATTTGCTTTGGTTAATTTTTAGTCCTAAATAATGCATCAAAGATAGTATATAAAAACTTCATACAAAAAGTGCATTGAATACTATGAAGAAGTTTTATACTTGTATTGTTTTGAGATATGAAGATGTGATATTAGTCATGCTAGTTAGTATTGTGAATTTGAGAATACTTGTGTTAGTTTTGTGAAGTCCCGTAGCATGCACGTATGGTAACCGTGTTATTGAAGGAGATGATTTCTTATTGATTGTCTTCCTGTATGATGGGTCGGGATCGAGCGATGGTCTTTTCCTACCAATCTATCCCCCTAGGAGCATGCGGCGTAGTACTTTGTTTCGATCTAATAGATTTTTGCAATAAGTATGTGAGTTCTTTATGACTAATGTTGAGTCCATGGATTATACGCACCTCACCCCTTCCACCCTCTTCCACCATTTCTAGCCTCTCTAATACCGCTCCACCTTTCGCCGTATCACACCCACCTCTTCAATAATCCCTTCCTCAAAACAGCACCATAACCTCACCTATATTGGCATTTCCATAGCATTCCGAGATATATTGCCATGCAACTTACCACCGTTCCATTTATATGACACGCTTCATCATTGTCATATACTTTTGCATGATCTTGTATTTGACATCGTATTTGTGGCAAGCCACCATTCAAAATTCTTTATACATGTCACTCTTGATTCATTGCATATCCGGTACTCCGCCGAGAGCATTCAAATAGAGTCATATATTTGTTCTAAGTATTGAGTTGTAATTTTGAGTTGTAAGTAACTAAAGTCTGAAGATCTCATTATTAGAGCATTTCCCATGTGAGGAAAGGATTGGATGGACTATGATTCCCCCACAAGTCGGGATGAGACTCTGGACTAAGAAAAAGAAAAAAAAGAGGCCAAAAAAAAGGAGAAGAAGGCCCAAATAAAAAAATAAAAAAATAGAGAAAAGAGAGAAGGGACAATGCTACTATCCTTTTGCCACTTGTGCTTCAAAGTAGCACCATAATCTTCATAATAGAGAGTCTCCTATGTTGTCACTTTCCATATACTAGTGGGAATTTTCATTATAGAACTTGGCTTGTATATTCCAATGTGGGTTTCCTAAAATGCCCTAGGTCTTCGTGAGCCGCGATTGGATGCACACCACTTAGTTTCTTTCGTTGAGCTTTCCATACACTTATAGCTCTAGTGCATCCATTGCATGGCATCCCTACTCACTCACATTGAATCTATTAATGGGCATCTCCATAGCCCGTTGATACGCCTGTTGATGTGAGACTATCTTCTTCTTTTTTTGTCTTCTCCACAACCACCATTCTATTCCCATATAGTGCTATGTCCGATGGCTCACGCTCATATTTGCGTGAAGATTGAAAAAGTTTGAAGAACATCAAAAGTATGAAACAATTGCTTGGCTTGTCATCGGGGTTGTGCATGATTAAATACTTTGTGTGATGAAGATAGAGCATGAGCCAACTATATGATTTTGTACGGATAACTTTCTTTGGCCATGTTATTTTTGAGAAGACATGATTGCTTTGTTAGTAACTTGAAGTATTTATATTTTTATGTCAATATTAAACTTTTATCTTGAATCTTTTGGGATCGAACATTCATTCCCACATAAAAAGATTACATTGAGAAATTTGTTAGAAAGCTTCCCATCAAAATTATGTTTTAATCATTTACCTCACTCGAGACGAGCCAGGAATTAAGCTTGGGGATGCTTGATACGTCTCCAACGTATCTATAATTTTTTATTGTTCTATTCTATGCTATTATATATTCTGTTTGGATGTCTAATGGGCTTTATTTATACACTTTTATATTATTTTTGGGACTAACCTACTAACCCAGCCAGTGCAAATGCTGTTTTTTTTTTTTGCCTATTTCAGTGTTTCGCAGAAAGGAATATCAACGGAGTCCAAACTGCAGAACCTTCGGTATAGATTATTTTTGGAACAACATGATCCAGAGGACTTGGAGTGGACCGTCAAGAAACGAACGAGGAGGCCATGAGGCAGGGAGGCGCGCCTGCCCCCCTGGGTATGCCCCAACCTCGTGGGCCCCTCGTGGCTCCACCGACCCTACTTCTTCCCTATATTACCTATGTCAATATACCCCCCAAACCATCCCAGGAGACACCACAAACCTTTTCCCGCCCCCGCGCACACTTTGTAAGAACTGCGTGAGAGTCCCATCTGGGGCCTTTTCCGCGCGCTCCGCCGGAGGGGGCATTGATCAACGAGGGCTTCTACATCCTACACCCTAGCCTCTCCGATATGTGTGAGTAGTTTACCACAGACCTTCGGGTCCATAGTTTATTAGCTAGATGGTCTTCTTCTCTCTCTTTGGGATCCTCAATACAAGTTCTCCTCGATCTTCTTGGAGATCTATTCGATGTAACTCTTTTTGTGCGGTGTTTTGTCGAGATCCGATGAATGGTGGGTTTATGATCAAGATTATCTATGAACAATATTTGATCTTCTCTGAATTCTTTTATGTATGTTGGTTTGCTTTGCAAGTCTCTTTCGAATTATCAGTTTGGTTTGGCCTACTAGATTGAATCTTCTGTCAATGGGAGAAGGTGCTTAGCTTGGGTTCATCTTATCTGCGTTGCTCGTCACTAGTGAAGAAGGGGAACCTACACGTATTGTTATTGTAGCGACCCGACCCGAATGATCAAGTCTCTGTGCTTAAGTGTCATCCCTGATCGGTATGCTTGACACACAGTAACTCGAGGATTTATACAAGTAGAGACATGTATAAAGTACGTAAATACATTACCTCATCCAAATACGGAATAACAACAAGGTTGTTGGATTCCCACAACACCAACGGCAAGTTGATGTAGAACTCGTAACCCTAACGTATCACTTACTCGTCGTAAGAATCCCTGCAACATGAGACGTTGCAAAGCGCCCGAAACGGGTCAGTACATGAATGTACTGGCAAAGATAACACAGTAGAGCAACTGAATAATAAATTGCTATCACTACATTGCATTGGCTGTGGAGGCTCTACGTTATATGTTTTTGCGAAAAGCCAATTTTTCCCTACAACAAAGAATATATTTTGTTACTACAAAGTTTGGTTGAAAATATTGAGAAGGTAAAACCCCCTCTCAATCCCAATTAAAAGTACATTATCCAACAAATTAATTTAGAGTGATGGGATTCAATATGAAAATCCAAGAACCAGATACTCAAGATGTCCATAACCGGGACCGGCTAATCATGATTAGTTTGTACACTCTGCAAGAATTTGTGCACTTTTCCCCCACACGACTCGATCTCCTCCGTTGGATTTCTCGCACTAACATGGTGTTGAGAAACGGATGACCGAGACACAGTCTTTCAGAAACATTCTACTCTTTACCTCTGGGTAGAACCGTTACAACCTCACTTTCCCCTACATCTGCTAGCCTACCACTGAAAGAGGTCATGTAACATACTCAACTATGCTAAAGCCCATAATAGCTTGTGGCTGCACACGAAGTTTCTAGCATGATAATCTTATGATCCCTTTGAGCCTTGGTGGCGGACCGTAGGAGGATCACACGGTAATAACTACCCCGGGATCTCCTAGACAACACTGGTATATCCCCGGTGCCCAAACAGCATCCACCAGATGGTATTAAGTTGCCACCTTAATTGAACCATTCTTAAAAATCACATCTGTCATGGAATCCACTCAACAACCAATCCACGTCTACTAGCATAGCATGGGAACATAAGCATAGCGTATAAGTAACTCCCAAGGTTTGATGATAAAACAAAAAGGCAATAGTTCTACATCATCATCTACTTCCCCATCCCCACAGTTAATCCACATCCTAATCATGCGTGTTTTAGGATTGAAAACTAATGCATAAACTGGGTAACGAAGAAGTATGATCAATGTGTTACTTGCCTTGTACTTCGATGAAGATCTTCTGCACTCATAATCCTGATAGTTCTACTCGTCACAACTCCCGTTCAATCTTAACGTGAGCACAGCATTTGCATACATAAGCACTCATGCAAAAAATCGAAGAAAAGATCTCGAAAAACTTCGAAACTAGCAATTAACTCTTGCAACAGAAAACAATTTCTAACAGTACCAAAATTGGTGTGGATTTGGTCTTATCAGAAAGTTTAGGTCAAGAGCTTCAATTAAAAAAGAATCATTAACATCGGGTTACGAAACTCAAGTTATAGCCAAACCAATTTGAATATGAATCTGAACAATTTCGAAATTTGAAAGTTGCAAAAAGTTATTGATAGATTTCACACTAGGTGGAGTCAGACGAAAATGTAGACGTTAGTTTCGTCTATTTGGATGAACGAGTAAAAGTTATAGGCTATTTGAAAAATCAGGGCCAAGCTTTTTAACGGAAGAAAAAAAGTTATGGCTAAAAGAATTCTAGTCCTAAAATGTAAATACAAGGACTAATTTATAAATCTAAATCTATCTACCGTACTAGTCTAGAAATAATAGCTACGGGAGTATATAAAATACGAAGAAAGATACCTTTATAAGGTAGAGAGAAGATGACTTCTCCAGAGAGAAGACACACTTTCAGAAGTCCGCCCGGAGAGAAGAAAATATTTTTATTTAGTGAATCTAGTCAAAACCACAATAATTGATTTAACCCGAATCGAATGATTTTTGGAGGCTCTATGGGTCTATATTTATAGGTGGAAAAGAGGTTTAGGGGTCAAAGGCTAGGCAATGTGGGACTAAACATAACGAATACTAAACGCAGAAGAAAAACGCATGGGCCTAAAAGCCTTTACCGGCCGGCCGCGCGCCTGCGTACGCGCATATATTTTTTTTTTTTTTATAATTTTTCTTTTCCTGAAAATTGTTAAAAAAAAAAAAACAAACAAATAAAATCGTAACCCTTAATAAAAAATATATATATATATGTATATGGCCGGCCTGTCTACAATGCTGCGCACATGGGCGACATTAGATTCCAGGCGCACGCTGGCGAAGTATACAGTCGGTCGCTCGTACAGTTTTTTTTATTAGAAATAAAAAAAAAAGGTAAACGGAAAATAATAAATTTCCATAGGCATATTATATTCAAAATTTTCAGAAAAAGATTTCCTAAAAGATGAAAAATTTTCAGCGGCAAATAATTTCACAAAATTTAAATAAAGCAAACAGTGCTACTGCTGCATAAACCTAATAAAATCATTTTAAAAATACCAAAATGATTTCAAATTTATTTCCCTCTATTTTATATTGAAGGCAATCATTTTACCCTAATTTCCATATATTTTTTTTTGGATTAAAACAATTTGAATAAAACCAATAACTCCAAATTGAAAAATAATTTCAAAGGGACTTTAAATTCGATTGTTTTAAACTTCCAACTCATATTTCATATAATTTGAAGAGTCATTTTATCTCCTCTCATGAAAATCATTGAGTTGCATAAAGTTTTCGAATTGGATATTTCCAAATGGAATTCAAATCTTTTCAAAAACCCCTTTTAAAATAGAAGAAGTCATGTTATCTTCACTCTAGGGTTTGTGATGAAATGAATATGAATTCATGGATATCATAAATGCAAGGTGAAAGTTTTGGGAAAGTCATTTTATTCCCTCTCATTCAACTTTCAAAAAGTTTCCAAATTTCACTCATTTCACACAAGCAACCACACCACCAATCAAACAATCAATCAAAACTATTTATTTAATTAACATTCCAAAATTTAGAATTTTGGGATGTTCAAAACCTACCACCCTTAAAATGAATTCTCGTCCTCGAGATTCGGAGAGGCTAGAAAGAAATAGGTTAGGTTTGGGGTCTTTCTCAAAATCCATCGATCGTCACAGGGGGTCTTGGGTGCTACCACCCTTAAGCATTGTACGGTTCCATCAAAACTTTATACTCCATCCTTATTGTTGACAAGGGTCAGTCCTCTAGATCCTCGGGAAAAATCCTACCTGGCTCTTCCGTAGGGGCAATAACTATTTTCCTCAATTCCCGTGTCCCTTTCATCTTGGTAAGGTTCTTCTGTTACCCCGGGTCTTCTTAGCTGACATGTTTGGCGCCAATACTAACAACTATCGATATCTCATGGTGGTCACAATTTATGGTTTCTCCTGCAGGAAATGGGTCTGGGTTGAACCTCACCGCATAACCTACGTTTGGCAACAACTGCCGTGTACAAGGGGAAAAATTGTCACACCATTCTATGTTTAAACAAGTTTTGATCGTCGTCGCTCTACTATGGGTAAGTCCTCATGATTTACCATCCCATATAGCAAGGCGAATAATAGAGTAGTTCGTATGGTGATCATCCATCCCGCACCCAAATCATTACCTTGTTATACGGTTTTAGCGAATCTCGCATTCTAACACTTGGTCATCCTCACAAGCATTGCAGAATTTCCTCTTGTCGCCGAACCAAGTTCGGATAATCCATTGATTCTGCGAGCCAAACGAACATCTATCGTTTCTTTCTTCACCTCTCTCGAGGTTTTGCGTTAAACTCCTATAAGATTCGTCTGTTGATAAAGTCGTATCTTCTTCCAGGGTTTTTTCCTTCAGCAGAGTGTGTCTTGCTTCTTGGTAGGTCCTGAGGCCTGTGGGTTATGGCCCATCTCATCACTTGTAAACCTTGAACTCATCATCGGGGCAACTGATCATTATTCCAACATCCAGCTTCCTATCATTCTTAAATCCATCCCATTGTACGTCTTCCCTTCCTTCTTCGTACCAAACTAAGAAGGGATTACACAGACTCATCAGGGAGTTACAATTGCTCCATATTGCCAACCTTCTACCTCCTTTATATCCAATAGTACTTCATCCCATCTATTCTTGGGTATCCCACATATCGCAGATAAAACTCGTACTTATTTTGTCCGAAGTCCACTCCATGGAATATCATTATCTTTTCCGAGGTCAAGTGTCCTCACGGGTACTACCACCCTTAAAATGCACAAATTCATCCATAGACCAATATTTCTCATATCCTCGAAAATGGTCAAAATCTTTCTTCATATGAGTAACAACTCATAAAATCCAAATCAGTACCACAATGCTAACTTATTGATTCTCAAATTTTTACAATCTCCTGCATTTCCATACGGCCTCACTCAATACCTCAAAAAGAATTGTTCCCACTCACTACTACTATATTTCTTTTTCCGACACAACTATTTAGCACAATGTCTCCTTCTCATTGGGACAATCTCTGGCAAGTGACATGCTTCATTATAGCAGAAACATATTACTTCTGACAAGTCCTCGTGGTTTCTCCTAGTGATTACATAGCCTCCTTGGGTCCCTCGGCTTCCTTTTTGGGCATTCGCTAAGTAGTGTCCTGAATCTTTGCACCTAAAACATATGATATGACTCAGGTCCTTCTTTTGTAGAATATTTGGTTTGTCTTGGAATCCAATCTCTTTCTCTTCCTGGACTTTTCCGTGACAATCAGGGCTTCTATTTCCTGTGGTCTACTCTACTTCTACTGTCGGAAATGCTACTAGAATCCCCCTTCAGACAATTCTGGGAGATGGTGTCCTTCTTCTCCACATGAATAGCATGACTTGGTGCAGAGTTTAATTGGGTCTTCTTCGGGTGTGTCCTCCACCTCTTCCTTCATCACAGGGTTCTTCTAATTTCCATGAGGGCTCCTTTCTTTCTTCTTTCTTCGCTGGAGGTTTCTTTGTACTATGGGGTAAATGTGACACTGAGCAGGGTAGTGGGTAGTCCCTTCACACAAGAACAAGTAATCTCCTATTGGGCTTTCTTCAGCTGGGTGACTCTCTTCACAATGAGGGCATTCACCCTTGTGTTCTTTATGGTTGTGTCATTTTCTCCCGACTTGCATCACAAGGTTTCTTCATATCATTTCCATAAGGCTTCAACTTCTGGGACACAGCCGAGACTTTAGCAGAGTCATCTTAAATATCTTTCCAAGTGGTTACTCTTTGCCATCCATTGATGGTTTGGTACATCCTCCACCTAAAGTAGCAGCACCTCTTTCAAAGCCTGAAGAGCATGCTGGGTCATATCCTTTCTGGCTATAGCGTTATTCTTCATGTGATCTTCCATGTTTTTGAATCCATCGGTCCGTCCTCCAATTGAGTCATCGGTCCAGAAAATATGAGCTCTTCTCCACTCATCTTCTATTGGTTCCAAGGGTTTCGGGTGAGATAAGAAGATAGAGAGGGATACACACATACAAACAATAGTTTTTGAAGAGACAGATTTTTTTTTTGTGGCTGTCGGAAAAACATCAAACAAATGACAGCTCACAATCGTCACATCTAACTGTAGGTATAACAGGGGTTTGGTCTTCTAAAGGTCAATAAATCTCAAAGTCGCCAAACTCTTCAGTCTTGTTCATGTCTCCGATGGGCTCTTCTTCGATCGTGCTTGACCTTCTCAAGTTCTTTTGCCAGATCATCTTTGTTGACGCGAAGTCTCTCGTGACGTCCTTAATATTTGAGTTGCGTTCCAAACTTCTGGTTTCAACAATCCTTGGCAATGAACCATGGTCCTACTACTGTCCTTCAGTTCCTGACGAATCTCTGGTACTCTCGAGGTTTTGCTCCTCCAGCTTGGCTACTTTCAGCTTCTGGGTCCTGAGTTCTTCACGAAATGCTTCCTTGTCAAATACGGCTTTCCTGAAGGTCCATCTTAAAATTCTCGATGTAATATCCAGATCTGTCTACACCAGCTAAGGTTAACTTCATCTTTTGCTGATAGTGCTCCATTAGCCCTTTTTGTCATCCAATCCTTCCGACGAATGCATGCTTAACTCAGCACGACGACAATAGCATAGAGCGGGCGCTAACATCATGGATAGCAGTGTTTCTCTGCCCTTGTCATTGCCATGAGCTATCATTACATAGTTGATATCTCCTGCCTTAGGGTTTTTCTTGACAAAAACTTTGAGTTTTTAACGCTCCATGTTCCGGTCTTTCTCCGTCACCAACCTTGATCTCGGGTATTGACAAGCCTCAATAGTCTGACAAATTCCATAAGAGTAGCCTTACTAGGTCATACAAATCTGGAAATTCTTCATAGCCTTCAAATTCTCCTAGTCTTCGGAGTCTTCAACTGTTGTAGTTTTCCATTATTATAATGCACGGTAAAATCCTCTTCATTCCGAAGTGGTCTTAGTTGTCCGATAACTTGTAACTTCTTGGATTGGTCTCATCAGTTGAACCTTCGAGTGGTCAAAAGGGCAAAGGGGTATAGTCTAACGAAAAGGAAATTTGATAAAGCATCAGAGAGAAAGAGGTAAAAGATCCTTTTGAAAAGAAAGTGTGAGAAAATCTTTCCTATGGGCTGGCCAGTTTCTATGGTCACGTCCTACAGTCACACATGTGCTCTGATACCACTCTGTAGCGACCCGACACGAATGGATCAAAGTCTCTGTGCTTAAGTGTCATCCCTGGATCGGTATGCTGACACACACAGTACTCGAGGATTTATAACAGAGGTAAATCACATGTATAAAGTAACGTAAATACTATTACCTCAATCCAAATAGCGGAAGTAACAACAGGTTTGTGGATTCCCATCAACACCAACGGCAAAGTTGAGTGTAGAAATCGTAACCCTAACGTATCACTTACTCGTCGTAAGAATCCTGCAACATGATGACGTTGCAGCCCGAAACGGGTCATACATTGAATGTACTGGCAAGATAACACCGTAGAGCAATGAACAGAATAAATGCTATCACTACATGCATATATGGCTGGTGAGGCTCTACGGTTAATATGTTTTGCGAAAAGCCAATTTTTCCCTACAACACAGGAATATATTTTGTTTAACTACAAAAGTTGGTTGAAAATATTGAGAAGGTAAAACCCCCTCTCAATCCCAATTAAAAGTAATCTTAATCCCAACAAATTAATTTAGAGTGATGGATTCAATCATGAAAATCCAAGAACAGATACTCAAGATGTCCATAACCGGGACACGGCTAATCATGATTAGTTTGTACACTCTGCAGAGATTTGTGCACTTTTCCCCACCAAGACCATCTCCTCCGTTGGATTTCTCGCACTACATGGTGTTTGAGAAACGGATGACCGAGACAACAGTCTTTCAGAAACATTTACTCTTTACTCTGGGTAGACCGTTACACCTACTTTCCCCTACATCTGCTAGCCTACCACTGAAAGAGGTCATGTAACATACTCAACTATGCTAGAGCCCATAATAGCTTGTGCTGCACACGGAAGTTTCTAGCCATGAATAATCTTATGATCCCTTTGAGCCTGGGTGGGGACCGTAGGAGGATCACACGGTATATCCCCGGGATCTCCTAGGACAACACTGGTATATCCCCAGGTGCCCAAACAAGCAATCCACCCAGATGTGTATTAAAGTTGCCACCTTAAGTTGAACCATTCTTAAAAATCTCACATCTGTCATGGAATACACTCAACACCCCCAATCCACGTCTACGACGCATAGCATGGCAACATAAGCATAGCGTAGAAGTAACTACCCCAGGGTTTGTATAAAAAAAAGGCATAGGTTCTACATCATCATCTACTTCCCAATACCCACAAGTTAATCACATCCTAATCATGCAGTGTTTGAGGATTGAAACTAATGCATAAAACTGGGTAACGAAGAAGTATGATCAATGTGTTACTTGCCTTGTACTGTCGATGAAGATCCTTCGCACTCATAATTCCTGATATTCTTCTACTCGTCACACTCCGTTCAATCTAACGTGAGCAAGCATTGCATACATAAGCACTCATGCAAAGAATCGAAGAAAAGATCTCGAAAAACTTCGAAAACTAGCAATTAACTCTTGCAACAGAAAACAATTTCTAAGTACCAAATTGGGTGGATTTGGTCTTATCAGAAGTTTAGGTCAGAGCTTCAATTAGCAAAAGAATCAATTAAATCGGAGTTACGAAACTCAAGTTTAAGCCAAAACAAGTTTGAATATGAATCTGAACAATTTCGAAATTTGAAAGTTGCAAAAAGTGTATTGGATATGATTCACTAGATAGGTGGAGTCAAGACGAAAATGTAGACGTTAGTTTCGTCTAATTTGGATGACAGTAAAAAGTTATGGCTATTTGAAAAATCAGGGCCACAGTTTTTTACGGAAGAAAAAAAAGTTATTGGCTAAAAATTCTAGTCCTAAAATGTAAATACAAGGACTAATTTATAAATCTAATTTCTAATATCTACCGTACTTAGTCTAGAAATAATAAGCTACGGGAGTATATAAAAAATACGAAGAAAGATACCTTTATAAGGTAGAGAGAATGCTTCGAGAGAGAAGACAACTTTCAGAATCCCCGGAGAGAAGAAAATATTTTATTTAGTGAATCTAGTCAAACCAAATATATTGATTTAAACCCGAATCGGATGATTTTTGGAGGCTCTATGGGTCATATTTATAGGTGGAAAAGAGGTTTAAGGGTCAAAGGCTAGGCAATGTGGGACTAAACATAGACGAATAATAAAACGAAGAAGAAAAACGGCATGGGCCTAAAAGCCTTTACCGGCCGGCCGCCGCGCCTGCGTACGCGCATAGATTTTTTTTATTTTTTTTAAATTTTTTTCTTTCCTCTGAAAATTGTTTAAAAAAAAAAAAAAAAAAAATCGTAAACCTTAATAATAAAAAATATATATATATATTATATGGCCGGCCTGTCTACAATGCTGCGCACATGGGCGACATTTTGTTCCAGGCGCACGCTGGCGAAGGATAGCAGTCGGTCGCTCGTACAGTTTTTTTTATTAGAATAAAAAAAAAAGGTAAACGGAAAATAATAAAAATTTCCATAGGCATTTATATATCAAAATTTTCAGAAAAGATTTCCTAAAAGATGAACATATTTTCAGCGGCAAATAAATTTCACAAAATTTAAATAAGCAAACAGTGCTACTGCTGCATAAAACCTAATAAAATCATTTTAAAAATACCAAATGATTTCAAATTTATTTCCCTCTATTTTATATTGAAGGAATCATTTTACCCTAATTTCCATATATTTTATTTTTTGGATAAAAACAATTTGAATAAAAACCAATAACTCCAAATTGAAAATAATTTCAAAGGGACTTTAAATTCGATTGTTTTAAACTTCCAACTCATATTTCATATAATTTGAAGAAGTCATTTATCTCCTCTCATGAAAATCATTGAGTTGCATAAAGTTTTCGAATTTGGAATATTTCCAATGGAATTCAAATCTTTTCAAAACCCCTTTTAAAATAGAAGAAGTCATGTTATCTTCACTCTAGGGTTTGTGATGAAATGAATATGAATTCATGGATCATAAATGCAAGGTGAAAGTTTTGGGAAAGTCATTTTATTCCCTCTCATTCACCTTTCAAAAGTTTCCAAATTTCACTCAATTTCACACAAGCAACCACACCACAATCAAACAATCAATCAAACTATTTATTTAATATAACATTCCCAAATTTAGAATTTTGGGATGTTACATGTATTGTTGCCATCGAGGATAAAGATTGGGGTTTATATCATATTGCCTTGAGTTTTATCCCTCTAACATCATGTCATCTTGCCTAATGCGTTACTCACTCGTTCTTATGAACTTAATACTCTAGATGCATGCTGGATAGCGGTCAATGTGTGGAGTAATAGTAGTAGATGCAGGCAGGAGTCGGTCTACTTGTTTACGGACGTGATGCCTATATACATGATCATCCTAGATATTCTCATAACTATGCTCAATTCTATCATTGCTCGACATTAATTTGTTCACCCACCGTAATACTTATGCTATCTCGAGAGAAGCCACTAGTGAAACCTATGGCCCCCGGTCTATTTTTCATCATATTACATCTCCCGCAAACTAGCTATTTTTGCCGCCGTTTATTTTGCAATCTTTTACTTTCATCTCTTATCATAAAAATACCAAAAATATTATCTTATCATCTCTATCAGATCTCACTTTTGCAAGTGGCCGTGAAGGGATTGACAACCCCCTTTATTGCGTTGGTTGCAAGGTTCTTATTTTTTTGTGTAGGTACGAGGGACTTGCGTGTGGCCTCCTACTGGATTGATACCTTGGTTCTCAAAAACTAGGGAAATACTTACGCTACTTTGCTGCATCAACCCTTTCCTCTTCAAGGGAAACCAACGGCTGTGCTCAAGAGGTAGCAGCCGCCGGGGGAGAGGGAGGAGGAGAGGGGCTGCCGGGGAGAGGGAGGGAGGGGGCCGCCGGGGAGAGGGAGGGAGGAGGAGGGGGTCGCCGAGGGAGAGGGGGAGGAGGAGGGAGGAGGAGGGGTGAGGAGGAGGGAGGCCCCTTGGGTTTTGGGGTATGATTGAGCGGCCCCCTCCTCCTCCCTCTCCCCCGGCAGCCCCCTCCTCCTCCTCCCTCTCCCCCGGCGGCTGCTACCTCTTGAGCACAGCGTTGGTTTTCCCTTGAAGAGGAAAGGGTGATGCAGCAAAGTAGCGT
Organism: Thinopyrum elongatum; assembly: GCA_011799875.1. NCBI lineage: Eukaryota > Viridiplantae > Streptophyta > Magnoliopsida > Poales > Poaceae > Thinopyrum > Thinopyrum elongatum. The sequence goes on from CM022297.1 coordinate 505,277,341, forward strand.
AAGTATTTCCCTCAGTTTTTGAGAACCAAGGTATCAATCCAGTAGGAGGCCACACGCAAGTCCCTCGTACCTACACAAACAAATAAGAACCTTGCAACCAACGCGATAAAGGGGTTGTCAATCCCTTCACGGCCACTTGCAAAAGTGAGATCTGATAGAGATGATAAGATAATATTTTTGGTATTTTTATGATAAAGATTGAAAGTAAAGATTGCAAAATAAACGGCGGCAAAAATAGCTAGTTTGCGGGAGATTAATATGATGGAAAATAGACCCGGGGGCCATAGGTTTCACTAGTGGCTTCTCTCGAGATAGCATAAGTATTACGGTGGGTGAACAAATTACTGTCGAGCAATTGATAGAATTGAGCATAGTTATGAGAATATCTAGGCATGATCATGTATATAGGCATCACGTCCGTAACAAGTAGACCGACTCCTGCCTGCATCTACTACTATTACTCCACACATTGACCGCTATCCAGCATGCATCTAGAGTATTAAGTTCATAAGAACAGAGTAACGCATTAGGCAAGATGACATGATGTAGAGGGATAAACTCAAGCAATATGATATAAACCCCATCTTTTTATCCTCGATGGCAACAATACATGTAACATCCCAAAATTCTAAATTTTGGAATGTTATATTAAATAAATAGTTTTGATTGATTGTTTGATTGTGGTGTGGTTGCTTGTGTGAAATTGAGTGAAATTTGGAAACTTTTTGAAAGTTGAATGAGAGGGAATAAAATGACTTTCCCAAAACTTTCACCTTGCATTTATGATATCCATGAATTCATATTCATTTCATCACAAACCCTAGAGTGAAGATAACATGACTTCTTCTATTTTAAAAGGGGTTTTTGAAAAGATTTGAATTCCATTTGGAAATATTCCAAATTCGAAAACTTTATGCAACTCAATGATTTTCATGAGAGGAGATAAAATGACTTCTTCAAATTATATGAAATATGAGTTGGAAGTTTAAAACAATCGAATTTAAAGTCCCTTTGAAATTATTTTCAATTTGGAGTTATTTGGTTTTTATTCAAATTGTTTTTATCCAAAAATAAAATATATGGAAATTAGGGTAAAATGATTCCCTTCAATATAAAATTAGAGGGAAATAAATTTGAAATCATTTTGGTATTTTTAAAATGATTTTTATTAGGTTTTATTGCAGCAGTAGCACTGTTTGCTTTATTTAAGGGCGCACCCCCCACATCGTGGGGGCCCCTTGGGGCAAGTCCTTGGATCCGACTTCCTTCGCCTAATATGACTATCATATACCCCAAAAACATCCAGGAGCACCACGAAAACCCTATTTCCCACCGCCGCAACCTTCTGTACCCGTGACGATCCCATCCTTGGGGCCTTTCCGGTCTCCGACGGAGGGGAATCGATCACGGAGGGCTTCTACATCAACACATAGACTCTCCGATGATGTGAGGAGTAGTTTTACCACAGACCTTCGGGTCCATAGTTATTAGCTAGATGGCTCTTCTCTCTCTTGGGATCTCATACAAAGTTCTCCTCGATCTTCTTGAATCTTATTCAGGAACTCTTTTTGCGATGTGTTTGGAGATACGATGAATTGTTGAAGTTTAGTGATAGATTATCTATGAACAATTTGAATCTTCTCTGAATCTTTTATGATTAATTAGTTATCTTTGCAAGTCTCTTAGAATTTATCAGTTTGGCTTGGCCTAATAGATGATCTTTCTTGCAAGGGAGAAGTGCTTGCTTTGGGTCATCTGCGGTGCCGATCCTAGTGACAGAAGGGAAACGACCCGTATTGTATTGTTGCCATTCGAGGATAAAAAGATGGGGTTATATAAATCTTGCTTGCAGTATCCCTCTACATCATGTCATCTTGCCTAATCGTTACTCTGTTCTTATGAACTTAATACTCTAATGCAGGATGATAGCGGTCGAGTGTTGTGGAGTAATAGTCGTAGAGAGGCAGGAGTCGGTCACTGTTGCGGACGTGATGCCTATATACATGATCATGCGGAGATTCTCATAACTATGCTCAATTCTATCATTGCTCGATAGTAATCTTATTTCACCAACCATAATACTATGCTATCTTGAGAGAAGCCACTAGTGAAACAGTGGCCCCCGGTGTCTATCTTCCATAATATTAATCGTCCCGTCAACTAGCTATTTCTATCGCCGTTTATTTACGTTCGTGTACTTTCAGTCTTGATCATAAAAAATGCAAAAAATATGACTTGTCATCTCTACCGATCTCATTTTGCAAGTTGGGCGGTGAAGGGATTGACAACCCTTTATCGCATTGGTTGCAAGGTCTTTTTGTTTGTGTAGGTACGAAGGGACTTGCGTGTGGTCTCCTACTGGATTGATACCGTGGTCTCGAAAAACTGAGGGAAATACTTACGCTACTATTGCTACATCACCTTTCCTCGTCAAGGGAAAACCACGCAGTGCTCAAATGGTAGCCAGTGATCTAACTTGCGGTTCCGTGAACATCGTGAACTTATGCAAGGGTTGGCACAGTTTTCGTCTTGACTCTCGGTAGAAATTTGGGGCCTCTTGAAGTTCTTTGTTTGGTTGAATAGAGAATCTAAGATTGTGTGATGCAGGTATCATCATAATCATACCCCATGGATACTGAGGGTGACATGGGAGTATCTAAGGGACATTAGGGTTTTGGTTGATATGTGTCTTAAGGTTTATTAGTACGAACTCTTGAATAGATCGATCCGAAAGAATAACTTTGAGGTGGTTCGACCCTACAATAATCTCTTCGTTTGTTCTCGCTATTAGTGACTTTGGAGTGACTCTTGTGCATGTTGAGGATAGTGATATAAAAACGATCAATTATGTATTATTGTTGAGAGAAGTCTGCACTAGTGAAAGTATGACCCTAGGCCTTGTTCCGAGAAGGCAATACGTACGGCTTCACTTTATCGCTGCTACCTGCTGTTTTTATATTTTCAAGATTACAAAACCTATATTCTACCATCCATATTGCACTGGAGCACCCATTCGTCGCCGAACTAGTGGCACCTATCAATCTACCATGGTTTGGGGGTGTTGGGGACACAAGAGACTCTGTGGGTATTGGGTTGTAGGGTTGTGTGATGAGAGGCAATCTTTCAACCTACGCCTCCCACGGATGATAAACTTAGTTAATCCACTTGGGGTGAAATTGCTCTGTCCACAAACCTTGACACTTGGAGGGCCCAAACAACGTTTACAAGAAAGAAGGTTGCGTAGTAGACATCAGGTTCGGGTCGATGAGGGAGTTGATGGAGACAGTGAAAGGAGACTGGGGCACCCACCGATGAGGCTGGTGTCGGATCTACTGAATGAGGAAGCGGGGTGAAGTTGGATATGTAGATCGGAGGAAGATGCCCAGGATGGGATCTATTTGGCCCTGCATCCGGCGCTGGAAGAGTTTTGAGTACATTGCTAAAACATACATGGTGAGGGAAGAGGATCGAACCTCAATCGGTCAGGGGAAGTGGAAGAGCTGATCAAGGAAGTACGGTTGGTTGTGCTTGTTTAGGGTTTCCACACATGAGGCAGTGCAGCCATGCGGCGCTGTTGAATGCGAGGAGGAAACGCATGGGCATGTGCCCAGGGAGTTACTTCAATATCAGGGCCGAATCTGTTCGTGGTCAGTGTCATGCTGGGGATTGAAGCGGGTTATGGAGGGAGGTTCTATTACCCCTCTCCACCCCCAACCATTCAAAACTATCCGAATAAAACCCGTCCACTGGCAATTCCGCAGGGATTCGGGTGTCATGCCGGTAAGACGATCGGTTTACTAATGGTTCGAATATGTCTTTGGCCATGTATCCTATTTGGGCGAGTATCAAAGGGTGCTGTAGGGTCTTACAAGGAAGAGGGAAGCTGCTAAAAAAGTAGCCAAGAAGGGGGAGGATCCGCCGTTACCGTGGTAGTTAATGAGGGGAAGATCAAACCCCTAAAGTCATTTGAGGGTTAGGGTCTTGTGAATGTCCAGAAACCATTGGGTGAGATTTGTGTGTATTACTCTTAAGAAAGGAAAAGGGTACCTAGTTACTTATGAGATTCTGTCGGATTTCTGTACTTTGTGGTTGTATGGGGCATGTGGTAGAAGAGTTGGGGATGGGATCATGACCCCTCCGTTGAAGAATGGGGGGACTGGTGAAATTGGAGCAATGAGCCGGCCATGGCAGGAGGTTGTAGTGGCGTGGAGAGGATGGACGGTGAAGGCCGAGGCTAGGGCGTGGGCGAGAGGTGCTGGTAGAGGAGGAGGCAGAGGAGAAGGAGGTTTGGAGGAAGGGAGGAGCGGGTGCCAGCCATTAAGGAGAGGAGATGATGCTCCCAAAAGGCGAGTGATGGTCTTTCGCAGCGCAGTGAAAATAATATTGGTGATGATGATGTCCGTGCGGCTGTAAAAGAATTATGGGTGCTGATGGAGTAGTTATGTCGAGGCAGACAGTGCCAAATCTTGCAGAAAGTGCGAGTGTATTCTCTTGCGGAGGAGGGAGCGAGCAGGGTGCATGAAGCGGTTCCTCGTCATATTACACAAGGCAAGGTGCTTTGGAAAGAAGGAAGCAAGGGAAGATGTGATGACGGTGACACAATATGAATAATGAAGGCAGCCACTTCGAGGGGGATCGTCGGGCCCAATGAATGATTAAGTGGAACTTACGGGGGAGGGGGAATCCCCGGAACATTAGTGAGTTAGCCGACTATCTGTCAGTTCACATTCCTCCAAGTTGGTGTTTTTGTGTGGAAACAAGACAGAAGGCGGAAAAAGGAGAAAGGTGCACGGAAGGAGGTTTGAAGGGCTTCACCGGAGTTGATAGTAATGTATGAAGTGGCTTGGCGTTATTTGGCAGAGTCTATGAGTGAGTTCTGGACAAAGAGGAGCAACTATATTGATCCCTTGTCCGAGTTAAGGAGGGGGCTGCTCAATGGATGGTCACAATGTGTTTATGCGACCCCGGGTGAGAACAGGCATATCATGTGGACAAAAATCAGCAACTAAAAGTTTAGAAGGATCTGTCGTGGTAGTGTCGGTGACTCATGAGGGGGCCCCCCCCCCCCCCCCCCCCCCCTCCCTTGTGGATTGAGCATTTGTCTGTACACCACGTGCAGAGTCACAATGGTTGCGTTTGTGTACCTGGAGATTTGGGTCTGGGACCTAGGTTTGTTGGGTCCCCTTCACATATGATAACAAGAGAGGTGGAGGAGGCAATGTGAAGGGAGATGCACTTGACAGGGCCGTTAGCCACTATGCATGGAGAACCTGTTTGGCATATGCTTCGTTATGATCTCCTTCGCGCTTTTTACTTTTTTTTCATGTCCATCTCCATGCTCGGAACAGTGGCAATTGTTTTAAAAGGAGTCGTGTTTTGATCTGGGGCCAACGCGTGGGAAGCAGAGGAGGTTAATGAGCTCGTTTGGGAGCGGATATGTCGCTGCCGAAGGTGATCAAAAGATGCATGGGAAGCAGTGGGGGTCGTGCAGAATATGTCACAAATGCGGGATGCTTGTTAAAACAATGTAACCCTGAGGTTATGAGCAAAAAGTGGCAATGTCACACGGGAGTCAGCCAAGCACGCACAAAGTTGGGGAATTGAAGCTATGAATGCTGAAATATTCCTCAAGATCTTTAAGAGTGACGTGATAAAATGAATTGGAACTTTGTATCAGGAGGGAGGATGCTTTGGTTGCAACGATCACGAATCATTGTGGTTGAAGGAGGGATAGGAACACAAAAATTTCAGAGCAAAGCAGTTGGAGGGCGAGGGAAAACAAAATTCGAGAGATTATTGATAGCGTCGGAGTAGTCATTCCGATTTGCATCTTGGGGAAAGTTGGCTAAATGATTATTTCCATGGACATTTTTCACAGTCGACTCTCGCTTAAGGATGCTCCTATCCTTGAGCTAATGTGATTAGTGGTGACCGAAGAGGACAATATCCAAGTTGTTTTTTTTACCCCTTCATAGATAAGGAGATAGCGGATGCTCTGCTTCCAATCGGTCACTAAAGGCACCGCGACGGTGGTTTCCCTGCTTTAGATTTGTTCAGCGACCCTGAGCCCTCTTAAGGAGGGAGTTTGGCAGCGGTGAGGGAATTCTTTCGTACGGGATTATGCCGGAGGGTGTTTAACTCACACCTTATTGTGCTTATACCAAAAGTTCCAACCCTGTCAGATTACTGACTATAGCACCTATCAAGCCTGTGTAATGTTATCTATAAGGTCATCTCTAAGTGCTGTCGTAAAGGATGCGGCCTTTTTGGATGATCTCATATCTCCTGAAGAAAGGCTTTTTCCACGTTAGGATGATTACGATAAATGCACTAGTCTCATTGAGTGATTCACCACATTAAGCCGGAAAAGGATCTACAAAAAGTTTTTGTGATACAAATTGGAACTATCAAAAGCTTATGATAGAGGGATTGGGTCTTCTTGAGGGGGGAAAGCTGATGCAAAAGTTGGGTTTCTCTCAGCGAGGGTTGATGGATAATGTTCGTGGTCACGTCGGTGAGGTACTCTGTCAAACTTAATGGAACCCTCTTGGATGCGTTTGCGCCAACGTGTGGGCTTCGGCAAGGGGACCCGCTTTCACCATTTTTATTCTGCTTAGTGGCAGATGGTTTCAGCGTATAAAAAAAACAAAGTGTCTACGAGCGATATCACGCCAGTGAAGGTTTGGTAGAAGAGGACCGGGAGTTTCTTATTATTGTTTTGCCGAGGATATGCAGTTGTTTTTTTGAGGCTTCTAGGAACAAGTCAGGAAGGTTAAAGCAGTCTGGATGTATAGGTAAGCCACGGGCAAGAGTTTAAAATTCAATAAGGGTTCCCATACTTTGGTGAAGCCTTCCAGTTGCGGTCAGGAGGAAGTTAGGACAGTTACACAGGTTACTAGCATACACTTTCGAGGGAAAAATAGTTGGGATGCCAAATCAGAGGGTCGTATGTCGAAGGGGCGTTTTAAGAACATGCAGGACACGGCTCACAAATCGATTGATACGGTGGGGTGATGGCCTACTGGCACAGCAGGAAGAGAGGTGAATGATTAAAGGCGGTCCGCTCAAGCTCTGCAACTTACATATGGGCGTTTTTCAAGCTACCATTCTCCGTCGGTGATGATCTACACGATGGTGCAGAATTTTATTGGGGGACCGCAAGGGAAGAGGAGGTACACTGGAGGGTGGGATCTCTCATGCTAACCTAGCGACAGGGGAGAGTGGGTCATGATTTTTTTGAATGTTAACCAAGCTTTATTGGTAGGCAGGCGTGGGAGGTTGTTAAACCAAGACTGATAGTCTTGTGCTCGGGTTTTAAAAAGGAGATACATATCCGGATGGCAAGATGGAGGATACAGTCTTTCGGGGAACGGATACACATCGTGGAGGCTATATTGAGGAAATATGCCCTAGGGCAATAATAAAGTTGTTATTTTATTTCCTTATACCTGATAACTATTAGTATTAATGCTAGCTCTGTATTAACCGCGAAACTTGATACATGTGTGGATACATAGACCAAAAAGGGTCCCTAGTATGCCTCTACCTAGGACTAGCTCGTTAATCAAAGATGTTAAGTTTCCAGACATTGACATGTGTTGTATTTGATGAACGGTCACATCATTAGGAGAATGATGGGATGGACAAGACCAATCGGTTAGCTTGAGCATAATGATCAGTAAGTTTTATTACTATTGCGTTCTTCAGATATACATATTCCTTCGGACTATGAGATTATGAAATCCCGAATAGCGGAGGAAACCTTGTGTTGCTAGCAAACATCACAACGAAACTGGGTGATATAAAATATGCTCTAACAGGGGTCTCCGAAGGGGTTTGTTTAGGTTGAATAGCATCGAGATTAGGATTTGTACTCGAGTATGGAGAGGTATCTCGGGGCCCTCTCGGTAATGCACATAAAATAAGCCTTACAAGGCAAAGTGCTCAAGTGTGGTACGGATGATGCATTCACGGAACGAGTAAGAGACTTGCCGGTAAGGAGATTGAATAGGTATGATGATTACCGACGATCGAATCTCGGGAAAGTAACATACCGATGACAAAGGGATAACGTATGTTGTCATTGCGGTTTGACCATAAAGATTCTTAGTAGAAGATTAGGAACCAAAAGAGCATCCAAGTTCCGCTGTTGGGGATATGACGGAGCTATGTCTCCGGTTCATGTCTAAATAGTTCTCGAACCGTAGTGTCCGCACGTTAACGTTCGAGACGATTGTATTATGAGTTATGTGTTTGGTGACGAAGATTGTTCGGAGACCGGATGAGATCAGGACATGATGAGGAGTCTCAAAGATGGTGAGAGGTAACGATTGATATATTGGACGGGTATCGGGACCTGAATGTCGGAGTGGTTCCGGGTATTTTCGAAGTACCGAGGGGTTACCGAAACCCCCGCCGGGAAAGTAATGGCCTACATGGGGCCATAGGGAGAGGGGAGGAGCACAGGGGCTGGCCACGCACCCCTCCCATTGGGAGTCCAATGGACTAGGGAGGGGTGCGGGCCCCTTTCCTTTTTTTTCCGATTCCCTCGCCTTCCCCCTTCCCCTCCGGAAGAAGATGGGGGAGGCGAATTGGACATGGAGTCCAAGTCGGTTTCCTCCCCCATGGGGGCGCGCCCTTGGCCGGCCTCCTCCCTCTCCTTCCTTATATACAGGGCAAGGGGGCACACCAAAGGACAATCAATTTTACTAGCCGGTGTGGTGCCCCCCTCCACGTTTACTCCTTCGGTCATATTCACGTGTGCGTTAGGGAAGCTATGCGCGGATCACATCACCATCACCGTTCCCACGCCATCGTGCTGACGAAATTCCCTAGACCCTATGACTGGATCAAGAGTTCGAGGTCGTTATCGAGCTGAAATATGTGGAACTCGGAGGGGCCGTACGTTTGGTACTTGATCGGTGAATCGCGAAGACGTTCGCCTACATCAACCCGCGTTAAACTAACGCTTCGCTTTCGGATTATGGACGGACGTGGACACATTCTCCCCTCTCGTTGCTATGCATCCCTAGATAGATCTTGCGTGATCGTAGGAATTTTGAAATGCATGCTACGTTCCCAACAGGGTATCCGAGCCAGGTCTATGCGTGGATGATATGCATGAGTAGAACACAAAGGAGTTGTGGGCGATAATAGTCATATGTTACAACCAACGTCTTATTTGATTCGGCGGTATGTTGGATGAAGCGGCCCGTACCAACCTACATGGACCACGTCATGAGACCGGTTCCACCGACAGGACATGAAACTTGTTTTGCATAATGGCTGGTGGGTGTATGTTTCTCCAACTTTAGTTGAATCTAATTTGATACGACTGGTGCCTGGTTGAAGGTTTAAAAATAGCACACTGACAAAAAAATTGTTGTGGTGTTGAATGCGTAGGTAAGAATGTTCTGCTAGAGCCCGTAGCAGCCACGCACAAACTTACAACAACAACGTAGATGAAGTTAACTTGTTTTTGCAGGGCGTGTTGTGATGTGATATGGTCAAGACATGATGCGAATGTTATTTTGGTATGAGATGATCATGTTTTGTAAGTTATCGACAACTGGCAGGAGCCTTATGGTTGTCGCGTTATTGTACGAAATGCAAAAGCCAGTAATTGCTTTTACTTTATCACAGATGGCGTTAGAAGATAGTGGTAGAAGCAATAGTTGGCGAGACGACCAGAAGCTCTGTGGAGATCAAGTGTCAGCCGCAGACGTGGGAGAGCATGACGCGTGCTTGGAGATGGAGATCAAAGGAACAAGATGATGATGCCCATATCATGTCACATATTTTGGTTGACATGTGATGGTTTATCTGTGTTATGCATCTTGTTTTGTTAGTTCGGAGGGTAGCATATAAGAGGATACTTAACTAATTTCAAGGTATAAGGTTCTCCTGAGTATGCACCGTTCGAAAGTTCTTCGTGCTGAGACACCACGTGATGATCGGGTGTTGATAGGCTCTTACGTTTTCACATAAACGGGTGAAAGACAGTTTTTGCACATGCGCGAACACTTGGGTTAAACTGACGAGCCAGCATGTACCAGAGACATGGCCTGGAAACACTGGAGACCGAAGGTCGAATGTGAATATTATAGTAGATAGATCAATCATTAGAGATGTTCACATTGAAGGACTACTCCATCTCATGTGATGATCGAGACAGGTTTAGACACAAAAACAAAAAAAAAAAAAAAATGATTTGGATCACGTGATCATTTAGAGACTCGAGAGATTCAATCAAGTGGCAGTTCTTAAAGTAAGATGATTAATTGGCCTTAATTCTATCATGAACTTAGTTATTGATAGTATGCAATCTATGTTGTAGATCAATAGCTTGCGATGTAGCCCCTTGTTTATATGTTCCTAGAGAAAAATAAATTTGGAAGATGATAGTAGCAATGATGCGGAATGGGTCGTGATATGAGGATATCTCATTGTGCAAGAAGAATTATGTCCTTGATGCACCGCTAGGTGACGGAACCTATTGCAGGAGCAGATGCAGACATTTGAAACGTTGGCAGCTCGGTATGATGACTACTTGATAGTTTAGGTGCCATGCTTTACGGCTTAGAACCGGGACTTCACAAATGTTTGAAAGCCCACGACGCATATAAGATGTTCCAAGAGCTGAAATGGTATTCAGACTCATGCCGAGTCGAAAGGTATGAGACCTCTGACAAGTACTTTGCCTAAAGATGGAGGAGAATAGCTAAAACCAGTGAGTATGTGCCAGAAGGGTTGAGTATACAATCGCTGAATTCAAGTGGGAGTTAATTTCCAGATTAAGATAGTGATTGACAGAGGGGGGGGGGGGGGGGGGGGGGGGGGGGGGGCGTTATCTAGGCACTCACCAAGGTACTGGAACTTCGTGATGAACACAATATGCAAGGGATGCGAAAATGGTTCCGAGCTCATCGCGAGGCTTAAAATCGGCGAAGTAGAAATTCAAGAAAGGCATCAAGTGTTGATGGGTAACCAAGACCACTAGTTTCAAGAAAAGGGCAAAGGAAAAGAAAGGGAACTTCAAGAAAGAATGGCAGCAAGTTGCCACTCCGTGAAAGAAACAAAGATAGACCTAAAGCTGAAAAGAGTGCTTCTACTGCAAAGGGGAATGGTCACTGGAAGCGGAACTACCCCCAAATACTGGCGGATAAGAAGGATGGGCAAAGTGAACAAAGGATATTTGGTATACATGTTATTGATGGTATTTTACTGGGTCATAGTAACCCCAGGGTATTTGATACCGGTTAGTTGCAAGATTATAACTCGAAAAGGAGTTACAAAAGAACAAAGACTAGTTAAGGGCAAGGTAACGATGTGTGTTGGAGTGATTCCAAGGTGATAAGATCCCATCGCATACTCTTTCTTCTTCGGATTAGTGTAACCTAAATAATGTTATTTAGTGTTTGCGTAGAGCCGGAATATGATTGGATTCATGGTTAGCAAGACAGTACTTTCATTTAAGTTAGAGAATAATTGTTGTTCTGTGTCATGAATGAAAAACCTTATGGTCACACCCATTGTAAATGGTTTATTGAATCTCGGTCAAGTGATACACATATTCATAATATGATGACCAAAAGATGCAAAGTCGGTAAGATAGTGCCCAACAACTTGTGGCACTGCCGGTTAGGTCATATGGTGTAAAGCGCATGAAGAAACTCCATGCGGATGGCACTTGGAACCACCTGATTATGAATATTTGATACTTGCCGAAACAAGCCTCAGGGCAAGACCCCGTCGACTAAAACTCCGTTCTCCGGAACAATGGAGCGAGATACCGAATTATTGGAAATAATACATACGATTTATGCGGTCAATGAGTGTTTGAGGCTCGCGGAGGGTATGTTATTTCTCACCTTCAAGTGATTTGAGCAGATTATGGGTATATCTACTTATGAAACACACAAGTCTAAAACATTGAAACAGTTCAAAGAAATGAGAGTGAAGTGTCATCGTACACAAGAAAATAAAGTTTCATGATCTGATCGCGGAGGGCGATATTGAGTACGAGTGGGCTTCATTTAAAACATGTGGAAATAGTTTCAAAACTCACGCCACCTGGAACACCACAGCGTAATGGTGTGTCCGAAACCATCGTAACCGTACTTTATTTGATATGGTGCGATCTATGATGTTCTTACGATTTACCACTATCGTTTTGGGGTTATGCATTAGAGACAGCTGCATTCAATTTAATAGGGCACCATATAAATCCGTTGAGCGACACCATATGAACTGTGTGTGGTTTGGCAAGAAACCTAAGTTGTCGTTTCTTAAAGTTTGGGCTTGCCGATGTTATGTAAATAAGCTTCAGCTGATAAGCTCGAACCCAAATCTGAGAAGTGTGTCTGAATAGGATACCAAAAGAGACGGTTGTGGTACACCTCTAACAGATCCGAAGGCAAGATCTTTGTGCATAAGAATGGATCATTTCTAGAAGAAGGAGTTGTCCGAAGAAGTGAGATGGGGAGAAAGTAGAATGTGAGGTAATTGTACATTCTCTCGAATTGGAAAGTAGCTCATATAGGAAAACGTTCCCGTGATGCCTACACAACTTGTGAGGAAGCTAATGATACTGCTCATGAAACTTCGGATCAAGTTACTACCGAACTTCGTAGTCAACCAGAGCATGTTCCGCATCAGAGTGGTACTGTAATCCCGTTATTGGAAGTCATGTTACTAGACCATGACGAAACCTACGAACTATGAGGAAAGCGATGATGAGCCCAGATTCTGCAAAAATGGTTAAGGCCATGAAATTGAGATAGGGATCCATATTAAGAACAAAGTGTGGACTTTTGTGACTTGCCCGAATGACGGCAAGCCATTGAGAATAAAATGGATCTTCAAGAGGAAGACGGACGCAATGGTAATGGTCCTTCTACAAAGCTCGAAATTGGGCAAAAGTTTTTTCAGACAAAGGTCAAGGTGTGATCTACCGATGAGTTTTTCTAACTCGTATCGATGCTTAAGTCTGTCGAATCAGTTAGCAATTCCGCATTTTATGGAATCTGGCAATGGATATCCAAAACACATCCTTAATGGATTTATTAAAGTAAAGTTGTATATGATGCACCAGAAGTTTGTCAATCCTAAGGTTCTAATTAAATGTGCAAGCTCCAGCGAGCCATCTATGACTGTGAAGCATACTCGGAAGTTGGATATACATTGTGAGTTATCAAAGAATATAGTTTTATACAGACTTGCGGTGAGCCTGGTTACAAGAAAGTGAGTGGGAGCACTAAGCCTATTCGATAAGGATAGTGAATGAACCTATTGTTGATCGGAAATGATGTAGAATTTTTTGGAAGCATTTAAAGGCGTGTTTGAAAGCGAGTTTTTCAAAGAACGACCTCCGTGGAAGCTGCTTCATATTGGCATCAAGATCTGTAGGAGATGATCAAGACGCTGATTGAGGATATTTTCAAGAGTACATAACCTTGACAAGATTTTGAAATAGTTCAAATGGAATAGTCAAGAAGGAGTTCTTGCCTGGTATTGACAAGGTGTAAAGTGAGTAAGACTCAAAACCAGGGGACTGAGGGCAGAAAATAGAAAGAGAATGAAGCATTCCCATGCCTCAGCCATAGGTTCTAATAAGTATGTATGCCCGCCCGCAGACTACACAGACCTATTGTGCTACCTGGCATGAGTTGGCAAGGTCGATAGTTGATCCAGGAGTGGATCAATGGACAGAGTCAAGTATCCTTAGTTCCTAAGAGGACTAAGGAAATATTTCTCGGTTATGGAGGTGTAAAGTGTTCCTCATAAAGAGTTACGTCGATGCAAGCTTTACCCACCGATCCGGATGACTCTGATCTCAATCTGGATACATATTGAAAGTGGGAGCAATTAGCTAGAGTAGCTCAATATGGTAGAAATAAGAAAAAATTGCAAAATAATTCCGGCTCTGAATGTGGCAGACGTGACTAAACTTTCTTCACAAGCAAAACATGATCACACCTTGTTACTCTTGGGGTGGTTAATCCACATAGCGATGTGGAACTAGATTTTTGACTCTATTAAACCCTTTGGTGTTAGTCACATGGAGATGTGAACTAACACATAAAGATGTGAATTATGGTGTTAAATCACATGACGATGTGAAACTAGATTACTGACTTCTAGTGCAAGTGGGATACTGAAGGAAATAGCCCTAGAGGCAATAATAAGGTTGTTATTTATATTACCTTATCCATGATAACGGTTTATTATTATGCTGAATATTGATTAAACGGAACTGGAGTACATGTGTGGATACATAGACAAACAAAGTGTCCCTAGGATCGCCATAATAGACAGCTGTTAATCATAGATGTTAAGTTTCCTGGCCCATTGAATGTGTTGTCTTTGATGAACGGATCACATTCATTAGAAGAATGATGTGATGGACAAGACCCATCCGTTAGCTAGCATAATGTTCGTAAGTTGTTCTTGTATTTTTTTTTTTTTTTCTATATTTCTGCTTCATGACTACACATATTCCTTTGACTATGAGATTAGCAAACTCCCGAATACCGGGAGGAACCTTGTGTGCTATCAAACTTAACAACGTACTGGGGAGTATAAAGATGCTCGAACAGGTGTCCCGAAGGTGTTTGGGGGTTGAGATAGATCGAGATTAGGGATTTGTCATCCGAGTATCGAGAGAGGTACTCTGGGCCCTCTGGACTGACATCACTATAAGCCGTGGGCAAGCAAGGTGACTAAGAGTGGTACGGGATTGTGCATTACGGAAAGAGTAAAGAGACTTGCCAGTAACGGATGGAATAGGGGTTAGATGATACCCCGACGATTGAATGAGGAATATTCCCTAGAGGAATAATAAAGTTGTTATTATATTTCGTTATATCCATGGATAAATGTTATTATTCATGCTAGAATTGTATTAACCGGAAATAGTACATGTGTGAATACATAGACAAACAGAGTGTCACTAGTATGCCTATACTTGACTAGCTCGTTGAATCAAAGATGGTTAAGTTCCTAGCCAAGACATGAGTTGTGATTGCTAGGAAACTTAACCATTTTGATTCAACGAGACTAGTCAAGTAGAGGCATACTAGTGACACTCTGTTTGTCTATGGATTACACATTGTTACTACAGTTTACGGTTTAATACATCTAGCATGAATATAAACATTTACTCATGATAGAACGAAATATAAATAACAACTTATTATTTCTTAGGGAGTATTCCTTCATTCAAATCGTTCGGTACATATACTAGTTCAAATTCGTTAAGGGCAAGCTCTTTCTCGTCTCGTATGCATATCTAACCAACTCGAGTCACAATTGCTTGAAGGCTTATAGTGATGTGCATTACGAGAGGGCCAGAGGATACCTCTCGATACTCGGGTGCAAATCCTAATCTGATCATGCCAACCCAACAAACCACTTCGGAGACACCTGTAGCAGCCATCTCTATAACACCCTGTACGTGTGAAGTTGATAGCACACAAGGTTTCCTCCGAGTATTGAGGAGTTGCATAATTCTCATAGTCAAAGGAATATGGTAGTCATGAAGAAGAAAATAGCAATAAAACTTAACGAACATTAGCAGCAAGCTAACGGATGGGTCATTGTCCATACATCATTCTTCTAATGAGTGTGATCCCGCGTTATCAAATGACAACACATGTCAAGGGCAGGAAGACTTAACAATCTATGATTAAGAGCATAGTCTAGTAGGGCATACTGAGGGCACTTTGTTTGTCTATGTATCCACACAGTATCAAGTTCGGTTGGTTAATACAATTTCTAGCATGAATAAAAACAGTTATCATGGATAAGGGTAATATACATATCACAACTATATTATTGCTCTAGTGGCATATTTCCTTCAGTCTCCCACTTGCACTCAGAGTCAGTATCTAGTTCACATCGTCATTGATTTAAACACCAATAATTCATCTTGTATGTGAGAGTCACATCTCATGTGGACTAAACACCCAAAGGGTTACTAGAGTCAAAATTATTTCACATCGTATGTGAATAACACACAAAGAGTATAAGCTGTTGATCACTGGTTTTGCTTGTGAGAGAAGTTTGTCAAAAACGGGGGGTTTTTCTGCCAATTCAGAGCGTAATTATTTTGCAAATTTTCTATGTCACAATATGGAGGCTACTCTAGCCTAATTGCTCTCCAATTCAATATGGACAGATTGAGAATCAGAGTCATCCGGGATCGTTGTAAAGCTTGCATTCGAACGGTAACTCGTATGATGAACATTGAACACCTCCAATACCGAGAAATATGATCTTAGTCTCTTAGGTAACTAAGGATGAATCTTTGACCTCTGTCCAGTGATCCACTCCTGGATTCACTATAGACCCCCTGGCCAAAACTCATTGCAAGGTACACAATAGGTCGGTACACAAGCATATCATACTTTATAGAACTCGGGCTGAGGCATAGGGAAGATTTCATGTCTCTTTTATTTCGCCATAGTCTGGGTTTTTGAGTCTTACTCAAACTTTACACTTGCAATACAGGCAAGAACTCTTCTTTGACATTCCATTTTGAACTATTTCAAAATATTGTCAAGGTATGTACTCATGAAAAAATCTCATCAAGAGTCTGATCTATCTCTACGAGTATTGATGCCAATATGTAAGCAGTTCCATGAGGTCTTTCTTTGAAAAACTCCTTTCCAAACACTCTTTTTATGCTTTCCAAAAAATTATACATTCATTTACGATCAACACAAGGTCATTCACAATATATATCAGAAAAGGCTGTGTTGCTCACCACTCCACTTCTGTAAAACAGGCTTCACCGCAAAGTTTGTTAAAAACTATATGGCTTTGATAAATCATTCAAAGTGTATATTCCAACTCCGAGATGCTTGCACCAGTCCATAGAGGATCGCTGGAGCCTGTGCACATTTTATTAGGCACCTTTAGGATTGACAAAACCTTCTGGTTGTCATCATTATACAACTTTACTTTAATAAAATCCATTAAGGAATGAATAGTTTGATTACCATTGCCAGATTCATAAAATGCGGCAATTGCTAACATGATTCGGACAGACTTAAGCACGATACGAGTGAGAAAAACTCAGCTAGTCAACACCTTGAACTTTGTCGAAAACTTTTGCGAAATTCGAGCTTGTAGATAGGAACATTACCATTAGCGTTCCGTCTTCCTCTTGAAGATCCATTTATTCTCAATGGCTTGCCGATCATCGGGGCAAGTCCACAAAAGTCCACACTTTGTTCTGTATATATGGATCCTATCTAGATTTCATGGGCATAAGCCATTTTGACGAATCTGGGCTCATCATCGCTTCTCAGAGTTCAGTAGGTTCGTCATGGGTCTAGTAACATGACTTCAGAACGGGATTAAGTACCACTCTGATGCGGAAACATGCTCTGGGTGACCTCGAAGTTCGGGTAGTAACTTGATCCGAAGTTTCATGATCATATCATTAGCTTCCTCAAAGTTGGCTGTAGGCATCACGGGAACGGTTTCCTATGATGAGCTACTTTCCAATTCAGAGAAGGTACAATTACCTCATCAAGTTCTACTTTCCTCCACTCACTGTCTTTCGAGACAAACTCCTTCTCTAGAAATGATCCATTCTTAGCAACAAAGATCTTGGCCTTCGGATCTTGTGATAGGAAGGTGTACAACAGTCTCTTTTGGGTATTCCTATGAAGACACACTTCTCAGATTTGGGTTGAGCTTATCAGGCGAAGCATTTCACATAAGCATCGCAAGCCCAAACTTTAAGAAAGACAACTTAGGTTTCTGCCAAACCACAGTCATATGGTGTCGTCTCAACGGATTTAGAGATGGTGCCTATTTAAAGTGAATGCAGCTGTCTCTAATGCATAACCCCAAAACGATAGTGGTAAAGCGGTAAGAGACGGACTTCATAGATCGCACCATATCAAATAAAAGTACGGTTACGATGTTCGGACCACACCATTACGTCTGTGGTGCTTCAGGTGGCGTGAGTTTTGAAAACTATTCACATTGTTTTAATGAAGGCCAAACGTCTAACTCAAATATTCGCCTCGCGATCAGACATAGAAACTTTATTTTTTGTTACGATGACACTTCACTCTAAATTTCTTTGAACTTTCAAATGTTTTAGACTTGTGTGTTCATAAGTAGATATACCCATATCTGCTCAAATCATCTGTGAAGGTGAGAAAATAACGATACCGCCGCGAGCCTCAACCACTCATTGGACCGCATAATCGGTATGTATTATTTCCAATAAGTCGTAGGCTCGCTCCATGTTGGAGAACGGAGTTTTAGTCATTCTGCCACCTGAGGCATGGTTCGCAAAGTATCAAATGATTCATAATCAAGTGTGATTCCAAAAGTCCATCGCATGGGAGTTTCTTCATGCGCTTACACACCATATACGATAAACGGACAGTGACACCAGTATGTTGCACTATCCATTACGACTTTGCATTCTTTTGGCATCAATATTATGAATATGTGTATCACTATCGACCGAGGATTCGAATAAACCATGTTTACAATGGGTGTAGACATAGAAGTTTATTCATGCAAACAGAACAACAATTATTCTCTAACTTAAATGAATAACTGTATTGCAATAAACATGATCCAATCATATTCATGCTCTACGCAAACACTAAATAACATTTATTTAGGGTTCAACACTAATCCGGAAGGTAGAAAGAGTATGCGATGGTGATCTTATCAACCTTGGAATCATTCCAACCACACATCGTTACCTTGCCCTTAACGAGTCTTTAGTCATTTTGCAAACTTCCTATTTCGAGTTAATCTAGCAACTAAACCGGATCAAATACCCTGGGGGTAATATGAACATAGTAAATAACACATCAATAACATGTATACCAAATATACCTTTGTCACTTTGCCATCCTTCTTATCCGCCAAGTATTTGGGGGTAGTAGTTCCGCTTCCAGTGACCATTCCCTTTGCAGTAGAAGCACTCAGTTTCAGGCTTAGGTCTAGCTTTGGGTTTCTTCACGGGTAGTGGCAACTGCTTGCCATTGCTTTCTGAAGTCCCTTTCGTTCCTTTGCCCCTTTCTTGAAACTAGTGGTCTGTTAACCATCAACACTTGATGCTCTTCTTGATTTCTACCTTCGCCAGATTTAGCATCGCGATGAGCTCGGGGGAACCATTTTCGTCATCCCTTGCATATTGTAGTTCATCACGAAGTTCAGTAATTGGTGCATAGTGGCCTAGAGAACTCTGTCAATCACTATCTTTATCTGGAGATTACTCCCACCTTGATTCAAGCGATTGTAGTACTCAGACATTCGTGGAGACATACATCACTGGTTGGAGCTATTCTCTCCATATTGTAGGCAAAGTACTGTCAGAGGTCTCATACCATTCGACCGGGCAATGGAGAATACACCAATTCAGCTCTTGGAACATTATATGCTTCGTGGCGTTCAAAACATTTTGAAAAAAAGTCCCGGTTCTAAGCCGTAAAGCAATGGCACACTAAACTATCGAAGAGTATCATACCGAGCTTGCCAAACGTTCATAATGTCTGCATCGGCTCCTGCAATAGGTCCGTCACCTAGCGTGCATCAAGGACAGAATTCTTGTGCAGCAATGCGGATAATCCTCAGATCACGGACCAGTCCGCATCATTGTTACTACATCTCCAACTTATTTTTCTTAGGAACATTATAAAAAAGGGGAGTACATCGCAAGCTATTGATCTACAACATAGATATGCAACATACTATCAGACTAAGTTCATGATAAATTAAGTCCAATTAATCATATACTAAACTCCCACTTACGAAGACATCTCCGAGTCATTCTAATGATCACGTGATCCAAATCAAACTAAACCAGTGTCCGATCATCACATGAGATGGAGTAGTCTCAATGGTGAACATCTCTATGTTGATAATATCTAGTATATGATTCACATTCGACCTTCGGTCTCCAGTGTTCTCGAGGCCATGTCTGTATAGATGCTAGGCTCGTCAAGTTTAACCCAAGTATTCCGCATGTGAAAAACTGTCTTGCACCCGTTGTATGTGAACGTAGAGCCTATCACACCGATCATCACGTGTGGTGTCTCAGCACGAAGAACTTTCGCAACGGTGCATACTCAGGGAGAACACTATACCTTGAAATTTAGTAAGGGATCATTCTTATAATGCTACCGCCGTACTAAGCCAAACAAGATGCAAAAAGATTAAACATACATGCAACCAAAAGTATGTGACATGAATGGCCATCATCATCTTGTGCCTTTGATCTCCATCTCCAAACGCACACGTCATGATCTCCATCGTCATCGGCTGACACCTTGATCTCCCCATCATAGCGTCGTGGTCGTCTCGCCAACTATTGCTCTACAACTATCGCTAACGCATAGTGATAAAGTAAAGCAAATTACATGGCTTTTGCATTTGCGTACAATAAAGCGACAACCATAAGGCTCCTGCCAGTTGTCGATAACTTTTACCAAAACATGATCATCTCATACAATAAACGTATATGAATCATGTCTTGACCATATACACATCACAACAAGCCCGCCAAAAAACAAGTTAGAAGTCATCTACTTTGTGTGTGCAAGTTTTGCGTGGCTGCTACGGGCTTCTAGCAAGAACCATTCTTACCTACGCATCAAAACCACAACAATTTTTTTGTCAATGTGGATATTTTAACCTTCAACAAGGACGCAGTCGTAGTCAAATTAGATTCAACTAAAGTTGGAGAAACATACACCACCAGCCACCTATGCAAAACAAGTTGCATGTCTGTCGGTGGAAACCGGTTCACATGAACGTGGTCATGTAAGGTTGGTACGGCCGCTTCATCCAACAATACCGCCGAATCAAAATAGACGTTGTGGTAAGAAGTATGACTATTATCGCCCACACTCTGTGTTCTACTCATGCATATCATCCACGCATAGAGACCTGGCTCGGATACCACTGTTGGGAACGTAGCATGCAATTTCAAAAAATTTCTACGATCACGCAAGATCTATCTAGGAGATGATAGCAACGAGAGGGGGGGGGAGATGGTCCACGTACGTCATAGACCGAAAGCGGAAGCTTTAGTTTAACGCGGTTTTGATGTAGTAGAACGTCTTCGCGATCAACCGAATCAAGTACCAAAAGTACGGCACCTCCGAGTCAGCATTGTTCAGCTCGATAACGTACTCGAATCTGATCCAGCAGAGGGTCGAGGGAGAGCGTTCGTCAGACGATGGCTGGTGACGGTGATGGTGATGTGATCCGCGCAGAGCTTCCCTAAGGCACTACGTGAATATGACCGAAGGAGTAAACCGTGGAGGGGGGCACAACACCAGGCTAAGAGAGAACAATTGATTTCTTTGGGGTTGCCCCCTTGCCCCTGTATATAAAGGAGGAGAGGGAGGAGGCGGGGCCAAGGGGCGCGCCATGGGGGGAGAAACCGACTTGGACTCCATGTCCAATTCGGCCTCCCCCATCCTTCTTCCGGAGGGGAAAGGGGGAGGAGAGAGGGAATAGGAGAAGGAAAGGGGCCGCACCCCCTCCCTAGTCCAATTTGGACTCCCCATGGGGAGGGGGCGTTGGCCACCCTTGTGGGCTGCCTCCCCTCTTCCTATGGACCCCAGGTAGGCCCATTACTTTCCCCGGGGGGTTTCGGTAACCCTCGGATTCGAAAAAATACACCGAAACCACTCCGAAAACCATTCCAGTGTCGAATTACAATCGTCCAATATATCAATCGTACCTCTCAACCATTTTGAGACTCTCATCATGTCCGTGATCTCATCCGGGGACTCCGAACAATCTCGGTCACCAAACACATTAACTCATAATACAAATCGTCATTCGAACGTTAAGCGTGCGGACCCTACGGGTTCGAGAAAACATGTGGACATGACCGAGACATATTCCGGTCAATAACCAAAGCGGAACTGGATGCTCATATTGGTTCCTAGATATTCTACGAGATCTTTATCGCGTCAAACGCAATGACAACATACGTTATTCCTTGTCATCGGTATGTTACTTCCCGAGATTCGATCGTCGGTATCATCATACCTATTTCATTCCTACCGGCAAGTCTCTTTACTCGTTCCGTAATGCATCATCCCAGTAACCAACACTTAGTCACTTGCTTGTAAGGCTATTGTGATGTGCATTACCGAGAGGGCCCAGAGAACCTCTCCGATACTCGGAGTGACAAATCCTATCCGATCTATGCCAAACCAACAAACACCTTCGGGCGACACCTGTAGAGCATATTTATAATCACCCAGTTACGTTGTGATGTTGATAGCACACAAGGTGTTCCTCCGATATTCGGGAGTTGCATAATCTCATAGTCGAAGGAATATGTATAAGTCATGAAGAAGAAAGCAATTAGTAAAAAAACTTAACGGATCATTATGCTAAGCAACAGATTGGTCTTGTCCATCACATCATTCTCCTAATGATTGATCCAGTCTCAAAATGACAACACATGTATGGTCAGGAAATTAACCATCTTTGATTAACGAGCTAGGTCTAGTTAGAGGCATACTAGGGAGACACTTTTTTGTCTATGTATCCACACATGTATCAAGTTTCCGGTTAATACAATTCTAGCATGAATAATAAATAGTTATCATGGTATAAGGAAATATAAATAACAACTTTATTATTGCCTCTAGGGCATATTTCTTCCAATATAGCCTACACGATGGATGATCCGTTCCCCGGAAAGACTGTATCCTCCAGCTTGCCATCCGGATAGTATCTCGCTTTTAAACCGAGCACAAAGACTATAGGCTTGGTTAACAACCTCCACGCGTGCCTAGCCAATAAAGCTTGTTAAACATTCTAAAATCATGAAACCCAACTCCTCCACTGTCCTTAGGTTGCATGAGATGATCCCAACCCCCCAGTGTACCTTCCTCTTCCTTGCCGATCCCCAATAAAAATTCTGCACCATGCGTGTTGTAAGACACACAGACGGAGATGGTAGCTTGAAACGCCCATAATGTAAGTTGGCAGAGCTTGAGCGACCGACTTAATCAGCACCTCTCTTCCTGGCGGTGCCATAGGCCATCACCCCACCGGATCAATCGTTTTGTGAGCGTGTCTGCATGTTTGAAAACGCCCCTTCGACATACGACCCTCTGGAGTTGCAATCCCAACTATTTTTCTCGAAGTGTAGGCTAGTAACTGTTGTACTGTCCTACTTCCTCCTGAACCGCAAACTGGATAGGCTTCACCAAAAAAGTATGGAAATCATTGAAGTTTTAAACTCTGGCCCGTGGCTTACCATATACATCCAGAACTGCTTTAACCTTCTCGCTTGTCTCTTAGGCAAGCCTCAAAAAACAGCTGCATATCATCGGCAAACAATAAATGAGAAACGCCCGGTCCTCTCTACAAACCTTCACTGGCGTGATATCTCTCGTAGACACTTTGTTTTTTTGTAGTAAAGCATGAAAGACCATCTGCCATAGCAGGGAATAAAAAGGGTGAAAGCGGGTCCCCTTGCCGAAGCCACCGTTGGCGCAAACGAATCCAAGAGGGTTCCATTAAGTTGACAGAGTACCTCACCGACGTGACACACGACATTATCAATCAACCATCGCTGAGAGAAACCCAAACTTTTGCATCACTTGCCTCAAGAAGACCAATCCACTCTATCATAAGTCTTTTGATAGGTCCAATTGTAAGCACAAAAACTTTTGTAGGATCCTTTTCCTGCTTAATGTGGTGAATGCACTCAAAGGAGACTAGTGCATTATCCGTAATCCTCTAACGGGGATAAAAGCACTTTCTCAGGAGATATGAGATCATCCAACAACAGCCTCATCCTATTTACTAAGCACTTAGAGATGACCTTATAGATAACAGTACACAGGCTTGATAGGGTCTATAGTCAGTAATCTTGACGGGTTGGGGAAACTTTTGTAAGCACAATAGAGGTGGAGTTAACCACCTCCGGCATAATACCCGTACGAAAGAATCCCTAACCGCTGCCAAAACTCCCTCCGTAAGAGTGCTCAGTTACGCTGAACAAATCTAGGGGAAACCATCGGTCCGTGCCTTAGGGACCGATTGGAACAGAGCATCCGCTATCTCCCTTATCTATGAAGGGCGCACACAACTTGATATTGTCCTCGTCGGTCACACTGAATCAATTAGCTCAAGGATAGGAGCACTTTGTAGCGAGGAGTCGAATGTGAAAATGTCATGGAAATAATCATTAGCCAACTCCCCATAGATGCCAAGATCGAATGAACTAATCCGAACGCTATCAATAATCTCTCGAATTTTGTTCTTCCTCGCCTCCAAACTGCTTGCTCTGAAAATATGTTGTGTTATCCCTCCTTCAACCACATGATTCTACGTTCGTTGCAACCAAAAGCATCTCCTCCCTGATACAAAAGTTCATTCATTATCAGTCACTCTTAAAATATCTGACGATCAAGCATTCATATGCTTCAATTCCTCAATGTGTGCGTGACTTGGCGCTCCCGTGTGACATTGCCAAAATTTTGCCTCCATAACCCAGGGTTGACAGGTTTTAGACAAAGCATCCCGCAGTTGTGACATATTCTGCACGACCCCCACTGTTCCCATGCACTTTGATCACCTTCGCAGCGACATATCCCGCTCCCAAAAACAGCTCATACCTCCTCTGCTTCCCACGTTTGGCCCGGATCAAACCGGCTATTCATCTTTAAAAAAATTGCCACGTGGTAGAGCATGGAGAGGGACATTGAAATAAATGAAGCATATGCCAAAAGCGTTCCTCCATGCATAGTGGCTACTGCCTGTCCAAGTGCACCTTCAATTGCCTCCTCCACCTTCTGTTCTCATTGAAGGGGGACCCCAACAAAGCCTAGGTCCACTAGACCACAAATCCCAAGGTATCACAAAAAGCAACCATTTGTGACTCTGCACGTGGTGTAGCAGACAAATGCTCAAAATCCCACATGGGCCTCATTGAAGTCACCGACAACTAACCAAGACAGATAATTCGAAACTTTAGTTGCTGAAGTTTCCAACATGATATGCCTGTTCCCACCCGGGGTTCGCCATTAAACACATGTGATCCTCCATGTGAGCAGCCCCTCCTGTGAACTGGAACAAGGGCATCAATATAGTGCTCCCTTTGTCCAGAACCTCCACTCATAGGACTCATGCCAAAATAACGCCAAGCCACCATCATACCATTACATCAACTCGGTGAAGCCCTCAACACCATCCTCCGTGCACCTTCTCATTTTTCCGCCTTCTGTCTGTTCACACAAAAAACACCAACTTGAGGAATGTGACTGACAGATAGTCGCTAACTCACGAACTGTCCGGGGATTCCCCTCCCCGATAGTTCCAGGCTTAATACATTCATTGCGGCCCGACGATCCCCTCGAAGGAGGGCTGCCTCATTATTCATAATTGTTTGTCACCGTCATCACCATTTCCCTGCTTCCTTCTCTTCACAATAGGCACCTTGCCTGTGTGTAGATGACGAGGGAACCGCTTCATTTCACCCCTGCTCCGCTCCCTCCCTCAGAAGAGAACCACACTCGCAACTTTGTCGCAAGATTTGGCACTGGCTGCTCTCGAACCATAACTACTCCATCAGCACCCATAAGTCTTTACGAGCCGAACGGACATCATCATCACCAATATTATTGTCACTGGCGCGGCGAAAAGACCATCACTCGCCCTTGGGAGCAGCACATCTCCTCTCCTTACTGGCGGGCACCCGCCTCCTTTCCTCCCAAACCTCTCTCCTCTGCCTCCTCCTCTACCAACACCTCTCGCCACGCCCGAGCCTCGGCCTGCTACCGTCCATCCTCTTCCACGCCCACTACAAACCTCCTGCCATGGCCGGCTCATTGCTCCCATGCAACCAGTCCCCCCATTCACAAACGGAGGGGTCATGAAATCCTCCCCACACTCTTCTACCCACATGCCCCATACAACCACAAAAGTAACAGAAATCGACAAATCTCATAAGTAACTAGGTACCTCTTCCTTTCTTTAAGAGTAATACACACAAATCTCACCAAATGGTTTTGGACAATTCACAAAGACCCAACCTCAAAGACTTGAGGGGTTGATCTTCCCCTCATTAACTACCACGGGTAACGGCGGATCTCCCACCTTCTTGGCACTTTTTTAGCTAGCTCCCTTTCCTTGTAAGACCATACAGCAGCCCTTTGATCCTCGCCCAAAATAGGATACATGGCCAAAGCATATTCAGAAACATTCGTAAAACCATCGTATTCCGGATGGACAACCGAATCCCTGCGGAATTGCCCATGGACCTCCCTCATAACCCGCTTCCAATCACCCAGGCCAATGACACTGAGCCCAGAAGAACAGATTCGGCCCTTTGATATGAAAGTAACTCTTGGGCACATGCCCATGCGTCCTCATCGAATTCACAGCGCCGCAGTGCTTGAACGGCTCATTGTGTGAACCTAAACAAGCACAACCACCGTACCTCTTGATCAGCTCGTCCACTTCCCCTGACAGAAGTGAGGTCATCCTCTCGTCCTCACCATGTAGGTTAAGACCCTCAAAAACGTCTTTCCAGGCCGGATCAGGGCCAAATAGATCCCATCCATGGGCATCTTCCTCCCGATCTACATATTCAACTTCATCCCCCGCCTTCTCAGTAGATCCGACACCAGCCGCATCGCTGGGGTGCCCCAGTTCCTTTCACTGTCCTCCACAACTCCCTCATCGACCCTAAACCTGATGTCTTACTACGCAAACCTTCTTCTTGTAGACGTTGTTGGGCCTCCAAGTGCATGAGGTTGTTGGACAGTAGCAAATTTCCTCAAGTGGATGATCTAAGGATCTCAATCCGTGGGAGGCGTAGGTTGAAGATGGTCTCTCTCAAAACAACCCTACAACCAATAACAAAGAGTCTCTTGTGTCCCCAACACCACCCAATACAATGGTAAATGTTATAGGTGCACTAGTTCCGGCGAGAGAGAGTGATACAGTGCAAAATATGGATCGTAGATATAGGTTTTGTAATCTGCAAAATATAAAAACAACAGGCAAGGTATGCAAGCGATAAAAGTGAGCGGTAAACGGGTATGCCAATTCTAGGAGGACAACAGGCATAGGGTTCATACTTTCTAGTTGCAACTTCTCTCAACAATAATAACATAATTGGTCATATAACTATCCCTCAAATGCAACAAAGAGTCACTCCAAAGTCACTAATAGCGAGGAGAACAACGAAGAGAGATTATTGTAGGGTACGTGAAAACACCTCAAAGTTATTCTTCGGACGATCTACAAGAGTTCGTTACTAGATAACACCTTAAGACACATATCCACCAAAACCTAATGGTCACCTAGATACTCCAATGTCACCTCAAGTATAGGGCTATGATATATGATATGCACACACAATCTTAGATTCATTCTATTCAACCAACACAAAGAACTTCAAGAGTGCCCCAAGTTTCTACCGGAGAGAGTCAAGACGAAAACGTGTGCCAACCCCTATGCATAAGTCACGATGTTACGGAAACCCGCAAGTTGATCACTGGACCTCTTGAGCACTGCGTTGGTTTTCCCTTGAAGAGGAAAAGGGTGGGTGATGTAGCAAAGTAGCGTAAGTATTTCCCAGTTTTGAGAACCAAGGTATCAATCCAGTAGGAGACCACACGCAAGTCCATCGTACTACACAAACAAATAGAACCTTGCAACAAATGCGATAAAGGGTTGTTGTCAATCCTTCACGGCCACTTGCAAAGTGAGATCTGATAGAGATGACAAGATAATATTTTTTGCATTTTTATGATAAAGACTGAAAGTAAAGAAGTAAAAATAAACGGCGATAGAAAATAGCTAGTTGACGGGAGATTAATATGATGGAAGATAGACCCGGGGGCCACTGTTTCACTAGTGGCTCTCTCTCAAGATAGCATAAGTATTATGGTGGGTGAATAAATTACTATCGAGCAATTGATAGAATTGAGCCTAGTTATGAGAATATCTAGGCATGACATGATATAGGCATCACGTCCGCAACAAGTAGACCGACTCCTGCCTGCATTCTACTATTACTCCACACATCGACCGCTATCCAGCAGCATCTAGAGTATTAAGTTCATAAGAACAGAAGTAACGAATTAGGCAGATGACATGGCTGTAGAGGGATAAAGCTCAAGCAATATGATATAAACCCCATCTTTTATCCTCGATGGCAACAATACAATACGTGTCGTTTCCCTTCTGTCACTGAGGATCGAGCACAGCAATGATGAACCCAAAGCTAAGCACTTCTCCATTGCCAAGAAGATCAATCTAGTAGGCCAAGCCAAACTGATAATTCGAAGAGACTGCAAAGATAACCATTATACATAAAAGAATTCAGAGAAGATCAAATATTGTCATAGATAATCTTGATCATAAACCCACAATTCATCGGATCTCGACAAACACATCGCAAAAAACGTTACATCGAATAATCTCCAAGAAGATCGAGGAGAACTTTGTATTGAGATCCAAAGAGAGAGAAGAAGCCATCTTAGCTAATAACTATGGACCCGAAGGTCGGTGGTAAACTACTACACATCATCGGAGAGGCTATGGTGGTGATGTAGAAGCCCTCGTGATCGATTGCCCCTCCGGCGGAGCACCGGAAAAGGCCCCAAGAGTGGGATCCACGGGTACAGAAGGTTGCGGCGGTGGTGGTGGAAATAGGGTTTCGTGGTGTCCTGGATGTTTTTGGGGTATATGAGTATATATAGGCGAAGGAAGTCGGTCAGGAGAGCCACAAGGGGCCCCGAGGGTGGGGGGTGCGCCCAGGGGGGCAGCGCGCGCCTCCCTGCTCGTGGCCTCCTCGGGTGTTTGACGTCCACTCCAAGTTGTTTGGATCACGTTTGTTCCAAAATCACGTTCCCGAAGGTTTCATTCCGTTTGGATTCCATTTGATATTCCTTTTCTGTGAAACACTGAATGAAATAGCAAAAAAGCAGCAATTTGCACTGGGCTTGGGTTAGTAGGTTAGTCCGAAAAAAATAGTATAAAAGTGTATTATAATAAGCCCATTAAACATCCAAACAGATATATAATAGCATGGAAATAAAAAAATTATAGATACGTTGGAGACGTACAATCACCAAAACATACATCAAGTAGATCACGGAATATCCCATTGTCACCATAGATAAGCACAGGCAAGACATACATCAAGTGTTCTCAAATCCTTAAAGACTCAATCCGATAAGATAACTCAAAGGGAAAACTCAATCCATTACAAGAGAGTAGAGGGGGAGAAACATCATAAGATCCAACTATAATAGCAAGCTCGCGGGTACATCAAGATCGTGCCAAATCAAGAATACGAGAGAGAGAGATCAAACAACATAGCTACTCGTACATACCCTCAGCCCCCGAGGGTGAACTACTCCCTCCTCGTCATGGAGAGGCACCGGGAGTGATGAAGATGGCCACCGGGGGAGGGATCCCCCTCCGGCAGGGTGCCGGAAACAGGGTCTCGATTGGTTTTGGTGGCTACAGAGGCTTGCGGCGGCGGAAACTCCCGATCTAGGTTATGTTCGGGGATTTCTGTATATATAAGAGGTTTTGGACTGGGAACAAGTCAGGGGGGTCTCGAGGCGGCCATGAGGTAGGGGGCGCGCCCAGGGGGGTAGGGCGCGCCCCCCACCTCGTGGGTGCCTCGGGACTCTTCTGGCCCATCTCCGATGCTCCATGGCTTCTTCTGGTCCAAAAATAATCTCCGTAAATTTTCAGGTCAATTGGACTCCGTTGTGGTTTCCTTTTCTGCGATACTCAAAAACAAGAGGAAAAAAAGAAAACTGGCACTGGGCTCTAGGTTAATAGGTTAGTCCCAAAAATCATATAAAATAGAAATAAAATGCATATAAAACATCCTAGATGGATAATATAATATCATGGAACAATAAAAAATATGATACGTTGGAGACGTATCAGCATCCCAAGCTTAATCTCCTGTCGTCTCGAGTAGGTAAATGATAAAAACAGAATTTTTGATGTGGAATGCTACCTAACATAATTTTCAATGTAATTTTCTTTAATGTGGCATGAATGTTCAGATCCAAAGATTCAAGATAAAAGTTTAATATTGACATAAAAATAATAATACTTCAAGCATACTAACTAAAGCAATTAGTCTTCTCAAAATAACATGGCCAAAGAAAAGTTCATCCCTACAAATCATATGTTTGGCTAGCTCCATCTTCGTCACACAAAATATTCAATCATGCACAACCCCGGTTTCAGCCAAGCAATTGTTTCATACTTTAGCCTTTCAACCTTTTCAACTTTCACGCAATACATGAGTGTGAGCCATGGACATAGCACTATGGGTGGAATAGAATATGATAATGGAGGTGTGTGGAGAAGACAAAAAGGGAGAAATTCTCACATTGACGCGGCTAATCAATGGGCTATGGAGATGCCCTCAATTGATTGTCAATGCGAGGAGTAGGGATTGCCATGCAACGGATGCACTAGAGCTATAAATGTATGAAAGCTCAACAAAGAAACTAAGTGGGTGTGCATCAAACTTGCTTGCTCACGAAGACTAGGCATTGGAGGAAGCCCATCGTTGGAATATACAAGCCAAGTTCTATAATGAAAATTCCCACTAGTATATGAAAGTGAACACATAGGAGACTCTCTATCATGAAGATCATGGTGCTACTTTGAAGCACAATGTGGTAAAAAGGAAGTAGCATTGTCCCTTCCTCTTTTTCTCATTTTTTTGTTTTTTTGGCTTCTTTTTTTATTTGGCCTTTCTCTTTTTTTTTTCTTTTTTTTTCCTTTTTCCTTCGTCCGGAGTCTAATCCAGACTTGTGGGGGAATCATAGTCTCCATATCCTTTCCACATGGGAATGCTCTAATAATGAAGATCATCACACCTTTAGTTACTACACTCAAGAATTACAACTCGATACTAGAACCAAAATATGACTCTATATGAGTGCCTCTGGGGTTTGTACCGGGATGGGCAATGAATCAAGAGTGACATGTACGAAAAATTATGTATGGTGGGCTTGCCACAATACGATGTCAACTACATGATCATGCAGGCAATATGACAATGATGAAGCGTGTCATAATGACGGAACTGTGGAAAGGATTGCATGCGCAATATATCTCGGAATGCTTATGGAAATGCCATATTAGGTAGGTATGGTGGCTGTTTGAGGAAGATATAAGGGGGCTTATCTGTGATAGAGCGATCATATCACGGGGTTTGGATGCACCGGCGAATTTGCACCAACTCTCAAGGGTGAGAAAGGGCAATGCACTGGTACCGAAGGGCTAGCAAGAGGAAAGGTGAGAGTGCGTATAATCCGTGGACTCAACATTAGTCATAAAGACTCACTACTTATTGCAAAAAATCTACAAGTCATCAAAACAAAGTACTACACGCATGCTCCTAGGGGGAATGGTTTGGTAGGAGTTACATCGCGCGATCCCGACCTCACACAAAGGATGACAATCAAAAGAAATACCTTCATGCTTCAAATTGTACACAACAGTTACCTACGTGATGCTACGGGACTTGCAAACTCCAACACAAGTATTTCTCCAAATTCACAATTACTAAACATAGCAGACTTTAATATCACCATTCATATCTCAAAGCAAACCATCAAGTATCAAATTCATCATAGTATTCAATGCACTTTATATGAAAGTTTTTATTATATCCTCTTGGATGCCCATCATATTAGGACTAAATTCATAACCAAGCAAATTACAGCTTGTTCTAAAGACTCTAAAAATAAATAAGTGTGAAGCATGAGAGTTCATCATTTCTTCAAAATAAACCACGCCGTGCTCTAAAAAGAGAATAAGTGAACACTAGAGCAACCGACGAACATACTCGAAGATATAAGTGAAGATCAATGAGTAGAGAATAATTATGGTAACTATGTGAAGAACTCTCTAAATTTAAGAATTTCAGTCTCTGGTATTTATTCAAACAGCAAGCAAAACAAAAGAAAATAACATGACGCTCCAAGAAAACACATATCATGTGGTGAAAAAAATATATCCAAGTAAAGATTACGATGAACAAAAGAAAAGAAGAGAAGAAAGAGGGGATGCCTTCCGGGCATCCCAAGATTAGGATTTTGGTTGTCCTTGAATTTTACCTTGGGGTGCCTTGGGCATCCCCAAAGCTTAGGCTCTTACCACTCCTTATTCCATAGTCAATCGAATCTTTACCAAAACTTGAAAATTCACAAACAAAACTTACAGAAAACTCGTAAGCTCCGTTAGTATAAGAAAATAAATCACACTTAGGTACGTTGTGTGAACTCATTCTAAATTATATTGTGTAATATCACTTGTATTCCAACTTCTCTATGGTTCATACCCTCCAATACTATCATAGATCATCAAATAAGCAAACAACACATAGAAAACAGAATCTGTCAAAAAACAGAACAGTCTGTAGTAAGTAATATGATATTCGAAACTTCTGTAACTCCAAAAATCTGAAATAAATTGGTGGACGTGAGGTATTTGTTATTAATCATCCGCAAAAAAAGAATCAACTCACAAAAGCACTCTTCTGTAAGAAATGGGCAGCTAATTCGGAGCACAAAAGTTTCTGTTTTTTACGCAGATTGCAAAGACCACCCATGTCTCCCAAAGTTTTATTGGCACAAACACTAATAAAAATAAAACCACATCTAACCAGAGTAGACTAGATGAATTATTATTACTAAACAGGAACAAAAGCAAAGAACAAAAATAAAATTGGGTTGCCTCCCAACAAGCGCTAACGTTTAACGCCCCTAGACTAGGCATGATGATTTCAATTGATGCTCACATAAAAGATAAGATTGAAAACATAAAGGGAGCATCATTGAAGAATATGACTAGCAGTTAAGTCTAACCCACTTCCTATGCATGGGATTTTGTGAGCAAACAACTTATGAGAACAAGAATTACTAGATAGGAAAGGAAACAAGCATAAACTTCAAGATTTTCAACACATAGAGAGGAAACTTGATTTATTGCAATCCTACAAGCAATATTCCTTCCTCTAATAAGTTTCAGTAGCATATCATGAATGGATTCAACAATATAACCATCACATTAAGCATTCTTTCATGATCTACAAGCATAGAATTTTATTACTCTCCACATAAGCAAAATTCTTCTCATTCGGAAATAGTGGGAGTATCATAAGAAACTCGAATACTATAAATTGTTTCCACATTAAAGAGTAATGTTTAGAAAAAAGCGGTAACTCATAATCTGACAAGGTTTTAATATAATCATCACTACTTTTATAGCAAAGTGTCATACACAATAATCATCATAAGTAGGCAACTTTGTTCTACATAATCAATTGAAAACCTATTCCAAGATAGGGAATCATTACTAAATAAAGTATCATGACCTCTCAAATCCACTTTCATCAAATATAATCATCATAAATAGGAGGCATGCTATCTATAATAAATTTGCATATCAAAACTTTGGAGGTTAAAAAATATCTTCATAATCATAGCATCCCAAGCTTGGGACAAACATTATTGCAGCAAATAAATTACTCAAAATTCATTCTATCAAACATGATCCCAAGCTTGGGCCTTTCATAATCATAGCATAATCACTCTCATCAGTAACAGTATGGATAGCACCAATAGTATAGCGCAATATCATCATCACAATGAGTAATAGGAGCCAACATCATTGGGAGGATACCTTTTACCTTGTTTCTCCGTCTCTTTTCTTCTTCCATCATGTGGGGTTTAATTCTCTTGTTTGACTCCTTATTAATGAGATTGTTGAATAGAAAGCTCCTCCTGGTACCGATTCATCATAAGAAATAATAGGAGGGAATGGGGAAGTCTCTTCCCTTTCATTAGTATTCTCTCATATTCTATTGTTTTCTTTTCTTTATGTAATTGGCGATATAAGGATTTTCAATGCAATCACCGCACAATACATAAAAAATTTCTTCTAGATCAAAATCAGAACTTTATCAAGACAAATTCTGGCATATCCTAGTTATACAGTTTCATTTCTCATAACCCAAAAGCAAAAACAAGTTCATTATGATGTGCAAGGGAAATCAAGTCATCACAATTTTTGGACATGAACGATCATGAAACAATTTGCATGGGGTGATTTAGATGATCACGTTCATTGCAAAGTCACAAGGATGGCAAAGAAGAAATTTAATTAAATTTTTAGCACAAAACATCTATCCTTTCTTGCAACCATTTAGTTTCTAAATAATGAGCCTCTTGCAAAATCTATCTTCAATTGCTAGGTGTACTTGCAAACTCTATGCACTCCACAAAAGTTGACATGTTATAAGAGACATTTCATCAAGACTAGTGCAATCATCATTAGTACTATGGAGATTCAAAGAGTTCATACTAACAACATTGCAATCATGCTCATCATTCAAATATTTAGTGCCACCAAACATTTTAATGCATTTCCTTAGCAATGAGCACAATTATCGGAATCCTTATTTCATGAAAGATATTAAAAAGATGATAGCATATGAGGCACCTCAAATCCATTATTTTGTAGTTTTCTTTGATAAACTAAAACTAGTGATAAAACAAGAAACAAAAAGATTCGAGAAGCAAGATCTAAGAGAATACCTGCAAGCATCACATCCCGGCAACGGCGCCAGAAAAGAGCTTGATGTCTACTAGGCAACCTTTTTTGTAGACGTTGTTGGGCTCCCAAGTGCAGAGGTTGTAGGGACAGTAGCAAATTTCCCTCAAGTGGAGGACTAAGGTTTATCAATCCGTGGGAGGCGTAGGGTGAAGATGGTCTCTCTCAAACAACCCCGCAACCAAATACAAAGAGTTCTGTGTGTACCCCAACACACCCAATACAATGGTAAATTGTATAGGTGCACTAGTTCGGCGAAGAGATGGTGATTACAAGTGAATATGGATGGTGATAGATATAGGTTTTTGTAATCTGAAAATATAAAAAACAGACAGAAGGTAGCAACGATAAAAGTGAGCGGTAAACGGTATATTGCAATGCTAGGAAAAAGGCTAGGGGTTCAGTACACTAGTGCAACTTCTCTCAACATAATAACATAATTGGATATTTAACTATCCCTCAACACCATGCAACAAGAGTCACTCAAGTCACTATACGCAGCGAGAAGAACAAACGAGAGGAGATTATTGTAGGGTACGAAACCACCTCAAAGTTATTCTTTCGGATCGATCTATTCAAGAGTCGACTAGAATAACACCTTAAGACACATATCAACCAAAACCCTAATGTCACCTAGATACTCCAATGTCACCTCAAGTATCGTGGGTATGATTATACGATATGCATCACACAAATCTAAGATCATCTATTCAACGAACACAAAGAACTTCAAAGAGTGCCCCAAAGTTTCTACCTGAGAGTCAAGACGAAAAACGCGTGCCAACCCCTATGCATAAGTTCACGATGTTACAGAACCGCAAGTTGATCACCAAAAAACATACCTCAAGTAGATCACGTGAATATTCCATGTCACCACAGATAAGCACATGCAAGACATACATCAAGTGTCTCAAATCCTTAAAGACTCAATCCGATAAGATAACTTCAAAGGGAAAACTCAATCCATTACAAGAGAGTAGAGGGGAGAAACATCATAAGATCCAACTATAATAGCAAAGCTGCGGGGTACATCAAGATCGTGCCAAATCAAGAATACGAGAGAGAGAGAGAGATCAAACACATAGCTACTGGTTACATACCTCAGCCCGAGGGTTGTACTACTCCCATCCTCGTCATGGAGAGCGCAGTAGGGATGATGAAGATGGCCCACGGTGAGGATCCCCCTCCGGCGGGTGCCGCGGAACAGGGTCCAGATTGGTTTTTGGTGGCTTACAGAGGCTTGCGCGGCGGCGGAACTCCCGATCTAGGTTATGTTTCGGGGGCGAGTTTGGATATATAAGAGGTTTTGGCGTGGGAACAAGTCAGGGGGTCTCCGAGGCGGCCACGAGGTAGGGGGCGCGGCCCAGGGGGGGTAGGGCGCGCCCCCCACCTCATGGGTGCCTCGGGACTCTTCTGGCCCATCTCGATGCTCCGTGGCTTCTTCTGGTCCAAAATGATCTCCGTCAATTTTCAGGTCAATTGGACTCCGTTTGGTTTTCCTTTCTGCGATACTCAAAAACAAGGAAAAAAACAGAAAACTGGCACTGGGCTCTAGGTTAATAGGCTAGTCCAAAAACACATAAAATAGCATATAAAACATCCTAGATGGATAATAATAATGCATGGAAAAATCAAAAATTATAGATACGTTGGAGACGTATCAAAACCCTACATCATCTTGCTCTCCTGCTTCCCACCCCGACTTCTGGTCTTCCAGATCCTCCATGCAGCACCACGATCTTGTTCTCGAGAGCCTGGCCTTGTTAGTCACTGTTCGGGATCGCTTACACGATGGTATATTGTCGGGTGGACTTCTGGCGCCGCCGTCGGAGGAAAAGATGGATTCTAGGGTAACCCTAGAGGGAAAAGAGTCTTAATTATTAAGAGGAGGTCCACGCTGGTACCAAATATAATCACAAAAAAATGTATGATGTGCCTTACGAAATTATTAAACACCATCAAAAGGTTATGAGATTATGAGGCATTTGCGAGTCCACAACCTTTAATGTAGTTTTTCTAGGAGTGAATAGCGCATCTGCAGAGCATCCGAACCTTGATTGCATTGCCACACTTGGATGGGAAAGCAGGGGTCCGTTGGTTTCCGATCAACAAAAATCCTTTCGCATCCAGGACATAGCAATTTTCAAGTTAGTGTCGTTCATCTAACAAGTGGTTCGAGCTAATATCATATTTTGCAAGGCTTAGACTTGAATAGTTATGCTATGGGCGGGGGGGGGGGGGGGGGGGGGGGGCTTGCCCCTACAGGACATCACAATATATTTCTTTAATAATTGTTTACCATTGAGTACATGTATCTTATAATATCCATTTGTGTGATATAATCACAGATAAAGGATATTAAAACCTTATTCGATAACTAAAATTGTTGTTCTCAAATCATTATCCTCTCAGAATGAGTTCATGATCAATATATACCAATCAAACAATTTTTTTGATACAAATCCATTGTACTCAATTCACATTAGGACCTAACCTGGATAAGAATAATCCACAATTTACCCAATTTATGTTGTGTACTTACCATATGAAAAAGCTATGATACATCCAAGGATAACCATCACACGCATGTCACCTTGCGCCCCCTCCATCGTAAAACTTCATAGATGGTGATTCAGTTGAAAGCATGTGTGTTGGAGACCAAGCAACTTTTGATTTATGTTTTGGGGATGACTTGTGGAAAGGTAAAACACCACTCAAAATGCCTCTTCAAACATGATAAACTTTTGTTATCAAGAAACTAGCTGATGTGCTACAATCTCTATGCTGGAGCCCAACTAGGTGGTACCCATATTTATAGGAGGTACACTCCATCACCGAATATAATCGCCAACATAGTATTATTTTCATTAGAAAGAACTTTTGACGGTGTTCCGACAAGTTAACTGACGAACTCAAATCAACACCAGCACCAATGTGTTAGATGGGTTCGCTATCGTTCATGTAGAAAATTGAATATCACTTCCGTCCAGGGTGCATTAGGGCCATTAAGAAGTGCATCGTAACCAAGGTGCATGGAAATCGGATGGAGAATATTAAACAAAAAACCAGTGACAATAATTCTCCTATTTGGGCCCTTGGAAAATTAAGAGGAGCCAACCATTATGTTGGTTTCAAATGACATTAATTGTAAAGAGCAGCATGCAAATCCTATTTAATGGCGTCGGCCATGAAAATACTAGCAGAATGCAAAATGAAAATTAATGATCACGGAGAATGAGCTTGTTCCAGTCAGCCCTGACCCTCCCTTGATAATACAGCAGCAACCAAACCTCCTCCTCACGTATCCCTATGATCTCGATCTGGGAGGGAGGCCCCATAGACCCTTGACATGCCGTGCTGCTTGTATCACGATGGGCGTCGTGCCCCAGTTGGGAAGGCTCCGCCGCCGAAATTAGCACTGGTGTCCAACCAAAAGCTCCGAAGGCGTACACGCCTCTTTCTCACTACTAGGAAAAACCTTATACACAGAGCTTACCAGTAGCACTGTTTAGAAGCAAGCGCTGCTACTAAGTATCAGTAGCGCTTAGAAATAAAGAGCGTGCTACTATGAACATAGCCAAGCAGCGTGTGTAGTTAAAACACGCTTGCTACTATAATTGCCACACCGTTGCCGGCAGGCTAGGTATATACTAGTAGCGCTGTTCCACAAAAGCGCTTACTACTATTATCGTAGCAGTAGCGCTTGTTAGGAACAAGCAGTACCACTAAAGGGCCTTATCCAACCGCCCCGCGCACGTCCCCCTCACTCTCCCCCCTCACACTCACATTGTCGCCCCTGTCGCCTCCATCACCGTCGCCGCCGTCGTCCTCCCTCCATCCCTCCTCCTCCGTCGTCGTCCTCCTCCTCCAACCCAAGGTGCCTCCCTCCTCCTCCCCCTCCTCCTCCCTCCTCCTCCTCCCTCTCCCTCGGCGACCCCCTCCTCCTCCTCCCTCTCCCCGGCGGCCCCCTCCCTCCCTCTCCCCGGCAGCCCCTCTCCTCCTCCCTCTCCCCCGGCGGCTGCTACCCTTGAGCACAGCGGTTGGTTCCCTTGAAGAGGGAAAGGGGTTGATGCAGCAAAGTAGCGTAAGTATTTCCCTAGTTTTTGAGAACCAAGGTATCAATCCAGTAGGAGGCCACACG
This sequence comes from Thinopyrum elongatum, assembly GCA_011799875.1. Taxonomy (NCBI): domain Eukaryota; kingdom Viridiplantae; phylum Streptophyta; class Magnoliopsida; order Poales; family Poaceae; genus Thinopyrum; species Thinopyrum elongatum. Next base: position 505,316,111 of record CM022297.1, read on the forward strand.
CAAGTCCTCGTACCTACACAAAAAAATAAGAACCTTGCAACCAACGCAATAAAGGGGTTGTCAATCCTTCACGGCCACTTGCAAAAGTGAGATCTGATAGAGATGATAAGATAATATTTTTGGTATTTTTATGATAAGAGATGAAAGTAAAGATTGCAAAAATAAAGGCGGCAAAAATAGCTAGTTTGCGGGAGAGTAATATGATGAAAAATAACCCGGGGGGGGGCCATAGGTTTCACTAGTGGCCTCTCGAGATAGCATAAGTATTACGGTGGGTGAACAAATACTGTCGAGCAATTGATAGAATTGAGCATAGTTATGAGAATATCTAGGCATGATCATGTATATAGGCATCACGTCCGTAACAAGTAGACCGACTCCTGCCTGCATCTACTACTTTACTCCACAACATTGACCGCTATCCAGCATGCATCTAGAGTATTAAGTTCATAAGAACGAGTGAGTAACGCATTAGGCAAGATGAATGATGTATAGAGGGATAAAACTCAAGCAATATGATATAAACCCCATCTTTATCCTCGATGGCCAACAATACATGTAACATCCCAAAATTCTAAATTTGGAATGTTATATTAATAAATAGTTTGATTGATTGTTTGATGTGGTGTGGTTGCTTGTGTGAAATTGAGTGAAATTTGGAAACTTTTGTGAAAGGTGAATGAGAGGGAATAAAATGACTTTCCCAAAACTTTCACCTTGCATTATGATCCATGAATTCAATTATTTCATCACAAACCCTAGAGTGAAGATAACATGACTTCTTCTATTTAAAAGGGTTTTTGAAAAGATTTGAATTCCATTTGGAAATATTCCAAATTCGAAAACTTTATGCAACTCAATGATTTCATGAGAGGAGATAAAATGACTTCTTCAAATTATATGAAATATGAGTTGGAAGTTTAAAACAATCGAATTAAAGTCCCTTTGAAATTATTTTCAATTTGGAGTTATTGTTTTTATTCAAATTGTTTTTATCCAAAAATAAAATATATGGAAATTAGGGTAAAATGATTCCCTTCAATATAAAATAGAGGGAAATAAATTTGAAATCATTTGGTATTTTAAAATGATTTTATTAGGTTTTATGCAGCAGTAGCACTGTTGCTTTATTTAAATTTTGTGAAATTTATTTGCCGCTGAAAATAGTTCATCTTTTAGGAAATCTTTTCTGAAAATTTGATATATAAATGCTATGGAAATTTTTATTATTTTCCGTTACCTTTTTTTTTATTCTAATTAAAAAAAACTGTACGAGCGACCGACTGCTATCCTTCGCCACGGCGCCTGGAACAAATGTCGCCCATGTGCGCAGCATTGTAGACAGGCCGGCCATATAATATATAT
>CM022297.1:506532062-506967324 GCA_011799875.1 Thinopyrum elongatum
CCTACCCCTACTCCTTTTCCCCTCGATCCTCGACCCTTCGACACCTTGATCCTCGACCCCTAGACCCTCGACTCCTTTTCCCCTCGATCCTCGACCCCTCGACCCCGATCCCTCGACACCTCGATCCTCGACCCTAGACCCTCGACTCCTTTTCCTCCTCGTCCTCGACCCCTCGACCCCTCGACACCTCGATCCTCGACCCCTAGACCCTCGACTCCTTTTCCCCTCGATCCTCGACCCCTCGACCACTCGGCGACCCTCGAACATCGGCGACCCTCTTTTTCTACTTTTCCTACTTCTTTTTTTCATCTTCTTATTCTACTTCTTTATTTTCATCTTCTTCTTTCTTCTTCTTCTTCTCCTTCTCCTTCTACTTATTGTTCTTTTTTTTCATCTTCTTCTTCTTCCTCTTCTTCTTCTTCTTCCTCTTCTTCTTTTACTTCTTTTTCTTCATCTTTCTTGTTTATTCTTAAAAAATAGAAAAAACCTAAACTAATTAAACTAAACTAATGCCCAGCTCTTGTTAAACTTATTAAACCTAAACTAACTAAACTAAAAAACCTAAACTAATTAAACCTAAACCTAAACTAAAAAACCTAAACTAATTAAATGTGCATGTGGCATTTGATTAATTAACTAACCCCTGCTTCCTAAACTAATTAAACCTAAACTAACTAAACTGAAAAACCTAAACTAAAAAACCTAAAGTAAACAGAAAAAAACAGGGGAGGGGTGGCAGGGGCTCACCGTGGGTGGCGGCGACGGGTCAGGGAGGGGGCGGCGACGGGGCGGGGAAGGGGCGGCGACGGGCGGCGCTCCTCGGGGGCGGTCGACCCGCGCTGCGACGGGGAGGCGGTGGCGGGAGGCTCGGGAGGGGGGTGGGAGGGTGGCGGCGATGGCGAGGAGGTGCGGCGGCGACGGCGCGGGGTGGCACGGGATGTGCTTCGACCTTCTCGGGTGTAGTGGGCTTTCTATGTGTTCGGTCTACTTGATCGTTTGCAATGATTGGTTCGTTCGACAGATGTTTTTTTTGTTCTTTTTTCTTTTTTTGTCACTCCTTATTCTTCTTTCTTTTCTCGTCGGGCGGGGAGGAAAGAGGAGAGGAGAAAGAGAGAGGGTGACAGCGGGGGCGCGGCCCGTTAAGTTAATTTTAAAGTTTGCCGTCCGCCTCACCTAGCAGACGGCAAAGAATGCTTTGTCGTCTGCTAGCAGACGGCAAAGAGGGGGCCCGTTAGGGTTTAATAGCCAGTGGGCCAAACCCCCTCTTTGCCGTCTACTAGCAGACGGCAAAGCCTCTTTGCCGTCTGCTAGCTGATGGCAAAGAGCAGGCTGACAGCAAACAGCCTCTTTGATGTCCGCTCTTTCTTTGCCGTCATCTTTCTGTAAGCTGATGGCAAAGACCTTCTTTGCCGTCAGCTGGCGGACGGCAAAGAGCTGGCTGATGGAAAAGGTCCTGATTCTAGTAGTGATGCCTTGTTATTTTTTACGCCACACGTCGGGTTTGAAGTGTTTCCCATGTGGCGGTATCCTGTTGTGTCCGAGCTCCAACGCCGGACTGTATCCAAGCTCTAACGCCGGACCACATCCGAGGTATCTTTTTGTAGCCGAGCTCCAACGCCGGACTGCATCCAAGCTCCAACGCCAGAATGCATCCAAGCTCCAACGCCGGACTGTATCCAAGCTCCAACGCCGGACTGTATCAAGCTCCAATGCCGGATTGCATCCAAAGAGGCATAGAATACCTCGTCTTTGAAAAAGTTTGAAGGAATTCAGCCTAGCTTAATTCGGAAATGCCCTCTAGGGAGCCAACCACTTGCATCCGAGCTTTATACCGGACTTACTTTCGAAGTGGTGCAATTTATTTTCAGCCGAGATATATAGCCAGTAGCCCTCAAGGTGTGTGTCAGTCTAAAATCCGAGATGCACCTGAAGAAAAACATGAAACCGCTGATCCCAGTAGCCCCTGAGACTCAGGTCGATTCACGAAATCGGCCTGAGGATCAACTCCTAGCTCGGCAGCATACGTAAGAATAGAAACGCATTGTAATATATTAGAGGAGATAGTGATTGGCTCACGGGCCCTTGAGAGAGGGTCTTGAAAAGTCACCGTAATATATTAGCTTGATACCGGATAGGTCCCAGATGGTACTTATTGTTATCCAAAGACACGTTTTCCCATAGCTCGGTCATGCCGAACACTAAGCACTTTGAATTTTCTGCATTGAATAGGCAATGCAGTAGCCCCTGAGCCACTGGTCGGGTGGCAACACCAGATCAAGGAATCGATGTGCCCCTTTAATATTTGTAAATGATAAGCCTAAAGCCCAGTAGCCCCTGAGCCTTAATGTGGGCACGGTTGGCCGAATTAAGGATCGATAGCCGGAGTAAAATCACAAATTATGGGTAATGATTCTTTGTATCCAAGTACTCTACATCATTAATGCTCGGATCCGCATTGTACAAAACTGTGTTAACTGACCATCGGCTTCAACCTCCTCGGCCAGTAGCCGGGGAGTGTTTGTCCTACTTTATAAAGCCTTTATGAGGGCAAAGATTTACGGGAAACAAGGCAATCCGGCCATACGGTTTTATAAACAAAGGTACGCGGAGAGATATGTTATATTACTTTTTAACGTAAGAAACATCTTCTGGGAAAAATAGTTCCTTTATAGGTTCCTTTTCCCAGGCTATCATGTTGACCATGATCGAGAAACCTCAGCTCCGATCAATGCGGGAGGAAAATATTGAGGATTTAGTTTGGGGAAAGTTCCCGAACTATGTGGTCTTTAGCGAACCTAAATTTTCACTTCCGTTGTTGCCGACCAATTATATCCTTTAAGATGGCTAGCTTTCGGCTTCATCCAGTCTGAGGTACTAACTCGGATGACCCGGTAGTAACAATCACAGAGGTACTCCCTTTACCGCCTAGCCCAACGATCGGGAACGTAGGGGTAAGCACAGGAGCCAGGCAACCCAGCTTGGCCAAAATATTAAGTCAAACTGATGCATATTTATGGCTTTATAACGATAATTACGGAAGGCAGCGCATGTATAATGAATACAAACGTTAATGATATATGTTAATTTTGACTCCGTTGCGACCGTTTATCATTTGAAAGTGGCCCATCGTCGGCTTCTACCCCTTTGTAGATGCTACGCAGGGTGTTTCCGCAGTAACAAGACAACCTTTAGCCGATGTCTTGGTGCCCGGAGGCGGTTGCGTTAGCGGAAACGAGGCAATCAGATATGCAGGCTTTATAACTTTCACTTAGTCAAAGGAGCTCAAAGTTGGGAGGCCAGTTAATAGCCCCCGGTTAGTGTTCGGCATCACCTGAGGTCAAGCCATTAACACTTTGGCCAATTTTATGAAAGGCCCATCGTTTAACACGAGGTGACCTCTATCGATCTATAGTTTGACACAGTCATCGGATCCTGACCAGTTTACGCTCATTGTGACAGTCAGTTTTCGGCTTTCTCCACTGAGGCGCTTAACCATTCGAGCTGGAAGCACAATCACAGTGGTTCCCCCTTTGCACACCTAGCCGAACAAAACGAAATGTCGGAGGCAAGAACAGGAGCCGGGCAACCCAAGTATTGACCGAAGACACAATTCGAAACCGATGCATATAGAGCAATATCCGAGAACCGAACAAGGTTTAAAAATTAAAAAAACTGAGCATGTAAGCGACTTAGCTGGTTAATGTGCTCGGTGTTGTTGACGAGGTCCGGGCTTGTGGCAGGACGAAGACATAGTCCTCGGCCTGGCCAAGGTCCCAGCTCCCAAGCCCGAGGTGACCGAGCGAGGAGTTTGGCTTGACGAAGTGGCGACGGAGGACGGGGAATGCGGCGAGGCGAATCCCCTGGCCTAGCCGAGGTGACGAAGCTGGTCGATGGTGACGCCAGAATCCTCGAAGTAGGTTGATGAAGATATAACTAAGCCCCCGGTCCAGCCGAGGTGACAGAGCAAGTTGGCGGAGTAAGGCTGGAGTCGCCATGTCAGCCGACGTGTCAAAACTGGTCGGCATGGTATGTAACACCCTCAGTGGTTAACTACAGTAATCACCCTTTTGATTATGCCATATCATCATGTTTAACAGTGCATGATCATCATTTGCATCATATTGCATTTCAACTCCTAACTCAAATTCAAATTTAAATGAAAGTGGAAAATAAAAGTTGTCCAACATAGAAACTAAATTGTTCATTAAATAGCAAATAAATCAGAGACAATTCTAAAATTGAAACCAACAATAAATAAAATAATTAGGTGGCTCTAACATTGTCAAAACAGCAAGGATTAATGCATTTTAATTATTATAAAAATTGGTGAGATCCCTTTAACTCCAAACTGATTTTTGGTAGTAGTAGAGGATGCCTAGTAATTATTGGGACATTTGCCATGTTTTCAAAATTCATATGAGGCATAACTATTTACTAAACAGGAGCTATGAATTAATAAAAAGAAAAAGACAAAAAGAAAACAAAAGAGAAAATAAAAAGAACCTCCCCCCCCTGCGCATAAGGTGGAGCCCAGCTCTAACCTAGCTTATCCGATCCAATCTCTCATTGAACAAGCACGCGCTGACGAACAGGGGAGGGCGCCCCTGTTCCATCCCCTCCTCCCGCACGCCCGCGCCCAAGACAGCGCCGCTCCGCTAAGGCCACCGCCAGCCGCCGGTAAGCACGCACAATACCGGAAATAATACAGCCCTAATCTCCCTCGTGCGATGCTCGCCTGAGGCCACGACCTCGCCTCGTCGTCGACCCGACGCCATCGCCCGTCGTCACCGCCACCTCGCCGTCATCCCGCTTCGCCACGGCTCCGTCGAGCCTCGCCGGCGTTCCCCTGCCACGGGGGTGAGCCGCCACTCCTTCCCTCCTCCTTTCCCTACCTCCCCGTTCGGACACCGCGAGGACCGCGCCCCCCTCCCCCCGACGCGTCCTCACCGCACCCACTGCCTCGCACCTCCCGCGCTCCGGTCGCGCCCCTGGCCTTGCTCCCCTCGCCCGCTTGCGCTCGCCTCCCCACTCGCCCGCGTGCGCCTCGCCCGCGCCACCCAGCCACGCTGCACGCCGCGCTGGCGCCGCTCGTCGCTGGCCCCGCTGCCCCGCAGCTGCTCCTTCTACTGCTGCTGCTCAGCTGCACAGCCGCTGCCGCTGCTCCCTCGCGCCGCCACAGCCTGCGCCCCGCGCCCGGCGCCGCTCTGGCCGACGCCCCGCCGCGCCCCCGAGGCCTTCGCCCTGCCGTGCCTGGCTGTGGCCTCGGGCACGAGCGCCCGCACCCGTATGCCCGTGCCCGCCCCGATATGCCCCCTAGGCCTATGACACGGGGGGCCCACGCCCCCTTTTCTGTAAAAAAAAAGATTTAAAAAAAAGATTAAAAATAATAATAATAATAATAATAATAATAATAATAATAAAAGCAATTAATTAATTAGTTAATTAATTAAGTTAATTAATCCTGATTAGGTTAATCTAATTTAGTTAATTAGTTTAATTAAGTATTAATTAATTAGTTAACCAATAATTAGCCTAATGTGAGAATGACATGTGGGACCCACTGGTCCTGACGTCATGCTGACGTCATGCTGACGTCAGCAGACACTGTTCTGGATAATGTTAATTTAATTAATTAAATAAATTCCAGAAATTAATAAAAACTTTAGAAAATCATATCTTATAATCCGTAACTCAGATCGAAAAACTTTGTACATGAAAGTTGCTCAGAACGACGAGACAAATTCGAATGCGCGGTCCGTTCGTCTATCACGCGTCCCTAACTATCCGAACATGCAACCGTCCCTCTCCGGTCATCTGTCTGACAAATGTCCGGAACCGGGAAAACATTCCTGGATGAATCCCACCTTCGCCAGTATCACCCGGCACTGCGTTAGATCACCTCCGTCACCGCGTATTGCCATGTTATGCTTTGTGCTGCACTTGTTCGCTGAGTATTTATACTGTTTCCTCCCCCTCTTCTCTCTCGGTAGCCCCCGACCTCGACGTCGTCCCCGAGACCGACGCAGCTCCAGAGCCCGAAGACACCATTGACAACCTTGCCCTTGCCGCCGAGCAACCAGGCAAGCCCCCCCTTTGATCATCCCGATATCGCCCATTCTAATTTCTCATGCTTGCATTAGAATTGTTGCTGCTACTGCTTTACCTAGTCTGATGCATAGCCTGTTCATTGTAACCTGCTGTTGATAATTACCTGTATATCCTAAACTGCTTAGTATAGGCTGGGTAGAGACCTATCAGTGACCCCACTTATCCCGACTGCCGCGCTGGATCGTCAGAAGACCCGATCAACGGGATTGAAGACCAGGCCCCGACACCGCACATCACCCCCTTTAGTTGTAACGACACTGCAGCGTTACTATCGAGTGCCGAGGGTGAAACCTCTTGTAGCACTTCGGATGTTAACTCTATAGAGTAGCTATTCGGTAGTGGTCATCGAGGGTGATTCCTCCTTCACCACTTCCGGTAACGACGCTGTCGTACAACACCTCAAGTGTGAACCCATTGAGGGTGAATCCTCCGAGTTCACCTTGACAGACACATCGAGTAGGAATCCAACGAGGGTGATACCTCGGATTCCCCTGGTGTTATGGACACACGGATACTGGACTTTACACTGTTACTTGGATAGGCGGGTCGACCCTGAGGGGTACCCGCGTGCGCCTGAGAGGCGAGTGTTGTGAAGACGGGTACCAGTGTGGTGCCCGAGTGGTGAATACGAGGCGCGGTCGGGCATTCTTAACCCTTGCAGCAAGTCCTCGAGACAGGGCGACGGGGTCACATCTTTCGTGAGTCTCTGCTCGTTACCGCAAGCCCCTAGTCCTAACGATTTGGATATTTGATCCGAGCAGGCCTCTGGCCTGATAGCACTAACCATCACGTGGGCATAGTATGGGCGTTCTGCATCGTATGCATCAGCCGAAAGCTCTGTCAGACGTCTAGTTCAGCATGGCGGCACGGACGGACCGGCGCCTTCCTGTAGTGTTGGTGCCTGGCTTCACCGTGTGTGCAACGACCCGGAGGGCGAGGGGCGATGGCCAAGACCACCTTGCGCTTAGGATGTAGACCGGCGGGGACCTCTCTGCTGAGCTGTAGGTAGGGTTGCGATGTGTCGTTTGACCGAGGCCGGGCATGACCCAGGAAAGTGTGTCCGGCCGGAGTTAATCGAGCGTGTTGGGTAAGTTGGTGCACCCCTGCAGGGAAGAAAACTTCTATCGATAGCCTGTCCTACGGTAAAGGACACTCAGAGTTGTATCCTGATTGATACAATTTAGAACTGGATACTTGGATACTATGGCTCTGGGATTGCTTCTTGCAGGGAGTCGAGAAGGGATCTCCGGACGAGGTTGATGACTGTATGGCTCTGGGATTGCTTTCTCGCAGGGAGTCGAGAAAGGATCTCTGGGTGAGGATGAGACTTAATGATACTGCTACATTATATTGTACTGTTCTACTCTCTTCTACTGCTGCAAGACCGCTGAAGATGCTAGTCTTCGATAGGACTAGGTCTTCTCTCTATTCTGGCATTTCTGCAGCCCAGTCCACATATACAGCCTCCCTTTGAAAATGTTGCATATGTAGTGTAGATCCTTGCTTGCTGAGTACTTCTGAGTACTCACGGTTGCTTTGTTTTCCTTTTTCTCCCCATATCAGTTTGACGTGACCAGAGGACGGAGCCCCCTGAGACAGATGCCCCGACGATCGCTACTACTACTACTACCCAGAGGATGGATACTACTACGAGTTGACTGACGACCAGGAGTAGGATCGGAGGGTCCCAGGCAGGAGGCCTACGCCTTTCGATCGTAGTGTTTTATTTTGCCCCGTCTTTCTAAAGGCCTTCCTGTTTCTTTTTCATATCTGTACTAAGATATCGGATGTTTCCGCTGACGCTTGTACGCAAGCTTATGTATTCGAGCCCTCGAGGCCCCTGGCTTGTAATATAAAGTTTGTATGACTTTATTTATGTTTTAGAGTTGTGTTGTGATATCTTCCCGTGAGTCCTTAGGCTTGATCGTGTGCATTTGCGTGTATGATTAATGCACGATCGGGCCAGGGGGGTCACATGGTAGACGTCGGCTGGAAGAAACGTCGGTACGGCGATGCTGATGCAGGGTGGCTCATCGAGGTGGCGCACTCAAAGTTTAAAATATCTCTGAAAAAAAATAATGCAGTGCAAAATAACAGAAAATATTCTGTGTTTACTAATTTTACATGCTAAATGAATAGTTAGAAGAAACAAAACCTGGATTACCACAATTCACTGATCAAATCCGGGGTACCGTGCTCAAAACTAGTACTGCTGCTGGGTGTTCTCAAGAAAAGTAGCAGAGGATCAGCGACTAAGAGCTGAAAAAAGGAGGAGAAAGAAAAGCAATCTCCCTGATGTGTGCTTGGAGGTCCTCCTCTCAACATGGTCGTTCAGGACCTGCCGCCGCATCATATATGCACTGCTGTGCGTGTGCCGCTGAGAAGTCGTCGAGCCGGGGCTAACGAGACCATAGCGTGGTCACAACAACGATCAGAGAAAAAAAAAGAATATTGAATAAGTAATTCAAGATGGATTAGTAAAACCAAACAAAAAAGGCAGAATGTCTATCAATTAGGTATGGCAAACGTGCCCAATTTAGCACAAGTAGTACTTCCCTTGCTAGTATATTCGTGCTTATGCTTTTACTTTGCTAGCTCGGTTACGGGACTTGCACGGGGATTATCTCCTCATGTGCCTTTATTTCCGGATGGGGCCGCCATGGTTGCGGCTGCGTAGACGGTCTCAGGATTCATCGCTGGACGTGCTTCGAGTTTGTTGCTGCTTTGCTGGTGCGCCCAGATGGATTTTACCAAGGTCCACGATCGATTGTTGAATTTGCAGATCATCCGCGCTTGTGTATGGAACATTGCCTGGCCTTTCTTCTGACCTATCTGCGAACAGAATTATGCTAGACAGCAGTAATAATTCACAAAGAAAAGGTACATATATGACTGGGCCGTCAGTCAATATCTCATCAAAACGCGACGATCAATTTCGGCACGGATAGGAATCCACAGGATGACGAAGTCGGCGGTCGGATGATGATTGCACCGTGAAAAAAGTTTCCGCGGTGCTAAGCAATACAAAACTATCCGCACTGTCCACCAACCGATCCTTGAAAACCACGTTCAAGGTTAGTATTTTTTTTAAACAGTTCAAGGTTAGTATTATTAGTACAGGGCTGCGTGCTCTAAGCATATTTAATAGAAGGTAATGGCTCACGCCATAACACTTGATTTAATAAGGGAGAAAAAAGACTTCCAGGGTGGCCCCGTTGCTGGAGACGGATTTACTTCTGTATTATGTACGGCTACAGGATCATCGAGCAACTGTGTCCCGACAATTCCCACACGTGATCCGACGTCTTGACATTGTCCATGTCCCGTACGATATTAAAATATTCCTTTGAATCCCGTTCTACAGCGAGACTCAAATCATTCTGTGAATAAACCAGAACACAGTAGTAGCAGTAATCTGTAAAAAGGATAATTTGCATGGAACAGATCTAACTGAAAAAATATCACCTGATCGTCCCACCGATCCGTGGCGATCACCTAGCAGGCTCTCAATGAAAGCAATAATGTCGGTTCTATATCTGGCATATCTCGTAGTAGGGGTCCTAAGCTAGGCGTCTTGGAGCGATGGTAACACGGACACAAGATTTTACCCAGGTTCGGGCTCTCTTGAAGAGATAATACCCTACGTCCTGCTTTTGATTGTATTGATATGGGTATAGTACAGAGTACATGTATCTACCACGAGATTGTTCTAATGAATATTATCTGATCTATTGACTAGCCTGGCCTCGGTTTATATAATGCACCGGAGGCCTAGGGTTTAGGAGAGTCCTTGTCTTGTGCGCCAAGTCTTGTGGAGTCTCCCTTGTATGCGGCATGGGCTGCCCGAAGTGGCCCATGAGTGAACCGCCATGGGGGTCCTCGGCCCGATCCTCCTGGTCGGGAGACGACGTGGTGAGTACCCCCTAGTCTAGGACACCATCACTGTTATTATTTAGTGCTAACCTTTGAGAGCATGAAGAACAGAAATTATTGAAAACTTTGAAGAAGCACCGTGCAGCTATTGGATATACTCTGGATGATCTTAAGGGCATTAGTCCCACTCTATGTCAGCACAAAATTAATATGGAACCTGATGCTAAACCAGTCATTGATCACCAGCGACGGTTGAATCCTAAAATGAAAGAAGTGGTAAGAAATGAAATACTAAAGCTTCTGGAAGCAGGTATAATTTATCATGTAGTTGATAGTAGGTGGTAAGTCCTGTTCATTGTGTCCCTAAGAAGGGAGGTATTACTGTTGTGCCTAATGATAAAAATGAATTGATCTCGCAAAGAATTGTCACAGGTTATAGAATGGTAATTGATTTTAGAAAATTGAATAAAGCTACTAGGAAAGATCATTACCCTCTACCTTTTATTGATCAAATGCTAGAAAGACTATCAAAACATACACACTTTTACTTTCTAGATGGTTATTCTGGCTTCTCTCAAATACATGTGTCATAAGAGGATCAAGAAAAACTATTTTTACTTGCCCTTTCGGTACCTTTGGTTATAGACGTATGCCTTTTGGTTTATGTAATGCACCTGCTACTTTTCAAAGATGTATGCCTGCTATATTCTCTGACTTTTGTGAAAAGATTGTTGAGATTTTCATGGATGATTTCTCTGTTTACGGAACTTCTTTTGATGATTGCTTAAGCAACCTTGATCGAGTTTTGCAGAGATGTGAAGAAACTAATCTTATCTTGAATTGGGAAAAGTGCCACTTTATGGTTAATGAAGGTGCATAAAATCTCCGAAAGAGGTATTGAAGTTGATAAAGCTAAAGTTGATGCTATTGAAAAAATGCCGTGTCCTAAAGATATCAAAGGTATAAGAAGTTTCCTTGGTCATGCTGGTTTCTATAGGAGGTTTATTAAAGACTTCTCTAAAATTTCTAGGCCTCTCACTAATCTCTTGCAAAAAGATGTTCCATTTGTTTTTGATGATGATTGTGTAGAAGAATTTGAAATACCTAAGAAAGCCTTGATTTCTGCACCTATTGTTCAACCACCTGATTGGAACCTACCCTTTGAAATTATGTGTGATGCTAGTGATTATGCTGTTGGTGCTGTTCTAAGACAATGAGCTGGTAAGAAATTAAATGTTGTCCATTATGCTAGTAAAACTCTAGACAGTTCTTAAATAAATTATGCTACTACTGAAAAAGAATTTTTAGCAGTTGTGTTTGCTTGTGATAAGTTCAGATCTTATATTGTTGATACCAGAGTAACTGTTCACACTGATCATGCTGCTATTAAATACCTTATGAAAAAGAAGGATGCTAAACATAGACTTATTAGATGGGTTCTCTTGCTACAAGAATTTGATTTGCATATTATTGATAGAAAGGGAGCTGAGAATCCCATAGAAGACAACTTGTCTAGGTTAGAAAATGTTCTTGATGACCCACTACCTATTGATGATAGCTTTCCTGATGAACAATTAGCTGTCATAAATGCTTCTCGTAGTACTCCATGGTATGCTGATTATGCGAATTATATTGTTGCTAAATTTATACCACCTAGTTTCACATACCAACAAAAGAAAAAGTTTTTCTACGATTTAAGACATTACTTCTGGGATGACCCACATCTTTATAAAGAAGGAGTTGATGGTGTTATTAGACGTTGTGTGCCTGAGCATGAACAGGAACAAATCCTATGCAAGTGTCACTCCGAGGCTTATGGAGGGCACCATGCTGGAGATAGAACTACACACAAGGTATTACAATCTGGTTTTTATTGGCCTACTCTTTTCAAGGATGCTCGTAAGTTTGTCTTGTCTTGTGATGAATGCCAAAGAATTGGTAATATTGGTAGACGTCAGGAAACGCCTATGAATTATTCACTTGTTATTGAACCATTTGATGTTTGGGGATTTGATTATATGGGCCCTTTTCCTTCCTCTAATGGGTATACACATATTTTGGTTGCTGTTGATTATGTCACTAAGTGGGTAGAATCTATTCCAACTAGTAGTGCTGATTATAACACTTCTATTAAAATGCTTAAAAAAGTTATTTTCCCGAGGTTTAGAGTCCCTAGATATTTAATGACTGATGGTGGTTCACACTTTATCCATGGTGCTTTCCGTAAATTGCTTGCTAAGTATGATGTTAATCATAGAATTGCATCCCCTTATCATCCTCAGTCTAGTGGGCAAGTGGAATTAAGTAACCGGGAAATAAAGTTGATTTTGCAAAAGACTGTTAATAGATCCAGAAAGAATTGGTCTAAGAAACTTGATGATGCACTTTGGGCTTATAGAACTGCTTATAAGAATCCTATGGGCATGTCTCCGTATAAAATGGTTTATGGAAAAGCATGTCACTTACCTCTTGAATTAGAACATAAAGCTTATTGGGCAATTAAAGAGCTCAACTATGATTTCAAACTTGCCGGTGAGAAGAGGTTATTTGACATTAACTCACTTGATGAATGGAGAACCCAAGCCTATGAAAATGCCAAGTTGTTTAAAGAAAAGGTTAAAAGATGGCAAGACAAAAGAATACAAAGGCATGAATTTAATGTAGGTGACCATGTTTAGCTATACAATTCTCGTTTAAGATTTTTTGCGGGAAAGCTTCTCTCTAAATGGGAAGGTCCTTACATTATCGAGGAGGTTTATCGTTCCGGTGCCATCAAGATCAACAACGCCGAAGGCAATAACCCGAAGGTGGTAAACGGGCGAAGAATTAAACATTATATCTCAGGTACTCACATAAATGTTGAAACCAATATTATTAATACCATAACATCGGAGGAGTACATAAAGGAAACCTACCAGAACACGCCAGACTTCGAAAAGGAATAGGTATGTGATACAGTAAGTAAACCGACTCCAAAACTTTTCCAATGGCAATTTTACTCTGTTCTAGAATTTTTAAAAAATTAGGAAAATAAATAGTAGTCCAGAAAGTGCACGAGGAGGCGACAAGCCGTGGGGGCGCGCCCTACCCCCCTGAGCGCGCCTCCCAGGCTTGTGGCCACCTCGTGTGCCCTCCGGACTCCGTTTTCTTGCACAATACTCCTTTTGGTCGGTAAAAATTCATTATATAATCTCCCGAAGGTTTTGACCACCGTACCACGACAAAATCCTCTGTTCTTATTTCAAGCTGTTTTTCTGACAGATCTAGATCGCTATGACGTCCCCAAGCGCTCCGAAGGACAAGTTCTTCGAGAAGGTCATCAACCCCTACCTCGCGGAGGTGCTACAACACACTCAAACCATTGAGATGCGTGAGGGGGTGCTGCACATCCGTGATGTTCAAGGACCAAAGGGGACCAGAAGCGTGGAGACAAGGCTCGAAGCAATGGAGCAGCAAGTCTTCAAGTGCCAAGGGATGGTGGAACGCGGACTCAACTCCAATCACTCCATGATCAAAGAATTTATCTGTGATCACAAGGTGGATGCCAAGAACATCGGAGAGGCCATCTTCAAGCTTCATGAGAAAATCGAGCATCTCCAAGCCCAGATCTATGACCTGCAAAACCAAAACTGTGAGTATGAATACAGATTTAAGAGGATGAGTTTGGCTGCAGATTTGAGGATCCCGGAGACTCGTTCATCTTTTTACGATGGTGAACCTATGCCTTGGAAGACGGAGGATAAGATTCTTTCATCATCAACAACTCCATCATCACCACTTCCGAAGAAAGAGACCTAAATACATGGGTATGGGCACTTCCCTTGGCAACTTCTAAGCTTGGGGGAGGTGCCCCGGTATCGTATCACCATCACATCTTTACCTTTATCATTTTTCTTAGTTCGATCCTTTTAGTTATATCTTGGTTTAGTAGAATAAAGCTTTTAGTATGATCTAGCTTTGAGTTTCCTTTGTGTTCCCTCTATGTAATCGAGTCCGAGAGTTATATAATAAAGATTAGTTTTGAGTTGAGGAATTTGCTTTCTTGCTATGATCATGAGAAAATGAAAAATAAGAATAAAATAATAAAATAATGATCTTATGGGAAGTAACGACTTCACATATAAGAAGTATGTCACATGAAATTTGTTGGGGGTCGACAAACATAGTTTTGGTCATTGTTGCAATTAATAGGAAGTAATAAAGAAAGAGAGGTTCACATATAAATATATTATCTTGGACATCTTTTATGATTGTGAGCACTCATTAAAATATTATATGCTAATAAGTTGATGTTGGACAAGGAAGACAACATGATGAGTTATGTTTGCTTATTTCCGAATAGAAGTTATATTGTCATGGATCCTCTAACATGTGACGCTTGCTTCCACCTCATACCAGCCAAAACTTCCGCACTAAGTAGAGATGCTACTTGTGCATGCAAACACCCTTAACCCAGTTTTGCCATGAGAGTCCACTATACGTACCTATGGATTGAGTAAGATCCTTCAAGTAAGTTGTCATCGGTGCAAGCAATAAAAATTGCTCCTTAAATATGTGTGATCTATTGGTGTGAGGAAAATAAGCTTTATACGAACTTGTGATATGGAAGAAATAAAAGCGATGGACTGCATAATAAAGTTCTTTATCACAAGGGGCAATATAAAGTGATGTTCTTTTGCATTAAGATTTTGTGCATCCAACCAAAAAGCGCATGACAACCTCTGCTTCCCTCTGCGAAGGGCCTATCTTTTACCTTTTTAAGTATTTACCTTTATGCAAGAATCATGGTGATCTTCACCACTTCCTATATTTCGCCTTTTTCTTTTGGCAAGCGTCATGTGTTGGGGAAAGATCTAGACACATATATCCACTCGGATGTCGGTAATCATGAGTTATTATTGTTGACATTACCCTTGAGGTAAATAGTTGGGTGGCGAAATTATAAGCCCCTATCCTTCTCTGTGTCTGGTTGAAACTTTGATCTCATAAATACCGTGTGGGTATTAGCAATTGTGAATGACTAAAAGATAGTTGAGTATGTGGATTTGCTATACAAGCTCTTATATTGACTCTTTTTGATGTTATGATAAATTGCAATTGCTTCAATGACTAAAATCGTAGTTTTTTGGTTTGCAATAAAGTTTTTGTTTCATACTTTACCTTGTGAACGAATTGTTACTTTAGCATAAGAAATTATATGAAAATATATGTTGCTGTTCTAAAGATGATCATGATGCCTTCATGTCCGTATTTTATTTTATCGACACCTCTATCTCTAAACATGTGGACAAGACTATCGATTTCGGCTTCCGCTTGAGGACAAGCGAGGTCTAAGCTTGGGGGAGTTGATACGTCCATTTTGCATCATGCTTTTATGTTGATATTGATTGCATTATGGGCTGTTATTACGTGTTATGGTACAATACTTATGCCTTTTATCTCTTATTTTACAAGGTTTACACAAAGAGGGAGAATGCCGGCAGTTGGAATTCTGGACCGGAAAGGAGCAAATCTTAGACCTATTCTGCACAACTCCAAAAGTCCTGAAATTTACGAAGAATTATTTTGGAATATATAAAAAATATTGGGCGAAGAAAATACCAGAGGGGACCCACCAGGTGGCCACAAGCCTGGGGGCATGCCCTACCCCCTCGGCGCGCCCCTAGAGCTTGTGGGGTCCCTGCCAGGTCTCCGGTGCCCATCTTCTGCTATATGGAGGGTTTTGACCTAGAAAAAAATCAGAGGAGAGCTTTCGGGACGAAGCGCCGCCGTCTCGAGGCAGAACTTGGGCAGAACCAATCTAGGGCTCTGGCGGAGCTGTTCTGCCGGGGAAACTTCCCTTCCGGAGGGGGAAATCGAAGCCATCGTCATCACCAACGATCCTCTCATAGAGAGGGGGGCAATCTCCATCAACATCTTCACCAGCACCATCTCCTCTCAAAACCTAGTTCATCTCTTGTATCCGATCTTTGTCTCAAAACCTCAGATTGGTACCTGTGGGTTGCTAGTAGTGTTGATTACTCCTTGTAGTTGATGCTAGTTGGTTTATTCGGTGGAAGATCATATGTTCAGATCCTTAACGATATTTATTAGCCCTCCGATTATGAACATGAATATGCTTTGTGAGCAGTTACATTTGTTCTTGAGGACATGGGAGAAGTCTTGTTGTAAGTAATCATGTGAATTTGGTATTCGTTCGATATTTTGATGAGATGTATGTTGTGTTTCCTCTAGTGGTGTTATGTGAACGTCGACTACATGACACTTCACCATGATTTGGGCCTAGGGAAGGCATTGGGAAGTAATAAGTAGATGATGGGTTGCTAGAGTGACAGAAGCTTAAACCCTAGTTTATGCGTTGCTTCGTAAGGGGCTAATTTGGATCCATATGTCTCATGCTATGGTTAGATTTATCTTAATTCTTCTTTCGTAGTTATGGATGCTTGCGAGAGTGCTTAATCATAAGTGGGAGGCTTGTCCAAGTAAGGACAGCACCCAAGCACCGGTCCACCCACATATCAAATTATCAAAGTAACGAACGCGAATCATATGAGCATGATGAAAACAAACTCGACAGTAATTCCCATGTGTCCTCGGGAGCGCTTTGCTTTATATAAGAGTTCATCCAGGCTTGTCCTTTGCCACAAAACGGATTGGGCCACCTTGCTGCACCTTTGTTACACTTGTTACTTGTTACCCGTTACGAATTATCTTATCACAAAACTATCTGTTACCGATAATTTCAGTGCTTGTAGAGAATACCTTGCTGAAAACCGCTTGTCATTTCCTTCTGCTCCTCATTGGGTTCGACACTCTTACTTATCGAAAGGACGATGATAGATCCCCTATACTTGTGGGTCATCAGTGGCAACCGGGACTAAAAGTTTTTTCCATTTTTTTGTTTTTTGCTTTATTTTTTCTTTTGTTTCTACTTACAGCGAAATATTCATAGTTTTTGAGTGAATCTTTTTTGCTTTAGGTCACAAAAATTATAAACTTTCTGTTAGTGCCAGTAGTTTTTAAATTTGAATAGTTTAAATTTGAATTCTTTGAAATTTGTGTAAATCACTAGTTTGTGAATAACTTTCTTTAAAAATAGATTTTTGAGTGATTCTTTCTCCTGCTGTTTAATATTAGTGTGTTTTATTAGTATGTTGAATTTGGTAATTTTTAGGTTATTTTAAATAGGTGTTTTAATCAAAAAACAGATTCTGTATAGCTCTTTTATTTTTAAAGTTCAAAAAAATCATTAAATGCATGAAAAATAGCGAATGAAGTCAGAAAGGGTTGAAAATTGATGATGTGTCTTTCATTGGTGCATATTGAACGCACAAAAAGTCTGGAGTTAAAATAAGTTAAAAAAATGAAATGCCTTTGTAACAGATGAGTTTTCGTCCGAAACCCTGATACTTTGAAAGAGATTGTCCAGTTTGTACACGAAGTGCATCCAATTTTTGCAGTAACCCTCTCAACTTTTTAGCACATGCTATGTGGGTGAAATGATGATACCATGCCAGGTTTCAACCTTTTCAGAGTTCATTTGTAGTGTTTTTCAATTTCAGGGTCATTTAGCTCAAAAAAATCATTAAATGCATGAAAAATAGCAAATGAAGTCAGAAAGGGTTAAAAATTGATGACGTGGCTTTGAATGGTGCATATTGAATGCACAAAAAGTCTGGAGTTAAAATAAGTTTAAAAAATGAAATGTCTTTGTAACAGATGAGTTTTCGTCCGAAACCCTGATACTTCGAAAGAGATTGTCCAGTTTGTACACGAAGTACATCCAGTTTTTGACGTAACCCTCTCAACTTTTTAGCACATGCTATGTGGGTGAAATGATGATACCATGCCAAGTTTCATCCTTTTCAGAGATCATTTGTAGTGCTTTTCAATTTCAGGGTCATTTAGCTCAAAAAATAGTAAATGAAGTCAGAAAGGGTTGAAAATTGATGACGTGGCTAACCGCGTATGATCAACCTTGCAAAACACATAGTGAAATATTTTGTTTGGACATAATTGCATTGATTAACTACTACATAATGTTTCTTCGCGTTTCAAATGCCAAAACACATATATACCCTAACTATTACAAAGATTCCCTCCGGTTTGTCCGAAGTGAGTCTTTCCAGATAAGTCCGGAAACTCACTATAGAAGAAAGTGATGACAATGAAGCCGGTCACATCCCAGAGTGGGATCTTGGGGTATAAAACTTTTTTCTTCGCATGTGTCCCTTTGCGCCGTAACCATGGACAATCTTCATCATTTAATAGGATGCTTGGGTCAGTCTTCACTGTGAAGGGAGCAATTTTATGAAACTTTTCATAATCTTCTGACATGTCTGTCTTGTTCTCCACTCCCACGATGTTTCTTTTCCCTAAAAGAACTATGTGACGCTTTGGCTCATCGAATGATGTATTCGCTTCCTTATCTTTTCTTTTTCTCGGCTTGGTAGACATGTCCTTCACATAGAAAACCTGCGCCACATCATTGGCTAGGACGAATGGTTCGTCTGTGTACCCAAGATTGTTGAGATCCACTGTTTTCATTCCGTACCATGTGTCTTCCTTTACCCCGCCTCCTGTCAGATTGGCCCATTTGCACCGAAACAAAGGGACCTTCAAATCACGTCCATAGTCAAGTTCCCATATCTCCTCCATGTAACCATAATATGTGTCCTTTGGCCTATTGGTGTTTGCTGCATCAAAGCGGACACCACTGTTTTGGTTGGTGCTCTTTTTATCTTGGGCGATCATGTAAAATGTATTCCCATTTATCTCGTACCCTTTGAAAGTCGATATAGTCGAAGATGGTGACTTGGCCAGCAAGTACAACTCATCTCCAACAGTATCGTCATGCATGAGACGTGTTTGCAACCAACCGCCGAATGACGCCATGTGTGTACGTTTGATCCAGGGCTTAGACTGCTCTGGGTTCTTGGAGCGTACACTATCCATGTGTTCCTCGATATACGGAGCCACCAAGCTAGAATTTTGTAGAACTATGTAGTGTGCTTGCGCCCAAAAATGCTCGTCCATACATATTACTGAATACTTTCCTAGCGTGCCTTTTCCACCCAGTCTGCCCTCATGCCGCGATTCAGGAACACCAATCGGCTTAAGGTCAGGAATAAAGTCAACACAAAACTCAATGACCTCTTGTGTTTCCTGGCCCTTGGAGATGCTTCCTTCTGGCCTAGCATGGTTGTGAACATATTTCTTTAAGACTCCCATGAACCTCTCAAAGGGGAACATATTGTGTAGAAATACAGGATCCAGAATGGCAATCTCGTCGACTAGGTGAACTAGGACGTGCGTCATGATATTAAAGAAGGATGGTGGGAATACCAACTCGAAACTCACAAGACATTGCACCAAATCATTCTGTAACCTTGGCAGGATTTCTGGATCGATTACATTCTGAAAAATTGCATTGAGGAATGCACATAGCTTCATAATGGCTAATCGAACGTTTTCCGGTAGAAGCCCCCTCAATGCAACCGGAAGCAATTGCGTCATAATCACATGGCAGTCATGAGACTTTAGGTTTTGGAACTTTTTCTCTGCCCTATTTATTATTCCCTTTATATTCGATGAGAAGCTAAATGGGACCTTCATACTGAGCAGGCATTCAAAGAAGATTTTCTTCTCTTCTTTGGTAAGAGCGTAGCTGGCAGGACCTTGATACTGCTTTGGATGCATGCCGTCTTTTTCGTGCATACGTTGCCAGTCCTCCCATGCCTCCAGTGTATCTTTTGTCTTCCCATACACGCCCAAGAAGCCTAGTAGGTTCACGCAAAGATTCTTCGTCACGTGCATCACGTCGATTGCAGAGCGGACATCTAGGTCTTTCCAATAGGGTAGGTCCCAAAATATAGATTTCTTCTTCCACATGGGTGCGTGTCCGTCAGCGTCATTCGGAACAAATTGTCCACCAGGACCCTTTCCAAAGATTACTGTCGTAGGAAACCACGGCCACCTATGGCGCCATCAGCCCCTTGTGGTTCGGCAGGGGGGACGAGCACATTGCACAAAGAGCGGAGAACGTGGAACAGCACGACAGAGATCACACGGGCAGTTTTACCCAGGTTCGGGCCGCCGCGAGGCGTAAAACCTAAAAGAAATATGCCCTAGAGGCAATAATAAAGTTGTTATTTTATATTTCCTTATTCATGATAAAGGTTTATTATTCATGCTAGAATTGTATTGATTGGAAACCTTAATACATGTGTGAATACATAAACAAACACCGTGTCCCTAGTGAGCCTCTACTAGACTAGCTCGTTGATCAAAGATGGTTAAGGTTTCCTAACCATTGACATGAGTTGTCATTTGATAACGGGATCACATCATTAGGAGAATGATGTGATGGACAAGGCCCATCCGTTAGCTTAGCATTATGATCATTCAGTTTTATTGCTATTGCTTTCTTCATGTCAAATACATATTCCTTCGACTATGAGATTATGCAACTCCCGGATACCGGAGGAATGCCTTGTGTGCTATCAAACGTCACAACGTAACTGGGTGATTATAAAGATGCTCTACAGGTATCTCCGAAGGTGTTTGTTGAGTTGGCATAAATCGAGATTAGGATTTGTCACTCTGACTATCGGAGAGGTATCTCTGGGCCGTCTCGGTAATACACATCATAAGCTTGCAAGCAAACGACTAAGGAGTTAGTCATGAGGTGATGTATTACGGAACGAGTAAAGAGACTTGCCGGTAACGAGATTGAACTAGGTGTGAAGATACCGACAATCGAACATCGCGCAAGTAACATACCGATAGACAAAGGGAATTACGTATGTTGTCATAAGGTTCGACCGATAAAGATCTTCATAGAATATGTAGGAGCCAATATGGGCATCCAGGTTCCACTATTGGTTATTGACCAGAGAGGTGTCTCGGTCATGTCTACATAGTTCTCGAACCCGTAGAGTCCGCACGCTTAACGTTTGTTGATGATATAGTACTATATGAGTTATGTATGTTGGTGACCGAATGTTGTTCGGAGTCCCGGATGAGATCACGGACATGACGAGGAGCTCCGGAATGGTTCGGAGGTAAAGATTGATATATAGGATGATATGGTTCGGCCAAGGGGTAAAGCCCACAGGGCTTTAAGTCGGTGCAAAAGGAGTTTTGCGGGGGCCAGGGGGCCAAACGCCGGAGACCCTGGAGTCTGGCCCTGGGCCAGACGCCGAGGCCCATGGAATCTGGGCCAGACGCCAAGGACTGTGGTGTCTGGTCCTGGAAGTCCGAGAAGGACTCTTCCTTGCGGGCAAAACCGACTTTGAGGAGGCTCTTTCTCCAAGTTACGACCCCAGGGCTCAACATATAAATAGAGGGGTAGGGCTAGCACCTGGAACACATCGAGAAACACCAAGCCGTGTGCCGGCAACCCCGTCCCTCTAGTTTATCCTCCTTCATAGTTTCCGTTGTGCTTGGCGAAGCCCTGCGGAAATTGTTCTTCACCAACACCATCACCACGCCGTCGTGCTGCCGGAACTCATCTACTACTTCGCCCCTCTTGCTGGATCAAGAAGGCGAGGACGTCATCGAGCTGAACGTGTGCTGAACGCGGAGGTGCCGTACGTTCGGTACTTGATCGGGACGGATCGTGAAGGTGTACGACTACATCAACCACGTTGATAAACGCTTCCGCTTTGCGATCTTCAAGGGTATGAAGATGCTCTCCCCCTCTCGTAGCTATGCATCTCCATGGATAGATCGTTGCGTGTGCGTAGAATTTTTTTTGTTTTCCATGCAATGATTCCCAACAAAACCCTACTCCTGCTTTGGTGGATTGATGGTGGGTTCGGATGGAAACGCAGTGCTCTTGCCCGGCAGGGTTGCCTCGGGGTGAAGGCAGCTACGCGCGTACGAGTGTACAAGGGTCCGAATCCTTTCTATGGTTGCCATGGCCCTCCTTTTATAGATCAAGGGGTCACCATAGTGGCAAATCAGTCATTGTGTACTGATTAGATAGCGAACAGTGCTATCATACCTAACTCTGCAGACAGAGCAGAGCGCATTAAATGAGCCGCTTAGTGTCACATCATGGCATGCCCGGCAAGCCTTGCCGGGCTGCTCGGCCGCCTTCTCGTCTGTCTGCTTGACACGTCTCTGGACGGGTGTCATCTGGAGGTGATTTCCGCAGGAAGTTGCTGCCACGTGCCAAATAACAGCCACTTAGTCACTTGGGGGCTTGACACCGCACTGATCGATGACTTGCGTCACTGTGAGGTGGAGCGGTGGAGCCTTGGCGGGGTAGTTTGCCTTTGTCGCGCCCGGCAGGCCTGCCGGGATGGTCTTGAGGCTTGTCTTCGGGGCCACCTGCAAGGGAGGCTTTCCCTTAGTGGTGTCTTGCTTATTTAGCTTGTCTTGGTCTTCTTGATCTGCCCTTTGATTCCTCAAAGAGCTATCTCTTCAACTCGATCTCCCTTTGGATGTTGCAATCTTGCTCTTTTAGGCCTGTGCACAGTCTGGGCAACAGACCCAGGGTTTGTTGCACCGACAGGAGCCGCCGGGCCTGGCCCGAACGCGCTGCCGGGCGTCGTCGGGGTAGGCCCTATCTAGTGCACAGGCAAGAGGGTAGCAGTTGCTTGTCCTTCGAGATCTTCTTTGCTTCTTCATTAACCTGAGCCCAGGTCAGTTTCCGGTTCTCCCACACGTCGCGTAACGCCAATTGTAGTGGGAGAGATAATGGGCCACGATCCATGGGGTACCCACGTCCCACGTTCACAGGGCGGTAACCACCACCCCATTATTTTCCCTGCCCCAAGCGCCTCCGCCACGTGTATTGCATGCACTGCGCAAAGTTGGTGGTGGATGCGGAGGGCGTGGGAATGAACGTCGTGGCAGAAAGCCAGGCGTCGCGGATTGGTGCAGGGGGTCGGCCTTGATTCCCCGAGCCGTTAATGGCGAGGAGGAGCCGGACTGGACGAACGAGGCGGCTACCTTCATGGAAAAATCTAGCCCCCCGCCCCGCTCGCCTATAAAAAGGGAACGTGGGGCAATGCGTTTTTCCACACATCCTTCTCCTTCCATTCCTGCAGCAGTCCTCGCCCACCATGGCGAGAGGTCGGGGGCGCGACGCTGCTCCAGTGGCGGCGACGAGAACTTCTGCTCGACAGCGTCTCCCTCCTCCCTCCGAAGATGCGGGGGCGGAGCCCGCCACGAGAGGAGGTGGGAGGGGGCGAGGTCATGGCCTTCGTGGTGCCCGGGGCCGAGGAGGATGGGGTGGCGCTCTGATTGCGCCCCCACCGGCCGCCCCTCCCCTGATGGAAGGCCACGCTGGAGACCAACCCCTAGAGTTCATCATCAGATTGTACAAGCCTCCGCGCGGCCGCCTCCGTCTCCCTACTCCATTCGCAAGGGCGATGGAGCTCGAACAGCCGCGCGCATTGAAGCTGCACATGAGGGGTTGCGGGAACGGCGGCATGCGGGTGGATGTTGATTTTCCTGCCCCTCATGTCATGTTATTCCGATGCGGCTGGAAGACCTTTGCTCGCGCCCATAGCTTGTCGGAGGGGCACGTCCTCCATTTTAAATTGATGGAGGCCGACCTGCTCTCCGTCAAGGTCTTTGGATGCTCGGGTGCTCGCTTAGGGTGCTGCGCCGAGAGCTCGACCGACGACGGAGGCTCCTCCTCGAGCGATAGCGACGAGGAGGACAGTGACGGCGATGACGACGGCGCCGATGGGGAGGACGACGGCTCCGACTCCGACTGAACACCAGCCGCACCGTCACCGTCAGGCCGGGGCACCAATATCTGCACCTGCACTCCTTTCCCGGCAAGGCGATTTGCCGGGGAGTTAGATGCAGAGGTGGGATTGGTGCTCCGGGCTCCTCCAGCAGCCTCCTAGCTGGACCCCGACAGGCTTCCTCACGGGCTGCAGCTCCGTTCGCCCTGCCGCGTCCTGCTGGCCCTGGTGGTGGCGGCTGGGGGGTCGTCTCTGCCGATCTCTTCACCATCACCTTCGCCTGCGCTCTCCCGCCCCCGCCAGGCTCCTTGCCAAAGGGCCTGACGGGGTCAGGCTGGGCTTCTTCCCAGGCGCTCTTCTTGCCCTCTTCGCCTCCCACCGCAGTGCCTAGGAGGAGAAGGACAAGAAAGGGCATCACGGGGCACTTATCTTTTTTCAGTCTAAAATATGTATGCATTTGCCAAACTTTTGTCTAAATTATGTAATCTTCTTTATCCATGTTTGTGTTCTGTAAGATTTGTACTTGTTAATCAGCATATTAATGAAAAATACAAGCCTTGCTGGGTACTTGTGCATGTAACATATCCATGCAGAGGTGAAATGCCTCTATACATTAAAGTAAACAAGTTTTCCCCGGCAGGCTATCCTGCCGGTACCCTCAGTTCGTTGCCGCGGGGCTAGGCCTGCCGGGCACAAACCACAGGGAGGGACCAGCCCCCCGCCAAATCTTTTCCGCCAAAGGCCACTACAACCATCCTTACCGAAGCAACGTTCGAGTCAAGGGATGGGAGCACCTAGGTTTCAAAGGTGGCGAGGTTTTCATATGCACAAGTTTCTCTTCACAGAACACATATGGATAAGAGATAAAACTTATCTGCTTGGCTTGCCGGGGATCACAACGTAGGCTTGTCTTCTCTCCTCTTCTTCGGGACCAAGTCCACGGTAAGAGCCCTGCAACCTAGTGTAGATGAAAACGATGCCATGTGCGATCTGATCTACATGATCATGCTATGCTCATGATATGCTTATGCATGCATGCAAGATTCGGGGGGCCCCCAGCGCTTCGTTTATTTCTCTGTTGCTCAGGGTCTGCGCCTGGCTTTGTACAAGGGGTTACATGCAACATCGGCAAGGCCTGTATAAAAGGGTGGATGCCGGGCAGGGCCCAACAGCCGTGCCTTACGGGTAGAACTTACGGAGATGCTCAATGTTCCATGAGTTTTGCAATTGAATGCCATCTCCGGACTCCAGACGGACTGCGCCAGGTCTGGTGACTCGTACTACCCGGTAAGGGCCTTCCCACTTTGGCGTCAACTTGTTTGTACCCTTGGCGGACTGAACGCACCTAAGGACAAGGTCGCCTTCCTCAAAACTCCGGGCATGAACCCAGCGGCTGTGATAGCGACACAGGGCTTGCTGGTAGCGTGCAGCACGCGTAGCAGCCCGGAGACGGTTCTCCTCGAGTAGCACAGCGTCATCACGCCGGTGCTGTTCTTGCCCCACTTCATCGTAGGTAAGCACTCGAGGTGACCCGTAAATGAGTTCTGTGGGGATAGCTGCTTCTGCCTCATAGACTAGGGAGAAGGGAGTTTGCTCGGTAGCTCGATTTGGTGTCGTTCTGAGGGACCAAAGAACCATCGGCAGCTCATCAATCCATCGCCTGCCACACTTCAGCAGCTTATCAAATGTTCTTGTCTTGAGTCCTCGCAACACTTCAGCGTTCGCCCTCTCAGCTTGCCCGTTGCTCCTTGGATGAGCGACAGAGGCGGATGAGATTTTGCTTCCGAGGGCATGAACGTGTTGCATGAAGGCGTGGCTCGTGAATTGGGTGCCATTGTCGGTGATGATTCGGGCAGGGACCCCGAAGCGGCACACCAATCCTTTCAAGAACTTGATAGCTGACCGAGCAGTCACCTTTCTCACGGGCTCTACTTCCGGCCACTTTGTAAACTTGTCGATTGCAACGAACAAGAATTCAAAGCCCTCGGTAGCACGGGGGAAGGGGCCCAAGATGTCGAGCCCCCAGACCCAAAATGGCCATGACAAAGGGATTGTCTGAAGAGCTTGGGCAGGCAGATGGATATTCTTGGAATGGA
The DNA here is from genome assembly GCA_011799875.1 of Thinopyrum elongatum. Taxonomy (NCBI): domain Eukaryota; kingdom Viridiplantae; phylum Streptophyta; class Magnoliopsida; order Poales; family Poaceae; genus Thinopyrum; species Thinopyrum elongatum. The sequence continues at coordinate 506,557,846 of CM022297.1, forward strand.
ACTGGCAGGCTTCACATTTGGTGACCAACTCAACTGCATCTTGGAGGGCTGTGGGCCAGTAAAATCCTTGCCGGAAGGCTTTTCCAACCAGAGCCCTCGATCCAATGTGTGAGCTGCACATACCCTTGTGTATCTCTGCCAATAGTTCCTTTCCTTCCTCACGGTAAATGCACTTCAATTTCACACCGTTGGGCCTTCTTCTGTACAGCGTGTCGTCAATGAACTGATACATACTGGCCCTCCGGGCTACTCTTTCAGCTTCTTCTTGCTCTTCGGGAAGTTCTCCAGTTTGGAGGAAATGGACTATGTGCCGCGCCCAAGTTGGAGCCTGGGGCTCGGCAACGAGGACTAGCGGCACCTCCTCATTTGTGGGAGCGCATTCCTCGACCGCAGGGACCGGTGGTCTGGCGGGAGGGTGCAACTCAGTGATCGAAGGGAAGTTGTTCCCGCCAAGCCCTCTGCCGGGGCCTCGGGAGGCTCTGCCGGGAGAGGCTTGCCGGAGTCCAGTTTCCTCCTCTTTCTGGCCATTGTTGCCGGGGATACGGAGGGCTGAGTCAGATGGAGAACAAAAGTCCCTGGTTCCACAGAGTTTTTTTGCGTAGCGCACTTCGACAGATGATCAGCGATGCTGTTTTCCGCACGGGGTACGTGCTCTGTTTGCAATCCGTCAAAGCACTCTTCCAACTTCCTCACTTCCTCAACGTATGCCTCCATCAATGGACTTTGGTAATCCTTGTTCACTTGTCTCACCACAAGTTGCGAGTCTCCGCGGATGATCAGCTTCTTGATTCCCAGTTCTGTTGCAATCCTGATCAAGGCAAGGAGCCCTTCATACTCTGCAGTATTGTTGGTAGCCTCCTCCCGGGGGAAATGCATCTGGATGACGTACTTCAGGTGCTCCCGAGTGGGGGCAATGAGAAGCACTCCAGCTCCTGCACCTTGTAGGGAGAAGGCACCATTGAAATACATAATCCATTCTTGGGGCACCTCCTTGCCGGGGATAACTGTCTCCAACACTTCTTCATCAGGGGTTGGCGTCCACTCTGCAATGAATTCCGCTAGTGCTCTGCTCTGAATGGTTGACGTGCTTTTAAACTTTAAACCAAAGCAGGACAACTCCAAAGCCCATTCCACAATCCTGCCGGTGGCCTCAGGGTTTCGGAGTACGCGTTGCAAGGGGAAGCGGGTGACAACCGTGATCTTGTGGGCTTGGAAGTAGTGGCGCAGTTTCCTTGAGGCCATGATGAGGCCAAAAATCAACTTTTGCACGCCAGAGTACCTTGACCTAGCCCCCTGTAACAGGGAGCTGACGAAGTACACTGGGCGCTGCACCACTTTCTTCTTTGCCGCGACCATAGAACTGCTTCCGCTGCCCTGCCTTTCTTCGCTTTGGACTGACTCTGGTCTTGCCGGGACGGGTTCACTTTCTTCTCCAGAGGGGACGACGGTGGCTGCCGCTTCGTCTACATCCCGTTGCGCCACCAGTGCTGCACTAACCACTTGATTGGTTGCCACTAAGTATAGCAGCAACGGCTCTTGTGGTTTGGGAGCGACCAAAGTGGGCACAGAGGAGAGATAGGTCTTCAAATCTTGTAGTGCGGCGTCTTCCTCCGGGGTCCACTCCATAGGCCCTGCCTTCTTCAAGATTTTGAAGAAAGGCAAGGCGCGCTCGGCAGACATGGAAATGAACCTGCTGAGCGCGGCAACACATCCAGTCAAATGCCTCACGTCCTTAACTGTCTTGGGTGCTTGAATCTGCTCGATAGCCTTGATCTTGTCGGGGTTGGCCTCTATCCCCCGATGGGACACAAAGAAGCCAAGTAGCTTGCCGGAAGGGACGCCAAACACGCACTTCTCCGGGTTCAGCTTCAAGTTGATCTTACGCAGATTAGCAAAGGTTTCTTCCAAATCCTGGATGAGGGTTGATCTATCCTTGGTCTTGACCACAATATCATCCATGTAAGCTTCAACGTTTCTGTGCAGCTGGGACTCAAAGCCAATCTGTAATGCTCTTGCAAAATTGGATCCGGTGCTCTTCAACCCGAAGGGCATCCATACGAAGCAGTACGTGCCACATGGGGTTATGAATGCGGTCTTCTCCTCGTCTTCCTTGGACATGAAAATCTGGTGGTATCCAGAGTATGCATCCAGAAAAGAGAGCAAGTCACACCCGGAGGTGGAATCCACAATCTGGTCGATGCGCGGCAAGGGAAATGGGTCCTTTGGGCATGCCTTGTTCAGATCCGTAAAATCTATGCAAAGCCTCCATTTCCCATTAGCCTTGCATACCACCATAGGATTTGCTAACCATGTTGGATGTAGTACTCCTCTGACCAGACCAGCTGCCTCAAGTTTCTTGATCTCCTCGGCAATGAATTTCTGCCGCTCCAAAGATTGCTTCCGGACCTTCTGCTTGACGGGTCGGGCATGTGGGCAGACAGCAAGGTGGTGCTCAATTACCTCCCTGGGAACCCCGGGGATATCATATGGTTGCCAGGCAAACACATCGATATTCGCCCGCAGGAAGGCAACGAGCGCGCTTTCCTATTTGTCATCAAGGGTGGCACTGATAGTAAGGTACCATCAGCGCCAGCCAGCCCTGCCGGGACCTTTTTCACAGCGGGTGCAGCAGCCTTGGGTCGCTTGCTATTGGAACTCTCTGGCACATCATCAACGGGCAAAACGTACTCCGAAGAGGCACGTTTCCCGGATTCCTTGCAGGCATCCTTGCTATCTCTCTTCTTCTTCTTCTTCTTATTTTCCTTGGCGGGAACACTGGCTTCCGCGGCCTCTGCCGTGACTGCTTCTCAGTACATCTTGTCCACATAAATGACTGCATCCTTCTTGTCTGACGGAATGGAAATGACGCCTAGCGGCCCTGGCATCTTCAAGGTATTGTAGGCATAGTGGGATGCCGCCATGAATTAGGCCAGGGCTGGGCGACCAAGGATTCCATTGTACGGCAGGGGTAGGTCAACCACATCAAATACGATCTTCTCAGTCCGGTAGTTTAACCCCCCCCCCCCTGAACGTCACCGGTAGCGTGATCTTCCCCTTAGGACGACTCCTGCCAGGGTTGATCCCTTGAAACGTGCTAGTAACCTTGAGCTCTTCCTCTGCAATCTGAAGTTTGCTGATGACGTTTCGAGAAATCAGATTCAACCCGGCCCTGCCGTCAACAAACATCTTTGTGACCTTGAGGCTGTGGATTGTTGGTGAAACCAGCAACGGCAAGCATCCTACCGCAGTGGTGCGGTCAGGGTGATCCTCTTCGTTAAAGATGATGGGCGTGCGGGGCCATTTGAGTGGCTTCCGAGAATCTGCCGCTGGCTCCACGGCATTGACTTCACGCGCCCACTGTTTAAGTTGGCGGTGAGAGGAGTGCAGAGATGCACCCCCGTCAATGCACAGGGCGTCAGTGGCTTTCTAGAACTCCTGCTCACTGGTTTCCTCTTCATCTCCTCCATCACTCTCATCATTGCAATCCTCCTTCTTACGGCCTCTGGCGGGTCTCCCTTGATTCTGAGGAGCCTTGCCGAGGCGGCTTGCTCCGCCGCCTCGTCCTTTCCCTCCAGCGCCATCTTGGCCTTTCTCCTTATCACGTTTCTCGTATTCAGCCCTCTGCTTCTTGACGAGCTGCTCGACCTGATGACACTCCTGGAGATCGTGGCCCTTGGTTTGATGGATCTTGCAGTACGGCCCATCACCTTTCCCAGCCTTCTCGGCAGCCGTAGCATCCCGGCAATCAGTGCACGCGGCAACTTCCTTGCCGGGAACTTTAGTCTTGGCCTTCTTGCCGGTACTAGGTGCGCCCGATCCCTCAACGGTCATCATTGCCTTATCCTTGCGCCTTTTGTTGCACTTCTTGTTCTTCTTCTTCTGAATGGTGGCCTCGTCGTCATCCTCCGAGTCGATGTCGACGCCATCCTCTTCACCGGGGAGCCGCCTCCCCTCCTCTACCCGAGCACACTTATCCACTAGAGTGTAAAGCTCGTTCACAATCTTGGGCAGTCGAACGTTCATCTTGGAACGTATCCGACGATTGCGCACGTTGGACTAGAACGCAGCTATCACAGCTGCCGGGTGGATGTCTGGAATGTTCCTGTGTACTCGGCTGAACCTCTGCATGTACTTCCGCAGGGTCTCTCCTTCCTTCTGTGGGAGGAGCTGCAAGTCGCTGGGCCGCCCTGGTTCTTGTTGGCCACCCGTGAAGGCGCCAACAAACTCATGGTACAGGTCAGCCCAGGTCGAAATGGACTTCTCCGGCAGGTGGATTAGCCAAGACCTCACATTTGGCTTGAGTGCCAAAGGGAAGTAGTTGGCGAACACCTTCTCATCTCTTCCCCCGGCAGCTTGAACAGCGATGGTGTAGATGCTCAAGAACTCTGCCGGGTTTAGTTTCCCGTCATACTTCTCTGGTATTTTCTGGCTTGAACGTGCGGGTAGATGGCCAACAGACTTGTCACAACTCATGAATGAAGGCAGGGCACCCAACTTCAAAAGGTAGGAACCCACCTTCACCGAGAGTGGGCTCGTCGACGTCAGGGCCATTGTGCCTATCGGACTGTCGGTGGGTGTCGCGGCGTTGCTCGAGGGTGACCCGCACGCCTTCCCTTTGCCTATCCTCCAGGACTCACCGTTGGCCTTGACGCGCTCGAGGGTCGGACGAAGCCATCAAGACGTTGTCGGGTTCTTGATCGCGTGGCTCCGGCTGTGGCCCCTGCGCAGGCTGCTGCGGAGGGGACTGCACCGTGGGGGTGGCCCCTCCGACACGGCCAGTAGCGCAGGCCGTTGTCGTCACCTAGGGAGGCCGTGGCGGGCCAGCTCGCTGTGATCCTCCCGCCTCGGCAAAACCAATCAGGCTCTGAATGGTGGCTCTCCACTCATCCATCTGATCGGCTGCCGGCGGAAATCTCAACAGCGGCTGGGCCCGCGCCATGGCCTCCAAAGCGGTGCTTTGCACTGCTAACGACGTTGACCGTAGCGCTGTCTGGCTCCTTATGGTGCCGGTAGTAGCCGCGTTGTGTTCTCGTCGTCGTGAGCCCGTCGTCGGGGTGGCATGGTGACGAGGTGGAGGCGTTTGAGGGCCAGCGGCTCCGTTCGGCGCATCGGCTGGGTCAGCTCGTTCTGGGAGTGGCGCACGCCCTGCGGCCGCGCCCGCAGCGCGAGCGGCCGGAGAGTTACGATTCGCCCCAGAACGAATGCCACCGCTGCGGCTGTGCCCTTCGTCCTGGCGGAGAGGTGCAGACGGAATGATTTCTCCACCCGTACCTCGTGGAGCTTGGCCGCTGGGATGCTGTTGGTGCTATCCTTCCCCGGTGCCTTCTGCCCTTATTTCGGCCGCATGGGAGGTGGTGACGACGCCGCCTGCGCTGGCCACATCCCCCGCAGCGTCCATGTCTCCATGCTTCCCCGTAGCCCCTGCGGCGTCGGCGGCCGCGTGCGATGGGGCCTTCGAAGTGGACGGATGGGATGCAGCACTGGGCTTCTTCTTGGGCGCCATGGATGATGGAGCCGTCGATGAAGAAGATGATGAAGATGATGACGATGATGGCGCGCTGCGTACGCTTCTCGGGTTCGCGCCAGCACTTCCCCCTACCTGGCACGCCAAAGATGTCGTGGGAAACCACGGCCACCTATGGGGCCATCAACCCCTTGTGGTTCGGTAGGGGGGATGAGCACATTGCACAAAGAGCAGAGAACGTAGCACAGCACGGCAGAGATCACACGGGCAGTTTTACCCAGGTTCGGGCCGCCGCGAGGCGTAAAACCCTACTCCTGCTTTGGTGGATTGATGGTGGGTTGGGGTGGAAAGGCAACGCTCTTGCCCGGCAGGGTTGCCTCGGAGCGAGGGCAGCTACGCGCGTACGAGTGTACAAGGGTCCGAATCCTTTCTATGGTTGCCATGGCCCTCCTTTTATAGATCAAGGGGTCACCACAGTGGCAAATCAGTCATTGTGTACTGATTAGATAGCGAACAGTGCTATCATACCTAACTCTACAGACAGAGCAGAGCGCATTAAATGCGCCGCTTAGTGTCACATCGTGGCATGCCCGGCAAGCCTTGCCACCTTCTCGTCTGTTTGCTTGACACGTCTCTGGACGGGTGTCATCTGGAGGTGATTTCCACAGGAAGTGGCTGCCACGTGCCAAATAACAACCACTTAGTCACTTGGGAGCATGACACCGCACCGATCAATGACTTGCGTCGCTGTGAGGTGGAGCGGTGGAGCCTTAGCGGGGTAGTTTGCCTTTGTTGCGCCCGGCAGGCCTGCCGGGACGGTCTTGAGGCTTGTCTTCGGGGCCACCTCGACCTCGCCAGGCTCGCCTGCCCGGCAAGGGAGGCTTTCCCTTAGTGGTGTCTTGCTCATTTAGCTTGTCTTGGTCTTATTGATCTGCCCTTTGATTCCTCAAAGAGCTATCTCTTCAACTCGATCTCGCTTTGGATGTTGCAATCTTGCTCTTTTAGGCCTGTGCATGGTCTGGGCAACAGACCCAGGGTTTGTTGCACCGACAATTACTTTTAAATCCTTGGCCATATCAAGTATATCATCACCAGTACAGTGGCGAGGCTTCTTCTGGTGATCTGCCTCACCTTTGAAATGCTTGCCTTTCTTTCTTAAGAGATGCTTGATCGGAAGAATCTACGATGTCCCAGGTACACATTCTTCTTATATTTATCCAAATATATACTTTGGGTATCATCTAAACAATGTGTGCATGCGTGGTATGCCCTGTTTGTCTGTCCTGAAATATTACTAAGAGCAGGCCAATCATTGATGGTTACAAACAACAACGCTTGTAGGTCAAATTCCTGCTGTTTGTGCTCATCCCACACATGCACACCTTTTTTGTCCCACAGCTGTAAAATTTCTTCAACTAATGGCCTTAGGTACACATCAATGTCGTTGCCGGATTGCTTGGGGCCTTGGATGAGCACTGGCATCATAATGAACTTCCGCTTCATGCACAACCAAGGAGGAAGGTTATAGATACATAGAGTCACAGGCCAGGTGCTATGACTGCTGCTCTGCTCCCCAAAAGGATTAATGCCATCTGCACTTAAACCAAACCATATTTTCCTTGCGTCATCTGCAAAGTCCCGCCACTTTCTCTCGATTTTTCTCCACTGCGACCCGTCAGCGCGTACTCTCAACTTCCCGTCTTTCTTACGGTCTTCTTTGTGCCATCGCATCAACTTGGCATGCTCTTTGTTTTGGAACAAACGTTTCAACCGTGGTATTATAGGAGCATACCACATCACCTTGGCAGGAATCCTCTTCCTGGGGCGGTCACCCTCAACATCACCAGGGTCATCGCGGCTGATCTTATAACACAATGCACCGCATACCGGGCATGCATTCAAATTCTCGTACTCCTCACCGCGGTAGAGGATGCAGTCATTAGGGCATGCATGTATCTTCTGCACCTCTAATCCTAGAGGGCAGACAACCTTCTTTGCTTTGTACGTACTGTCGGGCAATTCGTTGTCCTTTGAAAGCATCTTCTTTAACATTTTCAGCAACTTTTCAAATCCCTTGTCAGATACACCATTCTCTGCCTTCCATTGCAGCAATTCTAGTGCGGTACCCAGATTTTTCTTGTCATCTTCGCAATTTGGGTACAACAATTTCTTGTGATCCCCTAACATGCGCTGCAACTTCAACTTCTCCTTTTCACTTGTGCAGTTTCTCTTTGCATCAGCAATGGCCCGACCAAGATCATCAGCGGGCTTATCTGATGCCTCTTCTTCAGCTTCTTCCCCCCATTGTAGTACCATCGTATTCAGAGAACCCAGGATAGCTGTCATCATCCTCTTCTTCTTCATTCTCTTCCATTAGAACCCCTCTTTCTCTATGCTTGGTCCAACAATTATAGCCGGACATGAAACCGGACGTAAACAGGTGGACGTGAATGACTCTTGAGCTAGAGTAATTGTTATCATTTTACAGACAGCACATGGACAACACATAAAACCATCCCACTTGTTTGCCTCAGTCGCAAGCAGAAAAGTATGCACGCCATCAATGAACTGGGGAGAGCGTCGGTCATCGTACATCCATTGTCGGCTCATCTTCATTACACAACACCGAAAAGACCAAATTAATACAAGTTCATACATAGAGTTCATACACACTTATTCTCATAAAACAATATACAACTATCTAGCTAAAGCATTTAAATGCAACAACTAATGCGATCAAGATCACAACTAAGGTAACAATTGATCCAACAACATAGTGATACCAAGCCTCTTTATTAACGGCATATTTTCTAATCTTTCTAATCTTCAAGCGCATTGCATCCATCTTGATCTTATGATCATCGACGACATCGGCAACATACAACTTCAGTTTCATCTTCTCTACTTCAATTCTTTTCAAAAAAAAATTCAAATACTTGTTTTCTTTTTCAACTAAATTTAACTTCTCGACAAGAGGGTCGGTTGCAATTTCTAGTTCACATACCTCCTAGATAAAAATATCTATGTCAACTTGATAGGCATAGTTGTAAAAGAGAATATACCACATCCGAATCATAAACCGGACGAGGGCCGACGGGACGGATATCAACACCATGGCACTATGTATAACAAACAATCATACAAGTAAGAAAATTATACAAGTAACTATCTAAATCATACAAATAAGATTTTTTTATAAAAAGGATAAGAAAAATAGGCTCACCAAGGTGGTGACGGTGACGGGACGGTGCGGGCGGTCGACGGTGGTTAGGACGGGGATGGGAAGGCACTAAGTAAACCACACCTACACATATGCAAACTAAGAAGTTAATTTGAGCTCATATTGCATATAAGTCAAATAAACTCCCACATAATTACTCCCAAACTAAAACCCACAAATCACTATACTTATAGAGCATTGCACGAGCTAATCTAACAATGAGAGATGAAAGGACAAAGTTGCTAATCTTTGTGAACACTTGGAGAGATGGGGTGCGTCAAATCTTGACAAATCTTTGGCAAAAATGGAGGATGAGCTCAAGCAAGGGGAAGAACAGAGGAGAGAAAGGGCAAAACAGAGAGAATGGGCTCGGACTGGACGAAGGGTTTATATAGGGACGTCTTTAGTCCCGGTTGGTTATACAAACCAGGACTAAAGGTCTACCTCTAGTCCCTGTTTGTGATACAAACCGGGACTAAAGGGGCTCGTGGGGGCCCCAGCCTGACGCCAGCCTGTCACCACCCCTTTATGAAGCGGGACTAATGATGCCCATGCCCCCGACCGCTCCTAGCCGTTGGAACCGGGACTAATGGTCACATTAGCCCCAGGCCGAAATCAAACCGGGACTAATGATTCGGACATAAGGTTTGTTTTCTACTAGTGTAAAGCAACCACTACAAAGGTGAATCTCTCTAACCCCCCCCCCCCCCCCCCCCCCCCCATCTCTCTAAGCCCCCCCCCCCCCCCCACCCCCCCAATCGGATACGAATTTTTGTTTGTGCTCCTCATGGGAATTAATGTCTTCTCTTACTTTTTTATCCTACATGTTAAACTGAGAATATACTTGGCAGTTTTAATATTTTGTCTCACACCACATAAAAAAAATGCACCAGATTTACCAATAGAGGAGACCCATTTCAAAAACAAAAAAAACATAGTCTTGAAGCATAAAATTCCATCAGATTTACCACTACATCTTATACAATTTCTGGACTACTCTTTTTTCCATAGTCTGCCATCGTTGTGTCATGGGCACTCTGGAGAACAAAAAACAAGGTGATGTAGAATTAAAATGGTTTGTCATGAGATCTTGAAGCATATCAAGCAGTATATCAGGAAGCTGCACTACACATCTGATAATTAGCCTAAACGAAGCCTTCAAAGTGTAAATCCGGCTGCAGCACTATTAATCAGCAAAAGTCCATCCGCGGTGGGCTGCTCTTTCCTTTTTCTTTTTGTGAATCAAGGAGCTTTTTTGACGGCATTTTACGGCAAGAAGCTTTTTTTTTTTTGCGAGAGAAAGAAACTTATATTACTCAAACACGAGGTCTTTACAATCATCATGGACAATCTCCAAGGTCTCCACAGGACCGGACCCTAGTCAAGTCATAGTCCGACCTTCAACTCTAGCAAACCTCGCTAAACTATCACTAGCTTTATTCTGAAAACGGGAGACATGAGTAATGCAAGTTTGTCTAAGGCGCATTAAGAATCTAATCTCATTAACCAATGAAGCGTACACTGAACGGTCCACCTCGTCGCATAAAATCATGGACACAACAATGCTCGAGTCCACCTCGATGATGATCGGCGAATCAGTCCACTGAATTGCAAGTGATAAGCCTTCCATATATGCGCCCAGCTCCGCCTCTAATGCATCTCTGCAAGAGAATAACGCCCTACAGGCGGAAAACACGATCGTTCCCCTGTTATTGCGTAGTATCATTCCGGCGCCTGCGGAATCGCTCGACACATATGAACCATCAGTGTTCAGTTTACTCCATCCTTGATCAGGCGGTGTCCAAGCTAGACTAGCACTGGCCGATACTGTTGGTCCGCTGAATTGCAAGTGATAAGCCTTCCATATATGCGCCCAGCTCCGCCTCTAATGCATCTCTGCAAGAGAATAACGCCCTACAGGCGGAAAACACAATCGTTCCCCTGTTATTGCGTAGTATCATTCCGGCGCCTGCGGAATCGCTCGACACATATGAACCATCAGTGTTCAGTTTACTCCATCCTTGATCAGGCGGTGTCCAAGCTAGACTAGCACTGGCCGATACTGTTGGTCTTGAAGAAGCATGCAACCGGTCATACGAAATGGCAGTTTTACCTTTGGCCTGATCCATGTCTTTATTCAGCTTGATGCCAATCAAAGCATCCAGATAATTCTGCAGAAATCTGATAGAAAACTCCATTAGCGGGGCTGGTTTATGATGGACTATCTCATTACGGACGTACCAGCTTCTCCAAAATATCAACAGCAACATACTTCGTTCAACATCACTCAAGGGAGCTAAGGCATGAAGGAGCCATTCTTTGCCGTTTGGGACCACTGACTCAATTGCTGGGAGCCTCCACACCTTGGACATGGACAGATATAGGTCACGCCCGAATTGACACCTTAAAAAAGGATGGTAATTGTCCTCCACGTCCATTCCACAAACAGGGCATACACTAGTTGGCTCAAGACCTATCTTGTTCTTGTTACTCCACGTCGGTAGAGCATTGGTTGCCAACCGCCAAGCAAAATTCTGGACCGTAGGGGGAACCCCACACTTCCATATAAATTGCCAACAACTTCTACCTCCTGTAATCGATGTGCTGCTAGAAGCCTCACTTTCCCTGTGGGTTTCATCAAATACGGCAAGAAGCTTAATTTGACAAGGAGCAGGAGATTATTATGCGGCACTTTGTTCAAGTAGGGGTACATAGAAAGAACGAAATGAAGTGAGAGGCCGGAAGCAGGGAAAAGAGTCTAGTCGATCGACCAGGAGAAGCAAAACAAAATCAGGATTTGGCCGAAAAAGATGCAACGTCATGGATACCATGACCGATCACCATAGAGAAAGAAGAATTTTGATAAATCACTTGGGGTGAGCGGGGCCTTCAAGCGGCCATTAGTTCACCAACTTCCTTGACCTTCCGGCACTGGGCAGACGTCAGCCCCATACATGGTCTTACGACTTTGTGGAGACCTGTGTTTTTTGATAAACAGTGGCCTGTGCCTGGTCACAACTCGGGATAAAATTGACCAACACACACCTACGCCTAACATCGATAGCCGGCTTTGCACATACAAGAGCTAACACATTCACTTCCCTCCTAACAAAATTTAAGTTCAAACTCTATTTCCTAAAGGATCGTCAATCTCAAGTCATTCATAGTTTCTTGAGATCCAAAGCTTTGTCACCGATGGGTTGCTCTTAGAAATGAGGGTTTACACTGGCTTTGTCTAGATTTTTTGAATTTTTGAAAAGAAAAAGGAGAGAACGAAGAAATAAAAATGGAGCGACTCCGCTGGGGATCGAACCCAGAATCTCTGGTTTCGTAGACCAGCGCCTTATCCATTGGGCCACGGAGTCTGAGTGATGGGACTCTGATATTACTAGTAAGGAACCAAAGAAAAAGAAAAAGGCAAGAGTAGTGCTCAACACTACATGCAAGTGTGATAGTAAATTACCCATGGAACTGTACATATGTATAGTATAAACATCTGTGTAAGTGTGGAAGCAACAGTCATTTCTTTACTGTAAATAAAATATGCTCATATATATTGGGCACAAGAATTAATAGTGTGAGTGAATTCCCCACATTGCTTATCTCTTTTGTTCAAAAGGGCACTAAAAGTACCTTATTTTCCTCCCAAAACCAAGGCATGCAAGCACAGGAGAAACCAAAAAAGAAACAAAGGCAGTCCTCACACATTTAACATTTTTTTCACATAGGACACAAGAATGAGGAGTGTCAGTGAATCCTCCACATTGCCCATCTCTTTTCCTCACATATTACCTTAATTTCCTTCACAAAGCAAAGCATGCAAGCACAAGAGAAGTTGATATATATATATATTTTTTTACAATCTCCAGTCCCTAACATTCTGGTAAGAACATTCAAAAGGTGTGCTTAGCCATATATAAGAACAACAGCTTGCATAAGTTAGAATGTCCCTTAGCCAGTTAAGCTCATTTGCGACACAATTGAGGTTATTCTGTTTTTACACCATGTTACCAACCTAATCCATTGTATTGTAAAACAGACACAAATACGCACAACATTAACGAGTTTCTTGTCAACTAGAACTGAATAATTAACAAGTTTCTTGTGTATGCTCAAAAGAGGAGAGAACTGGAAGCTTTGAGTAGCATGCCACATAATAAAGGTAGTCAGTACGACAACCATCTTCGATCTCGCTAAGTTTTCCAGTGATGATGTCGTATGACAAAAGCTTCATTCGAACCTTGTCAACAAGGAAGAGAACCTTTCTTTCCGAATCAAGAGCGACAATCTGATAATCAAGCCAACGGTACCAGCCCTCATCATCAATGTGAAGGAAGTCGTCCCTTCCAAATGCATTGCCCATACTAAGACGATACTTCAAAGACCATTTGTAGGAATGACAAGTATCAAGACTGAAAACTGCAATTGTATGACCGCTCTCCTCTGGAAGTGCACACTGCAAGAACCCTGATGAGTGATGATTGACCAAAGCAACCAGACACGAGATCCGAATGGCCATGTGGCAACTTGACAGTAAAATGACGCGGTGGTATGCCAGAACCAATTACCTCCAACCCCAGAATGTCGCCCCCATCTGTGTGCACGTACAAAACTCCTCCTATAAAGTGGTGTGGATTACAAATCTTTATAAAAGGACTCCATGCAGCATCCACAATCCAGGTGGATAGGTCAGATGAGAACAACTCAAGTTTGTTGATACCGAGTGTCCAATAACCATCAAACTTCTCCTGAAAGTTAAAGACATAGAACTGTGCTGACCATGATGGGTCGAAGGCCAAAAAAGTGTCACCCACGAACTCAGTTGGGTCAGGTTGAGTATCAGGAACAGGAAGTGACCTCCACTCCCGTGTTGCAGGGTTACACATGATGAAGCGGCAAGCTTCCGCAGAAGCATAATTGATCTTGTATTTACAAAGAACTAGGCCATTGCAACAGTCCACAAATTCTAAATGCTCATGGTGCGGCAAGAATGTAAGAGCCCCATTAATTTCTTCATCATTTGGGGACATGCTAGTAAGTTCGGCAACAGACCCATCATTGCCTCCGTGAAAAAGACCAGTGGGAATTTTCGGCAGTTTCCGATGGTAGTGTGGATCAGAGGCGAAGGCAAGCCAGGCCTTGCAGACACATTTGAAGCGGCAAAATGACTTGAACGGTACCCGAGAGAGGATTTCCACCACTAGATCATCAGTTAGATTAGCAGCAGCAATCACCTTCTTAGAATCCATTTTTATGGCAGAATACTGAAAGGGAAAGTTGGCAATGTCAAAATACAAAAAAAAATGACCATGGTAAATTGAACAATAAGTTACTATGGAATTCAATTAATTCAAAATCTGTTTATTTGGAACAAAGCAGATCTAGAACTGAGTTGTGCAATTGTGCTGAAGAAAGTGTACGTATCTCCATGATGGTTTAATTGTGTATGTGGAAAATAATTGTATCTCACATATATCATTCAAGTAGAAGGCAGGCCTGGCGCAGTGGTGAAGTCCTCCCCATTTGTGCCAAGATGTCCTAGGTTCGAACTAGACTCTCTGCATTGCACTTCGCAGGGGTAAGACTAGGTTCCTATAATCCCTCCCCAGACCCCACCTCGTGTGGGAGCTTCTATGCACTGGGTCTGTCTTTTATTTATTTACCATTCAAGTATTATATGTAACACAGTATTATAGATCCACCCAATGCACATCGAGTGCCCAGCCCACCCAGTCACCCACTTAGGAGCTGTTTGGTTCAACAAAAAGTGACACACAAGTAATGAAGTAAACGTAATGAGATCACAACAGCACTACGGCAGTCCATGCAGTTATGGAGAATTACTGAATTTGTTTGGTTGACGAACATAACTGGACTGCAGAGTTCATAATGGAAAAATATGAAGAAGAAAAAAAAAACTCTATTGTTCTCGCTATGGACAAACATACCACGAGCTGGCGCCCTTACGCCATGACACGGCGTACATGTTTGGAAGGAGAAAGTGCAATGGAGATCACTGTCAGTCCCAATTGTGAACCATGAGGCCTCCTGAAGTAGCGAGGCAGACCTTCTTCCCAGGTCCTCAGGAGATAACTCCATGGATGATGCATCTGAGAGAGATATGCAGCTGGGAGGAAGATTGGGAGAGGAGTCAGGGATCAGCCGGCAGGCTGCAGGATTGAGGGCTGGACTCCAGTACTGAAACTGGAATTGATTATGCGATTAGAGCTCACCACAGCCAAAGAGGAATTAAGGGGATTTGTTTCCACATACTAGGGTTACTTACACCTCAAATTCTTTGAGCCAAACACGTTCATGGTGATAATACTTTTAGAATCACGAACTTATCTGCATGTAGGTGCACGCTAGGTACATTAAACTTGTATTCATAATCATATCTGCATGCAAGGGCATGCTAGATAGATAAAACTTGCCAAGCTCCCCACTATCTTCCTTCGATGTATAGGCTTGCTATACGAACTAGGAAAATCATGGGCTAAATAACGATGTCGATTGGCCAATTAGTTAGGCGGAGACAGGCCCCAGGCAGCCCGGGCTGCTGCCTGGGGCGTGAGATGCATTTTCTTTGTGGGCTGTAGCAGTACAGTGTCCCAAAGGCTGCCTGGGTCTTGGGTTATTTCTGCCGCCGCTAGTTAGGGTATATGAAAGATTGCAAGGGGAGCTACGGAGTATCTTGCTCTGAAGTGGATCTGCTATCTAGGGCTTGGATGGGTACAAAACCAGGGAAGGGCCAGCGAGCACGCAACACGGTGGGGAAAGAGGAGAGCTGGACACGTACCTGTAGAGGAGGTTGAGTTGACGCGGCCAAGACGACGGTCGGCGCCGGCGGAACTGCTCCGGGCCGGAGAGAAACACCAGCGTGGTGCGCTATGGATATGACCGGCTTCACGCCCTAATTTAATGCCATCCGATGAGCTTTATTGATTATATTGAACAAATTACATCTTCGGCCATTCGAAGAAAAATAAAACAAAGCGTTCCTAGCTAGCTCATCAGGCCGTATTGGCCTCCCCCTACTAAAATTTTATACGAATTTATTGAATGGCTTTCGTTGAGTAAACACCATTTCGCATCGTGTCCACTGTTAAATACGTGTATATGTTCTCGCAAAAAAAATACGTGTATATGTTGTGCAGATAAGGATGCAGAGAGTCCAGGTAGTTAGCTCGACTTGCGTATCAAGTCGTAAAGCCATGAGATTCAGTTTGTTGTAATCTGGTTGTTAGGTCCTGATTGTGGACGCAACAAGCTCCTTTTTTTTTAACACAGTACAGACGCAAGCGCTCATATCCCCCCTATGAACGCACACACGCACACGCTACCCCTATGAGCACCTCCGAAAGACTGAGCCGGCATATCATCTTGAAATTTACAAAGTCACCGTAGGCACCTCGTCGTCGACGGGAACGTCTCCTCCCACTGAATGCGCATCGCCGGAAATCCAGAAATAAATGCGAGCACTAGGACTTGAACCCTGGTGGGCTGGGGATACCAGGGTCCCTCTAATCATCCAACCACAGGTTGGTTCACACGCAACTACCTCCTTGTTATGCATATATATACAGAGGAGCCGGCGCCTATTGGATGCACGGAGCAAAACACTCTTTTCAGTTTTTATATGGCATACAATTTCTAGTTGGCCTCAAGTTTCTTTTTTCTGACCGTTAAAAAAATCAGATGAATTGAGACAAACTGTACATGTTGTGTTTTTTACACTAAATTTTACCATTGGCAACAACAAGGAGCATAGAGAATTGTATTCCCTCTTATTCCATATAGGGAATGTCCGATCGTTCACTCCAAAAGGAGGGTCCTATTAAAAAAAATGGGCACTGCTAATTATAGTTTTTCCATTGTTTTTTATTTCATAAAGTGATATCATACATACTGGATAAGAAATACTAGCTAACTGATGTTGCTAGTCTTCTGAACAAACAGCGTCTCCCCCTCCCCTCGCGTCTCCTCCCCTCGGGCGGCGCCAGGGGCCTCTGAACCCTAGCCGCCAGTCCGCCACCCACCCACCCACCCACCAAAGCGCCTACATCCCCAGCTGCCGCTGCCGCCGGCAAGGGCCGCGGTGGCGGCGGGCCCTGCACCGAAGATCCAGGGCGGGTGGTCGCCGCGGAACACCCTGTGAGGCGGAGGTGGCGTCTCATGCGGGGAGGCCGGGGGCGGCAGTCAGGGCGCCCCTGCTGCGCGGCAGCGAAGGGAGCCTCCATGGCCGGCGGTGTGGCGGCTGCGTGCGCATAGGTGGCTTCGATGGCTGCGGATCTGGTGTCCTGTCCAGATCCGTCTCGGTACGGCCTTGGCCGGCCGGTGGCGCGAGGAGGACCGGTGAGGGGCGGCTGGAGGCTCCCTACCGGCGTGCCGACGGCGAGGCTCCGTTCGGTCCCAGCCGGCTGCGAGGTTGGGGGGACGCGACTTCCGGTGAAAATGCGCCGACCTCTGTCATGGTGGACGATGGCAGCGTCTATGACGTCGTTCCCTTCCCGAGGCATCATTGTTGCAGGTCGTGGCACCCCACTCGTGATGCTCCGGGGAAAACTCTAGATCTGGATCTACCGGATCGGATGATGATGGCACCTTCGATGCCGTTGTCGCTCCTGAGGGCATCGTTCTGTAGTAAGTGCTGGTTGGACTGGACAAGTGGAGGAGCGGTGTCACATCCACCCCAAGGCCGACGGCAGATCTCGGTGGCATGGCGTTGCAGAGGTTCGGCGACGGGCGCGTGTGGACGGATACATGCAGGATTGTGGAGTTGTCTGGCGCCGTGGTGGCGTCGACGGCAGGCCAGACAAGGTCGATGTGTCAGTTCCTGCTCTGGAGATGGACCGGTGGATGATGGTGGCGGCAGCCTCTGAGAGTGCGTCGGACTGGTATGGAACCCAGTCTCGATGTGTGGCTGGGCTGGGGCATCTGGCTATAGATGTTAGGGTTTGGTGCGATGTCCATTTGGTATTAGGCCCGGATATTCGCCACACCTTCATCAAGGGGATAGGAGTAGCAACAGGTGTTGCCTGGATGATGGCTTCAAGCTGACTGATGTATTACTTTATACGTTCTTTATGAATAATTAATAAAATGGCTGCATGCATTGTTCAGATACAGAGACCGGGGTTTATCCTTCTTTAAAAAAAAACTAAATACACCTAACATTAGGATGTCTTTTCCTCGACCCACTAGGCTGGTGTGAAAGATTGCAAGCATGTGCAGCATGGGGTGATGCAACAATCAATGTTCCTTCAGATGTTACTAGATCTCGTTTCTAGTGGTGATTGTCTATTGTGGTATTGAAATCCTAGTATGCTAAAGACGTTTGAAGGTGTCCTTTTTTTCTTTTTGCCGGTTCATTGTAATTTTTAATAGTAATTATCAAATACAAGTTGTTCTTTGCGTGTCTTTTCCAAAAAAAAAAACATTTACGGTTATCTTCGTTGTCTATAATGTGCATTCATAATAATTCAAACATAAGTTTTTCCAGTGTTACTAAAGCAAATCAGACAAGCTTCATGGAGACTGGCCGGAAAATATTTCATGATGCAGACAGTAAGTTGCCAACGGGCAGTGTGTTGCACCTCTTCCAGGAAATCCTTGGTCTCTCTGCTGGAGTTAGAGCATCTATAACCGGACTTGTGAAATCCGGCCCCTCAAATACCCGCGGAAGCGCCCGGGCGTGTCCGCGGGCACTGACCGGGCACCCCTTATATTTGTCATTCTGCATCCGCGTATCTCATATCCGGTGTCTTATATCCATACTACCCATGCACACGTTGATCTATCCTACGTGATCAGACTACGGACAACAAAATTGAGCTTTAAAGGAACACAAGATCATAGTTCGTCCACGGACAAGTTCATAAACTTCTACAACTAAAACGATATAAACATTGAGGAGGAGGGGGCCGGAATCGCCAGTTCCTCGCCGGGCCTTTGCCCTTCCGGTCGCCGGCGCAGCTGTAGGCGTCCGCGGCTGGTGGAGGGTCTTGGTCGTCAGACGACGAGGTGCAGTTGTCGCCGCCGTCGGAGTCGGAGTCAGAGAGGACGATGAGCCCCTTCATCCGACGGACCGTCCTGTCCTTCTCCCGCTTCAGCCTTGCCACCTAAGCCTTCTCTGCCGCTGCCTCCTTCGCCTCACGCTCCGACTGCTCAATAGCTAGCCAGAGCGCCTTGGTGTTCTTCCGCCGGAGGCAGCGTCCGTCTCCGCCGTCGTGAGGGAGCGGCGGTACACCCAGGCGAGGAGACGCGCGTCCTCGTCGGCGTCCGGCTCTGTCCCGTGGCGGCGGCGCACGGACTACTCCGCCGCCTCCCTCTCCCGTGCACGCTGCCTCCCGCGGCGCGCGGCACGCACCTCCGACTCCGGAGTGCGCGTGCGAGCCAGAGGCGCGGGCACAAGCACCCAGCGCTGGCCGCGTGCAGGAGCTGCTGGTAGGGGAAGGAGACGACGCCGGGCCGGTGCGGACTGTGCTGATCGGAGGTCGCTGCACGAGGGCCGGGAGGGTCCAGCTCCGGCGTCCGCGCTGCACCGGCGCGGGAGGTGCGGCGAGACTCCAGATCCTGAGTTGCCGCCAGTCTCCACCTTGGACCGCTCCAACGCAATGCGGAGGGCCATCTCCTCCTCGTAGTCGAGCTCCGAGCCAGAGTAGCTGCCGGAGCTGCTCATGGTAGTGGATGGGATCGGAACCGGAGAGGGAAAGGAGTGGACGGACAGAGCGAGAGAGGGAGAGAGTGAGCTGGGGTTTGAGCTTGCCGCTCGGATTGGGGTTTTTTGTGGGGACCATGGTGGGTCGGACCTGTCAGGCGGACGCGCCCAGGCGTGCCCGAGCCGCCCCATATCCGCCCTATATTTGGGCTGGATATGAGGGGTGCCGGTCAGCCCGGGTGTTTGAGGCCCGTTTGAGAGATCCGGTTGGGTCGAATTTTTGTGACCGGTCATTAACCGGACGGCCTGTCCGGGCGTTTGAGACGAGTATGAGAGACCCGGCTCTAGATGTTCTTAGAACTCGGCATTTAGTACGAGAAGTGTTACTGGCCAGAATGCAGAATGCACAAACAGACTAGAGATATACTCACAACAGCAGGCAAGATGAGTAGAGAGTAGCACAGCCTGTTAGCCAACAAATGGAAGTCATCATGACACTGCATCAGTAAAAAAGAGAGCGTAATTCACTTTGTATAGGTATTTGAATTCACAGTTTGCATCAGTAAGTAGATCAAGCACTAGCACATTCATCTTGGTTGAACACAATGACTTGTGCATTACCAATCATAAGTTTCTTCTGCTCTGCTTTGGGGCCCTCTTTAAAGATTAATTTCTTAAAGAGCAATGTTATTTTGTCCGGCGCCTCGGACGAGGAAGCATGTAGAGCGGCTAATTTGCTTAACTGCAATCTGGCTCCTTTCCCTTCAAATACCTCAGCCTTCCTATTTCTCCTTTCAAATTGTGTGCCAGGGATTTTGTTCCCTCTGTTCTCAAGGTTGGGAACACGGTTATGCCTTGGGGGCCCACTACAATTCTACCGCTGGCAAAGTCTACCTTATTAATGCATGCCTCTTCTCCCTACCCATGTTTCTGATGGGTTTCATCGGCTCCTAGAAGGCACTCATGCCGGTTTTGATAAACACAGAAGTGGCTTTTACTAGAATATTGTGGATATCAAAATAAATATAGGATGGTGAAATGGAAAGTTATGTGTCGGCCAAAAAACCTTGGGGGTTGGGTATCATTAAAACCTCTGTTATGAATGTGTCTCATCATTAAGTGGTGGTGGCGTATCTTCAATACTGAACCTGGGGTTCTGTGGTTGGATATTCTCAAAGCTAAATATTTCCCAAATAGTAGCCCTATGTTTGCTTCGGCGAATGGTGTTCCCAGTTTTGGCGCCAGCTTGTTAATGTTCGAGATGATTTCAGATCGCTTGTGAAGTTTACTGTTGGGGGTGGTGTTTCTATTCGTTTTTTGGTTGGACAGGTCGACCGGGGACGAACCTCTCTCTTCATCTTTCCCTGCCCTTTTCTCTTACTGTTCTTCGCTTGAGATCTCCATAGTGGAGCTCTATATTAGGAATTTGGACCTTGGTTTCCGCAGGATGCTGTCTCTGCCTGAAGGGTTGGAAGGTTGGCACCGCCTTGCTGCTATCTTCCTTGAGCTTTCAGAGATTGTGGATTCGCTGACTTGGCCCCATTCTCATTCCGGGTGTTTTCAGTCAAGTCTCTTTATAATAAGTTGATGGAGGTGTTGTCGTCAATAGGTTTAACGGAGTTTGGAAGGCTCACATTCCCCTAAAGGTTAACATTTTCATGTGGCAAGCCATGCGTGGCAGATTGTAGGCATCCGATCAAATCCGGAAGCGTAATGGTCCTGGCTCTGAATTTTTTGCCTTGTGCGGATCGATTGAAAACTCTGGTCATACCATTTTTCATTGTCCTCTAGCTTAATTTTCTTGGTGCTGCTTCAGAGAATGGTTGGGCGTGTCTTGGGCACCGTCTACTTTCGAAGATCTTAGGCCCTTGGCTTGCTTCCTGGTGGGACAACTCAAACCGCTATTTTAGTTTGGCTTTTCAGCTATGTGCTAGATCCCGTGGACCACCAGGAACAAATTTATAAGTAAGCATTACTTCCCTAACAAGGCTCTTGACTGTATTTTTAAACTGTCCATTCTTTTGTTGGAGTGGAAATCATTGACTAAGAAGGGCGACAATGATGCAGTGGAGCTTCTGATCTCTCGCGTAAGGGCTACAGCGAATTATATTCTGAATGCAGATCAAGCTCAGCATCCTTGGATGGGCTCTAGCGTTCCTCTCCTTAGTCTTTTGTTGTTGTGGTTTTTAGGTTGCCTACGTGCCGCGAACTTATGCTGCCTATTGTGGCTGTCTGTACAGTTTATGTTTACTTTGCCTGGTTGGCTGTTTTTTTTTTTAGATAGTTGGCTGATGTGTTGGTTGTGGAACCTTTGGATGCCATGACATAGAAGGAGTACTGCTTTCCAATCTCAATCTTCGCCTCAACACCAGTGCTCCAACACTTGAGAGTTATTTTTTAAGGGAAACGAATGTGTGTGTGTTGGGTAGCCCAAGGATAAGAATACCTATCCATGAAATTTGTACATATATGTAGGGAACATCCACATGTACGTGTGAAAGAACATGAGGCGTGCCTTACAATAACAACAACTTGCTTAATTAGAATGGTCTTTACATGGATATTAACTTATTTGTGACACATTTATCTGCGCTATTTTACGAGCATGGTCCTTTGTTTTGGAAAACAAACACAACATCAGCAGCCTTGCAACTCCCTGCCAAAAAAGAAACCCTTAGAAAACTGTATTACAAAATGTGCCGACTCCGCTGGGGATCGAACCCAGAATCTCTGGTTTCGTAGACCAGCGCCTTATCCATTGGGCCACGGAGTCATTGTGTTGTTACTAACGGCACGCTAATAACGGCACAGTAATTATTTACTAGTTCTGTCGACTACAAGCCGGGAGCAAGAAAGAAAAGGTGAGAGTGCTCCAACACGTGCAGTTATTCAAGGAAATGGCTCGTAAATTCACCTTGGTTTCATCGGAATTCGTTTATTTAATTCGCTCATTAATTTGTTCTAATAGCTATTTTTTTTCTTGGTAATACGTGTCTCATTCATATCATAAAGAACAAAGTACAAGTCACGTATAAACCGACATGACAGAACTGAAAAGATAGCAGAACATCTTTGAGCTTGACACCAACGCCCGTCACCTGCCTCCGGCACCACCACAGCAGCCACCGAAGAAAAGAATGACGAATCACTTCCCCACCCGAGCTCGACACGGCTCCATCGCTGATATGCAGCTTTGCGGACCTCCAAGGTGGCTCACCAAAAGTGAAGCCCTTGCCGTTGAACGAATCAGACCGGGGCAACACCCCGGACACGCCATCGAACTCCATATCTGGCACCCCACCACGACTAAAACGCCGAAGGAGGAAACCATACCTGCCATCCACGAACCACAAGCTCAGCACATGCTTCGTCTTCCAGATGTCGTCGAAGCAGACCACAATCTGCATCCGCTCCTGGACTACCTCCCAAGCTCCGCGCCGACGCTGGAGCAAACGCCGTCGCAACAGCGGAGCCCGAGGACATTGGTCCACCACGAGGATGCCCCCGCCGCCACGCCATCCATGCTTGAACAGACTGGTTTCCAAATTCATTCCCAACCATAGGACCAAAAGCCTCGTCAGGGAAGGATCCAAAGAATCTTTATTCAGCGTTGTCATCGTCGCCGCCGAAGCAAAGACGATGAACAACCTAAAAACCTAGACTACGAGGGAGTAAAAGCGATCCACATGCATGGATCCGGCGACCCCCCTCACCACCAACGACCGAGGTCGTCGGCTGAGGGGAGCCGCCGGATAGCGGCATTGGAAGATTGGCCTCCCCTAGCGGCGGCTAGGGTTCCAGTCGCCAGGGACGAGAGGAAAAAACAATTTGTTCTAACAGCTACGCAGAGGTCTTTCCTTACGACTCCAGTGCTTAATACGAAAAGCGGTTCTTGTGTGAAAAGCCCCAACCGACTATCTTCTTATTTTCTGATTGTTCTTCCGATAGGAATATTTCCTTGATCGGCTAACTTGGCCCAAGCATAACAATAGTGCATTTCCCCTTGATGGTATGATTTGAATTTGAATTTGGAATTAACATGTTTATAGAACGTCACTTTTCCAATATAATGGATCTTTTGAAGATTCTTTGAGAACTTATAAAGAAGTTTTTTACAGGGTTTGCGTCGATCTCTACTATAACTTGGTTTCCACTGGTTGAAGAGTTTTTTCTTTGTAGGGAGCCCTCCGTACTCGTGCAAGGACCCATACCCTAGCACCACCTCTCTGTCCCCTCGCCGTTGCCACTTGCTAGAGGACTGGTGTTTCCTGCTGAAAGTAACGGTTTGCGCCTGCAGGGTACTAATGAAACGAACTGAACCTGAATACAGTGGGTTTGTTCTTTATGAACTTCATCGGATGTGAGGTTCTCGATAATTAGAATAAGAAAAAAAAAATGTAATGTTGAGTATCGTTGTCTTCGCTGTGTCGTTGGTACTCTGGAAAACAAACAATAAGGTTGTTAGGGATATCGAATAAGAATGTTTTTTTATGGGATCTGGAAGCATTTTAACTGTTAAGCAGTGGATAAGGAAGCTACACCATCTCTCATAATCAGCACAAATGGAGAACTGTAATGGTTCCTGGAGGATGCACCGAGATCATCATAGATCACTATGTTGTACAGCTTAGGAATGAGGTTTACTGATGCTGTCCAGCTTTAATGTAACAGAGAAGTTGTGTTGACTATTGCTGCATTTTAGTGGTCACCTGTCGTTTCAGTTAAAAGGAATTACATTTAAAACTTATGAACAAAGGAACCACATATACTCTTAGGACCTCTTTGATTGAAAGGATATTTTGGAGGATATGATTTCGTAGGAAATTTTCTAAGAAATCATTTGTACATTACATAGGAAATCTGCACCCACTCGAACCCATTTGAAAAAAAAAATGGTATTCTAATCATGTGTTTTTGCCCTAAAGTTCAAGGGGGTGCAAGATGGTGCGACTTTTCGCAGGCCAGCACCTTATCCATTGGGCCACTGAATCATTGTTGATAACTGCACAAATCTAAATAAGTAGTTCTGGCGACGAGAAGCAGGGAACGAAAAGAAAAAGGCAAGAGTGCTCCAACACATAAGGTTATTAACGGAAATAATTGCCAATGAAGTTGTACATATATGTAGGAAACAACTGCATGTAATGTAAGTGTGGAAGCAACAAGAATTAAGAGTGCAAGTGAATTCTTCACATTGCCCATCTCCCTTGCTTACCGTCTTTTCCTCCACAAAACAAGGCATGCATGCACAAGATATGTTGAATTAATAAAGAAGTCATTCCTCACGCTGTCACATCCTGGTAAGAACATGCCTGACGTGTGCTTAGCCAAGCAGCTTGCTTGGTTACTGTTTAGACAGTTAAGCTCATTTGCAACGCCATTTTTCTCTATAACTGTGTCTTTGCGCCAATTACAAACATACACCAAACATCCACAACATTAACAGGGTTGTAAACTTGAAACCTGAACAAGTAACAAGTATCTTGCCTATGTCTTAGAAAGGAGAGAAATACACATGCAGCTCCTCATGGACGAAAATAAAATATAAAAGTTGCACACAAGAGACGCTGCTACTACGCACCACATCACGTACATGGCTCAGCCTGGAAGTTTTGAGTAGCATGCCACATAATAAAGGTAGTCAGTACGGCAATCATCATCCTGGATCTTTCTAAGTTTCCCAGTGTTGATGTTGTATGACAAAAGCTTCATTTTTTCCTTGTCAACGACGATGATGACCCCTCTTTCCAAATCAATAGCGACAATCAGATAACCAAGCCAAGCCGGCCATTCATTGTGAACGAAGTTATCCCTTCCAAGTGCATCTCTCATACTAACATGACGCTTCAAAGACCACTCATAAGAACGGTGAGCATCAAGACTGAAAACTACAGCTGTATCACCGCTCTCCCCTGGAAATGCACACTGCAATAACCCTGATGATTGACCAAGGCAACCATACGTGAGATTCCAATGGACATCCGGCAACTCGATGGTAAAATGACGGGGCGGTATGCCAGAACCCATTGCCTCCAACACTAGAATGTCCTCCTCTGCTGTGTACACATATAGTACTCCTCCTATAAAGTGGTGTGGTTCAAAAATCTGTATATGCGAACTCCATGCAGTATCCACAATCCACGTGGATAGGTCAGACGAGAACACCTCAAGTTTGTTGATACCAATTGGCAACATTTCGTCGTCAAACTTCTCCTGAAAGTTGAAGACATAGAACTGTGCTGACCATGATGGATCGAAGGCCAAAAAAGCTTTATATGTGGAATACGTTGGGTCAGGGTCAATGTGAATATCAGGAAGCGTCCTCCACTCTCGTGTTGCAGGGTTGCACACGATGAAGCGGCAAATATTTGGATAAGTATAGTTGCTCTTGTACTTACAAAGAACTAGGCCATTGCAACAATCCACAAATTTTAAATGTTCATGGTGCGGCAAGAAGGTAAGACCTCCATCAATTTCCTCATCATTTCGTGACAGGCTAACAAGCTGGGCAACAGACCCACCTTTGCATCCATTAAAAAGACCAGTGGGAATTTTTGGCAGTTTCTGACGGTAGTGTGGATCCGAGGAGAAGGCAAGCCAGGCCTTGCAAACACATTTGAAGCGGCAAAAAGACTTGAAAGGCACCCGAGAAAGGATTTTCACCACTAGGTCATCGGTTAGACTAACATCAGTAAGCACCTTCTTAGAGTCCATCTTTTATGGCAGATTCCTTAAACACAAAATTGGGAATGTCAAATAAAAATAAACCATTATTTGAATATGGTAACATATAAGTTATAACTGAATTCAATTAATTAAAAATCTCTTTGGAATAACTCAGCTGCTAGGAAAACCAAGCTGCCGTTTAACTAAAGAAAGAAACGGGTCAAATAATGGTTTCTCTTTGGAATCATGAGATCTAAGCAATCAGCGGCGGAGCCAGCATCGAGTCATTGGGTTCAACTGAACACAACAATTTTTTGGTGGCGCTACATGCATACAAGTATTTCTTTGGTATGAATCCAACAGAAAGTCATGGCTGAACCCATCAAATCAGGATCCGGCGAACAGAAAAAAAAGGATCCCACGTACTAGCCAATCAAAAGCCCACAACAAGGTTAGTGCCTAGGTTTGTTTGTGTGTCAATTCTCTACGAGTACTCGGCAGCTGCCTCTCGTTTCTGAACCGCTTCATAAAAAAACTCAACAATCTCGTCTCTCATGTTCGGCGTTCCGCCATCTGTTGAGCGACAAGCCAACCACTTATCCAAATTCAAGGTAATGAATCACAATCTCCGCATCTCCTCTCGTTTGTGCAGGTCCTATCTAGTCTATGTAACATCCCCAGCATCCCACTACAGTGATCGCCTCCTAATCATGCCATGTCAGCACGTTTAACAGTGCCTAGTCATCAATTGCATCATGTTGCATTTCAAACTCTGATTTTAAACTTCAACTAAATTCAAGTGGAAAATAAAAGTTGTCCAAACCAGAAAATAAAATGTACATATGGTTGCAAATAATTCAGAGGCTATGCTAAAATTATAACCCACAATAAAGGGATTAGCCAAGTGACTCTAACAACCTCAAACAGTGGCTGAAAATAACATTTAATAACCTTTCAATTAATTCAAGGTAAATAAGAAATAGAATTTACCCCAAACTAGTTTTTGGAGTTAGGATATAATGCATAGTGATTTATGAGCTAAGTCACACTTTTTACAAAATTCATTTAGTGCCCAAATAATTAGCAAATCAGAGTGGAAATGAAAACAGAGAAAGGGAAATTGGAAAAAGGCTTAAACGTTACTGCGCACGCACGGCCCACCTATCTACAGTACCCAGCCCACCTAGCCACCGCGGTCGGCCCACCTACGCCGTCTCCCTCCTCCGTCGCCGTGTCGACGCCGCACGCACCCGACGCCGCGGATAGCCACGCGCCGGCCATCCGCCGCCTCCCCGGGCTGGATAAGAACCCCAGCGGCCTCCCGCAACCCTAGCGCCTCCCCATTCCTTCCTCGCCTCCCCTCTTGCCCCAGATCCGCCACGGCGAGCACACCCGAACGGCGCCGTCGCAATGGCCGTGGTCTAGCGCGACCACCGTGCCTCCCTCACCGCTCCGACGTGTCCAGCCTCCTCGCCGCCCACGACTCCTTCCCCTGCAACGGTCAGCCTGAGCTCTGCGCCGCCACAGCCTCGTCCCCGAGCTCTTCTTCGTCTACGGCTCCGGCGGCCCCCTTCCGGACGATTCGGTCGACGCCGCCGTCCCCGTGCCTCGCCGACCCCTCTACGAGTTCGCTGTGAGCGCACGCTTCCTTCCCCCTCTCTTCCGAGCTCGATTTCGAGCTCGCGCGCATGTTTTTCACTAAGGCCGTAGCTCGCCGCCGCCGTTTACCTCACCGCCGTGGCCTCTGTCACCGCAGCTCGCATCTGAGCTCGCTACCGAGCTCCTGGAGCTCCCAGTAGCTGAACGCGCGCGTGCACACAGCCCCCGACGCCTCTAACCATGTTTTCGCCCGAACCCGTACTCCGGCCGCCGCTCGCGAGCTCGGCGCCATCGCTGCCGTCCCTCCCCGGTCTCCCTGAGCCCACCTTTGGACGCGGCCGAGCCCCAGCTTTCCGTAGCTCCCGTCTGCGGCTCGATCCGCTGCCCGTACGCCGTTTCCTCGCGGCGCCACCGCGTCTGGTGCACGCCGGAGCAGCGCCGGCGCGCGCCGGAGTTTAAACCTCCGGTGGGGACACGTGTCAGCCTCTGGCACTAATCACCTGTGCTAATACTCGCTGACAGTGGGCCCAGTTTACTGTAGTATTTAGGTTAAGGCACTAGTTAGCTGCTAATTAGTCCACTGTTAACTCAGGCACTGACAGACTGGGCCCACCGGCTAAATAGACTAATTAGACTAAACTAAATATTGTTTAATTAAATCAGAGACTGACCACTGGGTCCCACTGGACCCAGTTGACTGGTCAACCAGCTGACTGGACAAGTCCAGTCACTGACTGGTGGGTCCAGTGGGCCCCCATTGACCGGTCAAGCCTCCTTGTTGACCTGCTGATGTCAGCATTACCTCATGCTGACGTCATAATCCATTTTCTGTAAATAAAATAAATTCCAGAAATTCAAATAAACTTTGAAAATTAATATCTTTTAAACCGTAGCTCAGATCAAAAAAGTTAAAACATGAAAGTTGCTCAGAACGGCGAGACGCATCCGAATGCGCAGACCGTTCGTTTGTCACGCGTCCCTAGCATAGTGAACCTGCAACCGTCCTCCTCCGTTTCATCTGTCCAGAAAGGCCAGACTTCGGGAAAACATTCCCGGATGTTCTCCTCCTTCACCGTTGTCGTATAGCACTACGTTAGGCCACCTCTAGCATCGCGTATCGTATTGCCATGCATATGTTGCCATGTATTTATATTGTTTCTTCTCCCCCTTTCTTCCCGGTAGACCCCGAGGCCGCTGAGGATGACCTGGATATCGACTACTACACCGTCGGGGTTTCTTTTTCATCTGCCAAGCAAACAGGCAAGCACCCCCATTTTGAGCATGCCTATATCGCCTACTCTCTTCTCTCTTATGCTTGCATTAGAACTGCTACTGCTACTGTTTTCCTATATCTACTGCATAGCCTGATTATTGTACCCTGCCTTGTTACCTTTCTGGTTATCCTAGACTGCTTAGTATAGGCTGGGTAGAGACACGACAGAGACCCCCACTTGATCCCGACTGCCCTGCTGGATATCAGAAGACCCGATCATCGGGATTGAAGACTAGACCCTGGCACCGCACATCACTTCCCCCTTAGTTGCCGACACTGCTGGGTTACCGTCGAGTGCCGAGGGTGATACCTCGTCAGCACTTCTGATGTTAACCTTGTAGGTTAGTTACTCGGTCGTGGTAAGCGAGGGTGATTCCTCCTACACCACCCCCGATAACGACGTCGTCGCGCAACTCCTCAAGTGTGGACCTCGAGGGTGATTCCTCCTTCGTTCACCTTGATGATAACATCAGGTGGGGTTCCATCGAGGGTGATTCCTCAGGGCTCCCCTGGTGTCAGACACACAGTTACTATTGATGAGTGGACTTGCACTAAACCATAATACTAAAGACGGGTCGGCCCTGAGGGGTACCCGCGCGAGCTTATTGCGAAGTGAGGTGGAGTCGGGTTGACCTGGATGGTGCCCGCGAGATAACTACGAGGCGCGGCCGGGCATTCTTAGCCCTTGCCGCAAGTCCTCGAGACGGGGCGACGGGGTCACATCGATCGTGAGTCTCTGCTCGTTTCCGCGCGCTCCTAATCCACTACGGTTTGGGTATTTGATCCGAGGGGCCTCTGGCCCGATAGCACTAACCATCACATGGGCATAGTATGGGCGTTCTGCGTCGTATACTTCAGCCGAAGCTTAATAGATGTCAGCAACTGAGCGGCACACGCTGGGTTGGACTGGGAACGCAACCGCGCTTGTATTAAGGGGTTGCTAGGTCTGCTCACCGGCGGTGTACGCAACGTGCAGGAGCGTCCGGGGCGATGGCCTAAGACCCCTGGGGGCATAGCTTTAGTCCGGCGTGCTGACCTCTCTGTTAAGTATTTGGTCGGGTTGCGGCGTGTTGCTTAGCCGAGGCCGGGCATGACCCAGAAAAGTGTGTCCGGCCAGAGTTAAGTGAGCGTGGTGGGTAAGTTGGTGCACCCCTGCAGGGAAGAAACTTCTATCGATAGCCTGTCCTACGGTAACGGACACTCGGAGTTGTATCCCGATCGGTACAACTAGAACTTGAGATGAGAACTGGATAGTACGGCTCTGGGATTGCTTTCTCGCAGGGAGTCGAGAAAGGATCTCAGGTCGAGGTTGATGATATTACTACTACTGCTTTACATTATGTTCATCTGCTCTCTCCTGATGCTGCAAGACTGTCGAAGATTGTTGAAGATGCTAGTCTTCGATAGGACTAGGCTTCCCCCTCTATTCTGGTATTTCTGCAGCCCAGTCCACATATACAGCCCCCTTTGAAAATGATGCATATGTAGTGTAGATCCTTGCTTGCTGAGTACTTCGGATGAGTACTCACGTTTGCTTTATTTTCTTTTTCTCCCATATTCCATTTGATGCCACCAGACGACGGAGCCCCTGAGTCAGACGCCCCAGCCGACGACCAGTACTACTACCCGCCTGGCGAGTACTACTACTACGAGGAGCCGACTGACGACCAGGAGTAGGATCGAAGGGTCCAGGGCAGGAGGCCTACGCCTTTCGATCGTAGTATTTTATTTTACCCCGCCTCTGTGAAGGCCTATTTCTCTCTCTCTCTCTGTAATATATCTATACTCAGATTCTAATGCTTCCGCTGACGCTTGTATGCCATCGAGCTATGTATTCGAGCCCTCGAGGCCCTGGCTTGTAATATAAAGCTTGTATGACTTTATTTATGTTTTAGAGTTGTGTTGTGGTATCTTCTAGTGAGTCCTTAGGCTTGATCATGCGCATTTGCGTGTATGATTAGTGCACGATTAAGCCGGGGTCGTCACAGTCTAGTACGACACTACATTATTGATTTTTGTCCGAATTTTCTTAGAGTCCATCTTTTATGGTAGATTCCTTAAAAGCAAAATTGGCAATGTCAAATAAAAAATAAATTATTATTTGAATATGGTAACAGATAAGTTATAATGAATTCAATAAATTGAAAATTTCTTTGAAACAATGCTGTTGCTAGCAAAACCAAGCTGCAGTTTAACTGAAGAAAGAAACGGGTCAAAACCATGAGATCTAAGCAATCTACCTCCACGTGTATCTAGTTTAATTGTGTGTGTTGGAAAACAAGTATGATTGCCTATGTAGAATTCAAGTAATATGTAATACATTACATATTAACCCAGGTCACTGTATCCGAGAGCCACCGACTTAGTAGTTCTATTTTTAGAACAACTAAAAATAGGATGCAGATTCTATGTGCACCAAATCATCGAGTAATAATTGTTCAAATTACCTATCAGTTCCCATTAACATCGTATCAATATTCAATACCAAGTTCCCACTGCGTGAACTGATGTTATGAGTTATGACCCATACACGTTGGGCGAGCTAGTCAAAAATATCAGACGAAGTGTTCATAACAATGAACCTTTTCCTAGAAAACAATTTTGTTTTTCTCTCTCTCTCTCTCTCTCAGATCTCTGTAGATGCATACGCTCACTCCAAAGTCCAAAGTCATAAGCAACTGACGTATATTGGTTAGGGGTCATCAGGGTTCATGGATCGGAAAAGGGGGCTAATAGGGTTGCTTGATCTGAGTCGGATCAAAACCCCATCTAGGGTTTGGATGGGTACAAGATCCAGGAATGGTGAGAGACCACAGACCAGATCCGTTGGGGGAAAGCGGAGTGGGGGGCGCATACCTGAGGAGGGTCGATCTGGGGCGGCGAGGACGACGGGTAGGAAGAGCAGCGCCGGCGGAAGCGCTCCGGCGAGGACGGGAGCACGAAGCGCTCCACGACCCTACAACAGGGTGGGAGCTTGGGACCGATGGTGCATCTGGGTGGGGCTGCCTGGGCTAGGGCCCTCACTAAAAGTGGTAGTACTACAGAACACTATTGGGTGTATTTGAGCATGCTAAAAATGAAATAAATTAAAACAAACCAAACCAAACCAAGCAAGTTTGGTACAAATCTAAGTTTTGCCCCATGTTAGATTGTGGACTAGCATGAGCTCTATTGAGGTAGGCAGCGGGTACCCCTAGTGAATTCGTCGGTAGGAAACATATTGGGCGATGACTATCAGAGGCCTAACTCCTAATTTCAATAATCCAGAAATCCAAGATACATCAAGTTGAATATTGATGCACTATATTGTATGCTAATGATGGAATGGGATCAACTTGTGCAATTATGAAGGGACGTAAGGAGAATATTCATGGCAGCTTCGTGTTCATTCCTACGGCGTGTCTCGAGTGTGACGATGGCGGAACCGCAAGTTATAAGGGATGGATTGGTCCCATAAAATGTGATGGCGTGTAGCGGTCCAAGATGAATTAGATGCCACCGAAGTGGCGGAGACATGTGCAGGCTAAGCAACTATTTGGTATGTAGCCACAACAGTTTTTGTAGATTAGCAAGCCGGATCGATTGGGAAGGTAGAAATCATGCACTGTTCGAGGAAAGATAATGTAGATTGTGTGGAGTTAGCCGGATCGATTGGGAAGGTAGAGTACGTGCATTATCCAAGGGAAGTGAATGAAATGACACATGAAATAGCTAGGCTTTGATTTTCTAATCATAATTTTTCTAATTAGGTCGATGAGCCTCCTAGCTTTTTGTTAAGTTCCCTGGCGGACCATGTAACTATTATTTGATAACAATAGAGCACCATCATGTATCCCTAAGAAATAGTAAGAAGATAAAGTAAATTGTTATTTTTCTATACAAACCTTCCGTTCACTTCAATTTTATTCAAAAGTTCTTACGTGTGTGCAGGTTGATGTTCCTGCTTTCATAGTGTTTTTTTTTATTCATAGCGAGTTCATGTGGGATATTATATCCTCTATGTCCATGATTCATTTTTTATCTTTATTTTCATGATCTACAATATGCTTCAATTCGTATGTTAAATTCTATATATTGTAGGGAAGATATCTTGATGGTTTTCGAGAAACCATTGTCGGTATTGAATCTGAGGAATGGTGCAATTATAAGCACATACTATCCTACTCCAAATTCATTGAACCTTTCCATCCAATCCTTTTTTACAATATGTGTAGACATGTATGATTTGCGGGAGACAATGTCTTCTATTGGCTAGACAAGGCACAACATTGTGTTGAATTCTAGGGGGGGGGGGGGGGGGGGGGGGGCATTCTTGCTCCGCATGAGAAGGGGGGATATTTGCTACCAGCTCAGTTTCCTCGCCAACATAAAACAAACAAGTCTATTTTTAATTTTTATCCTCCGGTAAGCGTAGCTTTCGTCCTTGGACTTATTTTTATGTACATTTGACCCTTAACTTCAAGTACCGTGTAAGTTCGTCTCCTAGAATGGTCAACCATCTAGGGTTTGGCTGGGTACAAGACCCCAACAAACCAAGGAATGGTGAGAGACCACGCACAAACCAGGTTTGGCAGGGGAGAAGTGGATTTTGAGTGCATACCTCAGGAGGCTCGAGCAGCGCCGACGAGGATGGCTCGAGAAGGGAAGAGCAACGCCAGCGAACACGCCTCAACGAGGACAGAGAAGCCTAGTGTGCCACGACCCTATTCTCCTAGGGTTAGGGGTGGGAGAATGAGACTATGAGGCTGTTTGGGCTATGTATGGGCCACTATCTAAAATTACCAGTAGTCCTGAGCAGAATGACATTTCGGGTGTATTTGCGCCACACAAAAAATGAAATAAAACAAACCAAGCAAGTTTTTTTTTTACAAATCTACTAAATGTTTCCTATATTCTAGATTGTGGGTAGTATGCGACTATGTTCTCTATCACCACTGTTGTATCACGGTAGACAGCATGTGGTACCTTTGGTGGTTTCGTCGGCAACGAACATAGGATGAGCGGAAGAGACTTTTTCTTTTCTTTGAAAATAAGAGCGGAAGCACCTAGTTCAAGGTACTTAAAGTTGAAGGGTGATGCCTCTTGTCATACCGATGAAGGAAATGGAAGCAACCTGTGCAATTACTAGGGATGTCACTACAACAGGACCTCACCTATAACAACGCATTTTTTCGTATCTAAAAGTCCATATATGCGTTGCTAGTGTCTTTACCAACGGTTTTGGATGCGTAGCCTTATCCAGTGTTGCTAGCGCATAATGCAACGCTTATACTCCCGCTGGTAAAAGGGACCGTTGCAAGAGTACAACCCATAAAACCGACTTCTACAACACTTCTATATGTTGGTGCTCAATATACAAGAATCCAAATCTAATTCTTTGGGAACAGAGAATTTGCAACGCTTGAGGTGTTGGTACATATATAATATTATTATTATTATTATTATTATTATTATTATTATTATTATTATTATTATTATATTGCCAGGAACTAAATTAGTGCTCCACATAGTGGTGATAATTATGTATATCAAGTGAGGAAAAGATAAGAGAATATACTCACGAGAGGAAGAAATCATATGTTAGATAAAACTATTGGATTACAATAGTGGATATTATCATCCAAATGTGATGCATATCTAAATATTTATCATCCAAACAAGATAGCACTACAGTTTGAACATAAATTCATATGTGATTATGAAAAGATACCAGCAGCATGAGTGTTAGTTGTCATTGATGACTAATCCAGACGCCACGATATACGACACAGCCTGCAGAAAACATGGCTAAATAAAATTATATGGACAGTAGCCTAAGTGATGATGTGCATAGGGCAATGTGAGTGACAGTACCACTTCTCTTCTCTTCTCCAGTTAGTTAGCAAACTGTTAGCCACAATAAATAAATGAACCAAAACATTTATTTCTAGTTGGTTTCAGTCATCCAACAGGAAACAGACAAACCTATAAGTGCTCACCACCCTTTGGAACAAACCTACAGCCTCAAATCCACTGAAACGAATTTACATGGTCATCACCAGCCTAGAGATCCATTGCTAATTATTTACACCTACAGTCTAACTGTTTTCTGTGACCAACAGATTTATTTATTCCTAAATAAATCCACTGAAACCTACAGCCCCAAATCCGATAAATTTGCATGGACAGCAGCATAGAACCTAGCACGGCTCAATGGCCATGGACACAATGAGCAATGGCACGGTAAGGAGAGGGAGAGAGTTTACCTTCCATGGCATCGTCCATGACTTGCTCCACGAACTTGACTTGCTCCATGGCGTCCCCCTGCATCAAGTTGGAATACCTAGTTGACTTTAATTATACTAAGATTCTTCATGTGAAACCAAATAGTGGAATTAATACATGCAGCACACAATATAGGTCCGCAGTTTCTGATATCCAACAAAAAAAAGTAGGTTGTCTACCAGGCCATGCCTTGTACCTTTAGTTCGGTTCTCAAGTCAAGTATGATGTCCCAGGAGAGGAACAAAAATACAACGAAGTCAAATATTGTCGTTGGTAGGACCTTACCTGCAAATTGAAAAAATATAATGCTAACTTATCATGGGATCATCATCAAGCACATGCACACTGTTGTCCAAATTCTTACTATGGCACTCATTACGTTATTGTTCAACGATAAGTAAATATTTTCTGGACAATGAACAAAAAGAGATAGTTCAAACTGTTCTAGGTACATCATATTAGGCAAAACACACTAATTTATATTCAAATTGCTGAAAGAGTAACTAATTTATAGTGGAATGGCCAAAAGAGTACCTTATGTAGGGACAACTTGTAGGCGCTTATTTCCTTGCAGTGTATTTCATGAGTAAAGGCTGATACTATTGAAAAATAGTAGTACATCACAGATTAATCCTTGTATCTAGTTTGTTCTTTCCCTTTCCATATAGAATTTGCAGAAAAAAACCGTTAGTTCATTCCATATTTTATATACATGTCATAGGCAGAATAGAAGTCGTTCCTGACTTTTAGTGGGGAATAGTATCCGAAGAAATACATCTATAGAAGCACCGTGTCCTGAACTCATGATAACCACAATAACAATATCATTTTTAGTTGAAAAGGCAAATTTCTAATATTGAAATATTATTCATGACATTTTGAAAAGGATACATCAAGATACCATGTTACCCCGAAGGCAGTCAAAAAGATAATACAGCTGTGATTTATTTGTTCTGAAAGTGCATATGAATACAGAACAGAATTTGTATTGGACACTTGTGGCGCCCCCGGCTCGATCGTACACTAATCATGCACGCAAACGTGTACGATCAAGATCAGGGACTCACGGGAAGATATCACAACACAACTCTAAAACATAAATAAGTCATACAAGCATCATAATACAAGCCAGGGGCCACGAGGGCTCGAATACAAATGCTCGATCATAGACGAGTCAGCGGAAGCAACAATATCTGAGTACAGACATAGGTTAAACAAGGTGCCATAAGATGGCTAGCACAAACAGGGATACAACAGATCGAACAGGCGCAGGGCCTCCTGCCTGGGATCCTCCTAACTACTCCTGGTCGTCGGCGTCCTGGACGTAGTAGTAGGCTCCGTCCTGGTGGTAGTAGTCGTCGAAGGTGGCGTCTGGCTCCGGGGCTCCAGCATCTGGTTGCGACAACCAGCAAGAAGGGAAAGGGGGAAAGAAGGGGGAAAGCAACCGTGAGTACTCATCCAAAGTACTCGCAAGCAAGGATCTATACTACATATGCATGGTATATGTGTAAAGAGGCAATATCGGTGGACTGAACTGCAGAATGCCAGAATAAGAGGGGGATAGCTAGTCCTGTCGAAGACTACGCTTCTGGCAGCCTCCATCTTGAAGCAATAGAAGAGAGTAGTTGGAAGTTAACCAAACAACAACGTAAAGCATAA
Source organism: Thinopyrum elongatum (assembly GCA_011799875.1). Lineage (NCBI taxonomy): Eukaryota > Viridiplantae > Streptophyta > Magnoliopsida > Poales > Poaceae > Thinopyrum > Thinopyrum elongatum. The sequence continues at coordinate 506,594,651 of CM022297.1, forward strand.
TCCTACCCGTCGATCCTCTCGTCGCCACCATGCGAGAGAGCGACCACCGGGTTATATCTGTCACTTGTAAGGGTGTGTTTTATTAAGTATCCATTTCTAGTTGTCATGAGGTCGGAATACAACTCCGGGTCGTCCTTTTACTGAGGGACACGGCTATTCGAATAGATAAACTTCCCTGCAGGGGTGCACCACATATTCCCCAACACGCTCGATCCCCTTTGGCCGGACACACTTTCCTGGGTCATGCCCGGCCTCGGAAGATCCACACGTCGCAGCCCCACCTAGGCTCAACAGAGAGGTCAGCACGCCGGACTAATCCTAGGCACTCTGGGGTCTGGGCCCATCGCCCAGTGCGCTCCTGCACGTTGCGTACGCGGCCGCGAGCAGACCTAGCAACCCACACGATCACGGCGGTTACGTTAGCGCGGTCCAACACGGCGCGCGCCGCTCAGTCGCTGACGTCAAAAAGGCTTCAGCTGATACCACGACGCCGGGATACCCATAACTACTCCCGCGTAGTTGGTTAGTGCGTATAGGCCAGTGGCCAGACTCAGATCAAATATCCAATCTCGTTAAACGTGTTATTATGAAGTAAACGCGAACGCCGACCAGGGCCTGGCCCACCTGTCTCCTAGGTGGTCTCAACCTGCCCTGTCGCTCCGCCACAAAGATCCACACAAAGGGCCGTTGGGACAAAGGTCCTTTCAGCCCCCAATCCGTGAATCACTCGCGGGTACTCTTCGAGCCGACCCGACTTTAGTCACCATCTGTATAGTATGTATATATGTATAGTATACACCCGTGATCACCTCCCGAGTGATCACGGCCCGATAGTATAGCAAGGCAGACTGACAAGAATGCAGGGCCAATGATGATAAACTAGCATCCTACACTAGGCATTTAGGATTGCAGGTAAGGTATCAACAGATGTAGCAACAGGGTCAGGCTATGCATCAGAATAGGATTAACCGAAAGCAGTAACAAGCTACACTACTCTAATGCAAGCAGTATAGAGGAGAATAGGCGATATCTGGTGATCAAGGGGGGGGCTTGCCTGGTTGCTCTGGCAAGTAGGGGTCGTCAACAACGTAGTCGGTCGGGGCACCAGCAGCTGCGTTGGTCTCGTAGTCTACCGAAGAGAAGAGGGGGAAGAAACAGTAAACACACGGCAATAATGCAACAGGGATGCATGACATGTCTAAACGCAGGGCCAGGGTGATATACAGCCTAACAAAGCGATTTAGTTAATTTAGGAATTTATTCGGATTTATTTAATTAGGGTTGGACACTATTCATTTATCGGAATCGGTCTAATTGTTCAACGTTCTCATAGCTGCGGGCGTCTGACGGAGATACCGAGGGCGTATCCGGGTTCGTATCGTCGTTCTGAGCAAGTTTCATGTATAAAATATTTTCATCGGAGTTACGGTTTAAAAGATATGATTTTCTAAAGTTTTTATTAATTTCTGAAATTTTAATTAATTATTTAATTCAACATTATCCGAAACAGTAATTGATGACGTCAGCATGACATCATGCTGACGTCAGCAGTTAATTAAGTTAATTACTAATTACTGTTTAATTAACACTAATCAGTTAATTAGATTAACCTAATCAGGATTAATTAACTAATTAATTAATTAATTATTTTAATTATTTTAATTATTTATTTTTATTTCTATTTTCCTCCAGAACAAGTCGAAGATGTTCAGCATGTTCCTCTTTGTTCTTGGAGTATACTAGGATATCATCCATAAACCACGACGAACTTGTCAAGGTATTCCAGAATATAATTCATCAGGCGGGAGAATGTGGCGGGAGCATTGGTTAAGCCGAATGACATGACAGTGTACTCGTATGAGCCATATCGAGTAACGAAGGCGGTCTTTGGGATATCTCTTCACGAACGCGGATCTGGTGGTAACCCAACCTTAAGTCGAGTTTAGAGAACACTGATGAACCCGCCAGTTGATCATACAGATCGTTTATCCAGGAAGGGGATATTTGTTCTGGATAGTTGCTTGTTAATAGGACGGTAATCTTGGACCAATCGTTTTGATCCATCCTTCTTCCTGACAAAGAGAGAAGGTGCTCCCTCGTAGACGACGACAGCGGAGTAGGCGGCATCATGGACTGCCATCTCAATCGTCACGCCTAATCCTGGAAAAGTGGGTAGCTCGGTGTCTGAGTTGTTCTGCTGATCATAATCCGAACTTCACATAGTACTGTTCCTGGTTGAACCGCGGTAAACCTCAATAAACCAAGTACTCAGGGTACCAACGGTAGCCAAGTCTGGTCATGAGAGCGGATCAGGACCTGAAACCCAGGGGTATTACGAGCCCAAGTGCGAAGCACAAGCTGTGTCGTAGGACGCGGTGGAAACAAAACGTCCATCTGAAAATAGAGAAATTCAGGTTTGTCAAACGACAATAAGAGGTTTACACCAACTCGGAGAGAAAGGTTAAACAAAACAATGGGAAAGGAAAATGATTATCAGACTAATCAGATCAACGACAGGGAAATCGCACAGATATCCAGCTCTCCGGGTAGACAGAATTTACGAGATCCTAAGTGTCGGCGTTAGTAAACTTCATTTAAACCGACGTAGAAGAGAGATCAGAGTCCCAGAGTATAGACGAGGAATAAAAGATCCTAATACCACCCAGTTGGCAATGTGGCCCGTAAGCCACACAGCCAAGTTAGTAAACGGTTTCCTTGTCTAGACTCAACTTCGGCCAAGGAATTGGAAAGGGGATTCCTACAGGCAGTCGCTCTGATACCACAACTTTGCTCTTTCATTTAAATTTGAATTTGACTTAGGAGTTGAAATGCAATATGATGCTAATGATGATTGTGCACTATTAATCATGATGACATGGCCTCATCAAAAGGGTGATCACTGTAGCTTATTACAGGGGGTGTTACAAATCTCCTCCACTACAAGAAATCTCGTCCCGAGATTTAGGAGGTAGAAAGAAACAAAGCGGGGTATTCATCGCGAAGACGATCCTCGCGTTCCCAAGTGGCTTCATCCTCAGAATGGTTTGACCACTGAACCTTGAGGAACTTGATAACCTTCTGGCGTGTGCGACGCTCGGCTTGATCGAGAATGCGGACCGGATGCTCTTTATAAGAGAGGTCTTGTTGCAGTTCAAGCAATTCGTGATCTACTCCGCGGATAGGGTCTTTGAAGCAGCGGCGGAGTTGTGAGACGTGGAACACATCGTGAACCTGAGAAAGATTCGGTGGAAGTTCCAACTGATATGCCACTCTACCACGCCTTTCAAGAACAGTGAAAGGACCAATATAGCGAGGAGCTAGCTTGCCCTTGATCCCGAATCGGTGTGTACCTTTCATCGGTGTGACTCGAAGATAAGCCTTTTCGCCAGGTTGATAGACCATATCTTTGTGTTTGCGGTCATACTGACTCTTTTGACGTGACTGAGCAGTCTTCAAATGCTCGCGGACAACGCGAACTTGATCTTCGGCAAGTTGGATAATATCCGGACCGAAGAGTGGACGTTCCCCAGTTTCTGACCAATTTAGAGGGGTTCGGCACTTTCGTCCGTACAATACTTCAAAGGGGGCCATCTTCAGACTGGCTTGATAGCTGTTATTGTAAGAGAATTCGGCATATGGAAGAGATTCTTCCCATTTCCTTCCGAAGGATATGACACAAGCTCGAAGCATGTCTTCGAGAACTTGGTTGACTCGTTCAACTTGTCCTTGAGACTGAGGGTGAAAAGCGGTGCTGAAGGACAGATGAGTTCCCATAGCTTCTTGGAAACTTGCCCAGAATCTTGAAGTGAATAAGCTGCCACGGTCTGAACTGATAACCAGTGGAATACCGTGAAGTGAAACAATTCTGGACATGTAGAGAGTTGCGAGCTGACTAGCAGTGATCGTCTCTTTGACGGCTAGAAAATGTGCAACTTTGGAAAGTCGGTCAATGACGACAAGAATAGCATCATTACCTTTCTGTGATTTGGGAAATCCAGTGATAAAGTCCATTTCAACATGGTCCCATTTCCATTCAGGAACAGCAATTGGTTGCAGAGTTCCGGCGGGCCTTTGATGTTCTGCTTTGACGCGATGGCAAACATCACATTCAGCAACATAGCGAGCAATGTCTTGCTTCATGTTTGACCACCAGAATCTTTGACGGATGTCTTGGTACATCTTGGTACTGCCGGGATGAATAGACAACGGAGTGTCGTGAGCTTCTTGCATGACCTCCTGAGTCATACCCAGGTTACCTTTAGAGGGGACCACTAGACGACTTTTAAAGAACAAGGTGCCAGTATCATCAATAGTGAAGAACGAAGGCCTTCCTTCAGCGAGATAGCGCTTAATCTTGTGGGCTTGAGAGTCATAACCCTGCAGCGTCTGGATGCTGTCCACGAGATCTGGTTTAGCAACCAGGGTATTAAGAGAACCCTGGGAAACAACGTGGGGGTTCATTTTGTAGGAACCTTTAGGAGGGGAAGCGAGTGCTCCAGGAGGAACAATGTGGAGATTCAGCTTTCTGAATTCTTCAATAAGCGAAGGTTGAACTTCGTGAAACTGGAGGTGACTGCAATAAGACTTGCGGCTCAAGGCATCGGCCATTACATTAGCCTTGCCAGGGGTATAAGAAATACCCAAGTTAAAATCCGCTACGGTCTCCATCCATCTCTGTTGACGGAGGTTCAGGTCTGGCTGAGTGAACAGATACTTCAGACTTTGATGATCGGTGTAGATCTCGCAACGATTACCGAGAAGGTAATGTCGCCACTGTTTTAGTGCATGGATGACGGCAGCAAGCTCGAGGTCATGTACTGGGTAATTCTCTTCGTGCGGACGCAATTGATGCGAAGCATAAGCAATTACTCTGCGGTCTTGCATTAGGACACCGCCTAATCCTTGACGGGATGCATCACAATAGATGACAAAATCCCTCTGGGAATCAGGAGGGGCAAGCACTGGGGCAGAAGTCAGCTTGTCTTTGAGCGTCTGGAAACTTTCCTGACACTTTTCCGTCCAATCGAACTTGACGCCTTTATGAAGCAGGTTAGTCAGGGGCTTGGCGATCTTGGAGAAGTTCTCGACAAATCGACGGCAATAGCTGGCGAGTCCGAGAAAAATTCGAACTTGCTTGACGTTCTTTGGAGGAGCCCAATCAAGAATAGCCTGAACTCGCTCGGGGTTGACGGCAATACCATCCTTGGAGATGACATGCCCAAGGTATGTTACTTCGGGAAGCCAGAATTCACACTTGGAAAACTTAGCATATAGTTGATGCTCTCGAAGTTTTTCCAGAACAAGTCGAAGATGTTCAGCATGTTCCTCTTTGTTCCTGGAGTATACTAGGATATCATCCAAGTAAACCACGACGAACTTGTCAAGGTATTCCATGAATATATAATTCATCAGGCGGGAGAATGTGGCGGGAGCATTGGTTAAGCCGAATGACATGACAGTGTACTCGTATGAGCCATATCGAGTAACGAAGGCGGTCTTTGGGATATCCTCTTCACGAACACGGATCTGGTGGTAACCCAACCTTAAGTCGAGTTTAGAGAAAACTGATGAACCCGCCAGTTGATCATACAGATCGTTTATCCGAGGAAGGGGATATTTGTTCTGGATAGTTGCTTGGTTAATAGGACGGTAATCTTGGACCAATCGGTTTGATCCATCCTTCTTCCTGACAAAGAGAGAAGGTGCTCCCCTCGTAGACGTACGACAGCGGAGTAGGCGGCATCATGGACTGCCATCTCAATCGTCACGCCTAATCCGTGAAAAAGGTGTAGCTCGGTGTCTGAGTTGTTCTGCTGATCATAAATCCGAACTTCAGCATAGTACTGTTCCTGGTTGAACTCGCGGTAATCCTCATAAACCAAGTACTCAGGGTACCAACGGTAGCCAAGTCTGGTCATGAGAGCGATCAGGACAGCTGGAAACCCAGGGGTATTACGAGCCCAAGTGCGAAGCACAAGCTGTGTCGTAGGACGCGGTGGAAACAAACGGTCCATCTGAAACAGAGGAAATTTAGGTTTGTCAAACGACAATAAGAGGTTTAACACAACTCGGAGAGAAAGGTTAAACAAAACAATGGAAAGGAAAATGATTATCAGACTAATCAGATCAACGACAGGGAAATCGCACAGATATCCAGCTCTCCGGGTAGACAGAATTTACGAGATCCTAAGTGTCGGCGTTAGTAAACTTCATTTAACCCGAGTAGAAGAGAGATCAGAGTCCCAGAGTATAGACGAGGAATAAAAGATCCTAATACCACCCAGTTGGCAATGTGGGCCCGTAAGCCACACAGCCAAGTTAGTAAAACGGTTTCCTTTGTCTAGACTCAACTTCGGCCAAGGAATTGGAAAGGGGGATTCCTACAGGCAGTCGGCTCTGATACCAACTTGTGGCGCCCCCGGCTCGATCGTACACTAATCATGCACGCAAACGTGTACGATCAAGATCAGGGACTCACGGGAAGATATCACAACACAACTCTAAAACATAAATAAGTCATACAAGCATCATAATACAAGCCAGGGGCCACGAGGGCTCGAATACAAATGATCGATCATAGACGAGTCAGCGGAAGCAACAATATCTGAGTACAGACATAGGTTAAACAAGGTGCCATAAGATGGCTAGCACAAACAGGGATACAACAGATCGAACAGGCGCAGGGCCTCCTGCCTGGGATCCTCCTAACTACTCCTGGTCGTCGGCGTCCTGGACGTAGTAGTAGGCTCCGTCCTGGTGGTAGTAGTCGTCGAAGGTGGCGTCTGGCTCCGGGGCTCCAGCATCTGGTTGCGACAACCAGCAAGAAGGGAAAGGGGGAAAGAAGGGGGAAAGCAACCGTGAGTACTCATTCAAAGTACTCGCAAGCAAGGATCTATACTACATATGCATGGTATATGTGTAAAGAGGCAATATCGGTGGACTGAACTGCAGAATGCCAGAATAAGAGGGGGATAGCTAGTCCTGTCGAAGACTACGCTTCTGGCAGCCTCCATCTTGAAGCAATAGAAGAGAGTAGTTGGAAGTTAACCAAACAACAACGTAAAGCATAATCCTACCCGTCGATCCTCTCGTCGCCACCATGCGAGAGAGCGACCACCGGGTTATATCTGTCACTTGTAAGGGTGTGTTTTATTAAGTATCCATTTCTAGTTGTCATGAGGTCGGAATACAACTCCGGGTCGTCCTTTTACCGAGGGACACGGCTATTCGAATAGATAAACTTCCCTGCAGGGGTGCACCACATATTCCCCAACACGCTCGATCCCCTTTGGCCGGACACACTTTCCTGGGTCATGCCCGGCCTCGGAAGATCCACATGTCGCAGCCCCACCTAGGCTCAACAGAGAGGTCAGCACGCCGGACTAATCCTAGGCACTCTGGGGTCTGGGCCCATCGCCCAGTGCGCTCCTGCACGTTGCGTACGCGGCCGCGAGCAGACCTAGCAACCCACACGATCACGGCGGTTACGTTAGCGCGGTCCAACACGGCGCGCGCCGCTCAGTCGCTGACGTCAAGAAGGCTTCAGCTGATACCACGACGTCGGGATACCCATAACTACTCCCGCGTAGTTGGTTAGTGCGTATAGGCCAGTGGCCAGACTCAGATCAAATATCCAATCTCGTTAAACGTGTTATTATGAAGTAAACGCGAACGCCGACCAGGGCCTGGCCCACCTGTCTCCTAGGTGGTCTCAACCTGCCCTGTCGCTCCGCCACAAAGATCCACACAAAGGGCCGTTGGGACAAAGGTCCTTTCAGCCCCCAATCCGTGAATCACTCGCGGGTACTCTTCGAGCCGACCCGACTTTAGTCACCATCTGTATAGTATGTATATATGTATAGTATACACCCGTGATCACCTCCCGAGTGATCACGGCCCGATAGTATAGCAAGGCAGACTGACAAGAATGCAGGGCCAATGATGATAAACTAGCATCCTACACTAGGCATTTAGGATTGCAGGTAAGGTATCAACAGATGTAGCAACAGGGTCAGGCTATGCATCAGAATAGGATTAACCGAAAGCAGTAACAAGCTACACTACTCTAATGCAAGCAGTATAGAGGAGAATAGGCGATATCTGGTGATCAAGGGGGGGGCTTGCCTGGTTGCTCTGGCAAGTAGGGGTCGTCAACAACGTAGTCGGTCGGGGCACCAGCAGCTGCGTCGGTCTCGTAGTCTACCGAAGAGAAGAGGGGGAAGAAACAGTAAACACACGGCAATAATGCAACAGGGATGCATGACATGTCTAAACGCAGGGCCAGGGTGATATACAGCCTAACAAAGCGATTTAGTTAATTTAGGAATTTATTCGAATTTATTTAATTAGGGTTGGACACTATTCATTTATCGGAATCGGTCTAATTGTTCAACGTTCTCATAGCTGCGGGCGTCTGACGGAGATACCGAGGGCGTATCCGGGTTCGTATCGTCGTTCTGAGCAAGTTTCATGTATAAAATATTTTCATCGGAGTTACGGTTTAAAAGATATGATTTTCTAAAGTTTTTATTAATTTCTGAAATTTTAATTAATTATTTAATTCAACATTATCCGAAACAGTAATTGATGACGTCAGCATGACATCATGCTGACGTCAGCAGTTAATTAAGTTAATTACTAATTACTGTTTAATTAACACTAATCAGTTAATTAGATTAACCTAATCAGAATTAATTAACTAATTAATTAATTAATTATTTTAATTATTTTAATTATTTATTTTTATTTCTATTTTCTTAAAACTGTTTCTGGGCCGTGGGCCCCATTCGTCAGCGTCACAGGGGTTCGGGCCCCACTGGGCAGTGGCCCAGGGGCGGACATGTCCGGGGCGTGCCCCTTTCGGGACCGGACATGTCCGGTGCCCAAAAGGGGACGCACGGGCGGTCGGCGGGCGCGGGCGCCGGCGAGGCCACGGCAGGGCCGGAGGCGGGGCGGCGGCGCGGTGGCTGGAGACGGAGCAGAGGGCGGCCGGTTAGAGAGGCAAGGAGAAGAGCGGGGGAGGGGGAAGGGGACGGAGAGGGGTGGAGGAGAGGCATGAGAGAGAGGAGAGAGAGAGAGAGGAAGTGGGCGGGACGAGAGGACGTGTGAACCAAGAGGCGAGGCAAGGAAGGCGGAGCGCGGCGCGGCGAGGCCAGGGTGAGCGGGGGGCGGCGTGCGCGAGCAGGAGAGGGGGGGGAGGCCCGAGGCCTCACCGGGATCCGTAGGGACGGGGAAGAGGGGGTGGGGGAGGGAGAGGGGAAGAAGGGAAGGGGAGGGCAGGCGGAGGGGAAAAGGGGGCGACGTAGACGAGGCAGACCGGCGAGGGAGAGCTCCGGCGGGTGGGGTCCAACGGCGACGGGAGGCGGCGCGGTCGGGCGCGTTCGGGGCGAGCGGCGTCGAGGGAGCAGGCCGGCGAGGGAGAGCGGGATCGGGCGGCGGCGTCCACGGCGACGGCGAGGCGGCGCGGTCGTCGCCGCGACCAAGGGACGGGGTCGTTCCCGCGATCCCGATCCCGATCTGGATCGGGAGGGGGGGGCTGACGAGGGGGAGGCGGGCGCGGGGCGGCGTCGGCGAGCGGCGTCGACACGAGGCGGACGGGATCGGGGGATCGCCCCGATCCAGATGGGGGGGGAGAGAGGAGAGAACGAGGGGGGAGGGGGGGATCGGGGGTAGGGTTAGGGTTTGGCCGGGGGGGTGGCGGCTAAGTATGCGCCGGCTGGGCCGGCCTGGCGGCCCGGTGGCTTGCTGGGCCGAGGCCCAGTCGGGGGGGGGGGGGTGTTGCTCTTTTTTTTTCTTTTTCTGTTTCTTTTTCCTTTTCTTTATTCTCTTTTCTCTACTGTTAAATGTTTAGGCCCCAAATGGTTTTTGTATAAAAAGTGTGACCTATTTCATAAATACCAGTGCAATTCCTTAACAACTAAAATTAGTTTGGACAAAACATAATTCCATATTTATTTCAGATTTAATAAATGGTTATTAAATATTATCTTTATCCACTGTTTGAGGTTGTTCGAGTCACTTATCCAATTCCAATGATGTTGGTTTCAATTTTAGAATAGCCTCTGGAATATTTGTTACTTATCTGACATTTATTTTCTATGTTGGACAACTTTATATCCCACTTTCATTTAAATTGAATTGACTTAGGAGTTGAAGCAATGATGAGCTAATGATGATTGTGCACTATTAATCATGATGACATGCCTCATCAAAAGGGTGATCACTGTAGCTTATTACAGGGGGTGTTCAAATCTCCTCCACTACAAGAAATCTCGTCCCGAGATTTAGGAGGTAGAAAGAAACAAAGCGGGGTATTCATCGCGAAGACGATCCTCGCGTTCCCAAGTGGCTTCATCCTCAGAATGGTTTGACCACTGAACCTTGAGGAACTTGATAACCTTCTGGCGTGTGCGACGCTCGGCTTGATCGAGAATGCGGACGGATGCTCTTATAAGAGAGGTCTGTTGCAGTTCAAGCAATTCGTGATCTACTCCGCGATAGGGTCTTTGAAGCAGCGGCGGAGTTGTGAGACGTGGAACACATCGTGAACCTGAGAAAGATTCGGTGGAAGTTCCAACTGATATGCCACTCTACCACGCCTTTCAAGAACAGTGAAAGGACCAATATAGCGAGGAGCTAGCTTGCCCTTGATCCCGAATCGGTGTGTACCTTTCATCGGTGTGACTCGAAGATAAGCCTTCGCCAGGTTGATAGACCAATATTTGTGTTTGCGGTCATACTGACTCTTTTGACGTGACTGAGCAGGCTTCAATGTCGCGGACAACGCGAACTTGATCTTCGGCAAGTTGGAAATATCCGGACCGAAGAGTGGACGTTCCCCAGTTTCTGACCAATTTAGAGGGGGTTCGGCACTTTCGTCCGTACAATACTTCAAAGGGGGCCATCTTCAGATGGCTTGATAGCTTGTTATTGTAAGAGAATTCGGCATAGGAAGAGATTTTCCCATTTCCTTCCGAAGGTCGAGATATGACACAAGCTCGAAGCATGTCTTCGAGAACTTGGTTGACTCGTTCAACTTGTCCTTGAGACTGAGGGTGAAAAGCGGTGCTGAAGGACAGATGAGTTCCCATAGCTTCTTGGAAACTTGCCCAGAATCTTGAAGTGAATAAGTGCCACGGTCTGAACTGATAAAAGTGGAATACCGTGAAGTGAAACAATTCTGGACATGTAGAGAGTTGCGAGCTGAACTAGCAGTGATCGTCCTTTGACGGCTAGAAAATGTGCAACTTTGGAAAGTCGGTCAATGACGACAAGAATAGCATCATTACCTTTCTGTGATTTGGGAAATCCAGTGATAAAGTCCATTTCAAACATGGTCCCATTTCCATTCAGGAGCAGCAATTGGTTGCAGAGTTCCGCGGGCCTTTGATGTTCTGCTTTGACGCGACGGCAAACATCACATTCAGCAACATAGCGAGCAATGTCTTGCTTCATGTTTGACCACCAGAATCTTTGACGGATGTCTTGGTACATCTTGTACTGCCGGGATGAATAGACAACGATGAGTGTCGTGAGCTTCTTGCATGACCTCCTGAGTCATACCCAGGTTACCTTTAGAGGGGACCACTAGACGACTTTTAAAGAACAATGTGCCAGTATCATCAATAGTGAAGAACGAAGGCCTTCCTTCAGCGAGATAGCGCTTAATCTTGGGGCTTGAGAGTCATAGCCCTGCAGCGTCTTGATGCTGTCCACGAGATCTGGTTTAGCAACCAGGGTATTAAGAGAACCCTGGGAACAAACGTGGAGGTTCATTTTGTGGAACCTTCAGGAGGGGGAGCGAGTGCTCCAGGAGGAACAATGTGGAGATTCAGCTTTCTGAACTTCAATAAGCGAAGGTTGAACTTCGTGAAACTGGAGGTGACTGCAATAAGACTTACGGCTCAAGGCATCGGCCATACATTAGCCTTGCCAGGGGTATAAGAAATACCCAAGTTAAAATCCGCTACGGTCTCCATCCATCTCTGTTGACGGAGGTTCAGGTCTGGCTGAGTGAACAGATACTTCAGACTTTGATGATCGGTGTAGATCTCGCAACGATTACCGAGAAGGTAATGTCGCCACTGTTTAGGCATGGATGACGGCAGCAAGCTCGAGGTCATGTACTGGGTAATTCTCTTCGTGCGGACGCAATTGGACGCGAAGCATAAGCAATTACTCTGCGGTCTTGCATTAGGACACCCGCCTAACCTTGACGGGATGCATCACAATAGATGACAAAATCCTTCTGGGAATCAGGAGGGGCAAGACTGGGGCAGAAGTCAGCTTGTCTTTGAGCGTCTGGAAACTTCCTGACACTTTTCCGTCCAATCGAACTTGACGCTTTATGAGCAGGTTAGTCAGGGGCTTGGCGATCTTGGAGAAGTTCTCGACAAATCGACGGCAATAGCTGGCGAGTCCGAGAAAACTTCGAACTTGCTTGACGTTCTTTGGAGGAGCCCAATCAAGAATAGCCTGAACTCGCTCGGGGTTGGGGAATACCAACCTTGGAGATGACATGCCCAAGGTATGTTACTTCGGGAAGCCAGAATTCACACTTGGAAAACTTAGCATATAGTTGTGCTCTCGAAGTTTCTCCAGAACAGTCGAAGATGTTCAGCATGTTCCTCTTTGTTCTTGGAGTATACTAGGATATCATCCAGTAAACCACGACGAACTTGTCAAGGTATTCCATGAATATATAATTCATCAGGCGGGAGAATGTGGCGGGAGCATTGGTTAAGCCGAATGACATGACAGTGTACTCGTATGAGCCATATCGAGGAACGAAGCGGGTCTTGGGATATCCTCTTCACGAACGCGGATCTGGTGGTAACCCAACCTTAAGTCGAGTTTAGGAACACTGATGAACCCGCCAGTTGATCATACAGATCGTTTATCCGGGAAGGGGATATTTGTTCTGGATAGTTGCTTGGTTAATAGGACGGTAATCTGGACCAATCGGTTTGATCCATCCTTCTTCCTGACAAAGAGAGAAGGTGCTCCCCTCGTAGACGTACGACAGCGGAGTAGGCGGCATCATGGACTGCCATCTCAATCGTCACGCCTAATCGTGAAAAAGGTGTAGCTCGGTGTCTGAGTTGTTCTGCTGATCATAAATCCGAACTTCAGCATAGTACTGTTCCTGGTTGAACTCGCGGTAAACCTCATAAACCAAGTACTCAGAGGTACCAACGGTAGCCAAGTCTGGTCATGAGAGCGATCAGGACAGCTGGAAACCCAGGGGTATTACGAGCCCAAGTGCGAAGCACAAGCTGTGTCGTAGGACGCGGTGGAAACAAACGGTCCATCTGAAAATAGAGGAAATTCAGGTTTGTCAAACGACAATAAGAGGTTTAACACAACTCGGAGAGAAAGGTTAAACAAAACAATGGAAAGGAAAATGATTATCAGACTAATCAGATCAACGACAGGGAAATCGCACAGATATCCAGCTCTCCGGGTAGACAGAATTTACGAGATCCTAAGTGTCGGCGTTAGTAAACTTCATTTAACACCGAGTAGAAGAGAGATCAGAGTCCCAGAGTATAGACGAGGAATAAAGATCCTAATACCACCCAGTTGGCAGTGGGCCGTAAGCCACACAGCCAAGTTAGTAAAACGGTTTCCTTTGTCTAGACTCAACTTCGGCCAAGGAATTGGAAAGGGGGATTCCTAAGGCAGTCGGCTGATACCAAATTGTGGCGCCCCCGGCTCGATCGTACACTAATCATGCACGCAAACGTGTCGATCAAGATCAGGGACTCACGGGAAGATATCACAACACAACTCTAAAACATAAATAAGTCATACAAGCATCATAATACAAGCCAGGGGCCACGAGGGCTCGAATACAAATGATCGATCATAGACGAGTCAGCGGAAGCAACAATATCTGAGTACAGACATAGGTAAACAAGGTGCATAAGATGGCTAGCACAAACAGGGATACAACAGATCGAACAGGCGCAGGGCCTCCTGCTGGGATCCTCCTAATATACTCCTGGTGTCGGCGTCCTGGACGTAGTAGTAGGCTCGTCCTGGTGGTAGTAGTCGAAGGTGGCGTCTGGCTCCGGGGCTCCAGCATCTGGTTGCGAACAACCAGCAAGAAGGGAAAGGGGGAAAGAAGGGGGAAAGCAACCGTGAGTACTCATTCAAAGTAATCGCAAGCAAGGATCTTATACTACATATGCATGGTATATGTGTAAAGAGGCAATATCGGTGGACTGAACGCAGAATGCCAGAATAAGAGGGGGATAGCTAGTCCTGTCGAAGACTACGCTTCTGGCAGCCTCCATCTTGAAGCAATAGAAGAGAGTAGTTGGAAGTTAACCAAACAACAACGTAAGCATAATCCTACCGTCGATCCTCTCGTCGCCACCATGCGAGAGAGAGCGACCACCGGGTATATAGTCACTTGTAAGGGTGTGTTTTATTAAGTATCCATTTCTAGTTGTCATGAGGTCGGAATACAACTCGGGTCGTCCTTTTACCGAGGGACACGGCATTCGAATAGATAAACTTCCCTGCAGGGGTGCACCACATATTCCCCAACACGCTCGATCCCCTTTGGCGGACACACTTTCCTGGGTTATGCCCGGCCTCGGAAGATCCACGTCGCAGCCCCACCTAGGCTCAACGAGAGGTCAGCACGCCGGACTAATCCTAGGCACTCTGGGGTCTGGGCCCATCGCCCAGTGCGCTCCTGCACGTTGCGTACGCGGCCGCGAGCAGACCTAGCAACCCACACGATCACGGCGGGTTACGTTAGCGCGGTTCAACACGGCGCGCGCCGCTCAGTCGCTGACGTCAAAAAGGCTTCAGCTGATACCACGACGCCGGGATACCCATAACTACTCCCGCGTAGTTGTTAGTGCGTATAGGCCAGTGGCCAGACTCAGATCAAATATCCAATCTCGTTAAACGTGTTATTATGAAGTAAACGCGAACGCCGACCAGGGCCTGGCCCCACTGTCTCCTAGGTGGTCTCAACCTGCCCTGTCGCTCCCCACAAAGATCCACACAAAGGGCCGGTGGGACAAAAGTCCTTTCAGCCCCAATCGTGAATCACTCGCGGGTACTCTTCGAGCCGACCCGACTTTAGTCACCATTGTTAAGTATGTATATATGTATAGTATACACCCGTGATCACCTCCCGAGTGATCACGGCCCGATAGTATATAGCAAGGCAGACTGACAAGAATGCAGGGCCAATGATGATAAACTAGCATCCTACACTAGGCATTTAGGATTGCAGGTAAGGTATCAACAGATGTAGCAACAGGGTCAGGCTATGCATCAGAATAGGATTAACCGAAAGCAGTAACAAGCACACTACTCTAATGCAAGCAGTATAGAGGAGAATAGGCGATATTGGTGATCAAGGGGGGGGCTTGCCTGGTTGCTCTGGCAATAGGGTCGTCAACAACGTAGTCGGTCGGGGGCACCAGCAGCTGCGTCGGTTCCGTAGTCTACCGAAGAGAAGAGGGGGAGAAGAAACAGTAAACACACGGCAATAATGCAACAGGGAGCATGACATGTCTAAACGCAGGGCCAGGGTGATATACAGCCTAACAAAGCGATTTAGTTAATTTAGGAATTTATCGAATTTATTTAATTAGGGTTGGACACTATCATTTATCGGAATCGGTCTAATTGTCAACGTTCTCATAGCTGCGGGCGTCTGACGGAGATACCGAGGGCGTATCGGGTTCGTATCGTCGTTCTGAGCAAGTTTCATGTATAAAATATTTTCATCGGAGTTACGGTTTAAAAGATATGATTTTCTAAAGTTTTTATTAATTTCTGAAATTTTAATTATATTAATTCAACATTATCCGAAACAGTAATTGATGACGTCAGCATGACATCATGCTGACGTCAGCAGTTAATTAAGTTAATTACTAATTACTGTTTAATTACACTAATCAGTTAATTAGATTAACCTAATCAGAATTAATTAACTAATTAATTAATTAATTATTTTAATTATTTTAATTATTTATTTTTATTTCTATTTTCAAAACTGTTTCTGGGCCGTGGGCCCCATTCGTCAGCGTCACAGGGGTTCGGGCCCCACTGGGCAGTGGCCAGGGGCGGACATGTCCGGGCGTGCCCCTTTCGGCGGACGGATGTGGTGCAAAAGGGGAGCAGGGGGTGGGGGCGGGGGGGAGAGGAAGGCAGGGCCGGAGGAGGCGGGGGGCGGCAGGCGCGGTGGCTGGAGCGACGGAAGAAGGGGCGCGGGAGGGGAGCGGAAGGGGGGGGGGGGGGGGGGGGGGGGGGGGGAGAGGAGGAGATGGCGGGGAGCGAGGGAGTGGGCGGAGGGGGCGCGGCGGCGGTGCGCCAGAGGCGAGGCCAAGGCCGGAGCGCGGCGCGGCGAGGCCAGGGAGCGCGGGCGCGTGCGCGAGCAGAGAGGGGGGGAGAGGCCCGAGGCCTCACCGGGATCCGTAGGGACGGGGCAGCGGGGGTCGGGGCGGTCGAGGGGACGACGGCGACGGGGAGGCGGCCGGCGGGGGACAAGGCGGGACGTAGACGAGGCAGACCGGCGAGGGAGAGCTCGGGCGGTGGCGTCAACGGCGAGGCGAGGCGGCGCGGTGGGCGGGGGGGCCGGGGGTCGGCGGAGGGCGACGGGTGGAGGGGGATGGGGCGGGGTACGGGGGGGGGGTGGCGGTCGCGCCGCGACGAGGGACGGGGTCGTTCCCGCGATCCGATCCCGATCTGGATCGGGAGGTGGGGGCTGAAGAGGGGGAGGCGGCGACGGGGCGGCGTCAGCGAGCGGGTCGACGACGAGGCGGACGGGATCGGGGGATCGCCCCGATCCAGATGGGGGGGGGGGGGAGGAGAGAACGAGGGGGAGGGGGGGATCGGGGTAGGGTTAGGGTTTGGCCGGGGGGGGTGGCCGGCTAAGTATGCGCCGGTGGGCCGGCCTGGCGGCCCGGTGGCTTGGGGCCGAGGCCCAGTGGGAGGGGGGGGGGTGGGGGTGTTGCTCTTTTTTTTCTTTTCTGTTTCTTTTTCCTTTTCTTTATTCTCTTTTCTCTACTGTTAAATGTTTAGGCCCCAAATGGTTTTTGTAAAAAGTGTGACCTATTTCATAAATACCAGTGCATTATTCCTTAACACCTAAAATTAGTTTGGACAAAACATAATTCCATATTTATTTCAGATTTAATAAATGGTTATTAAATATTATCTTTATCCACTGTTTGAGGTTGTTCGAGTCACTTATCCAATTCCAATGATGTTGGTTTCAATTTTAGAATAGCCTCTGGAATATTTGTTACTTATCTGACATTTTAGTTTCTATGTTGGACAACTTTTATATCCCACTTTCATTTAAATTTGAATTTGACTTAGGAGTTGAAATGCAATATGATGCTAATGATGATTGTGCACTATTAATCATGATGACATGGCCTCATCAAAAGGGTGATCACTGTAGCTTATTACAGGGGGTGTTACAACACTATACTGAGATAACAATACATCAGCTCCCAACTGTAATAGAAGTACCTATATTATTTTGGAAATCAAGGGAAGGCATCTAACTTACCGCCAAATAGTGGTTGAAATATTCATCGCTTGGTAATAATTAAAAACACCTTGCTGATGCTATAGTCGTACATAATAATCATATGTGTGACTAACAAAACTTGAAGATCAACTTTTATTTCGGAAGGGAAAACAGGAGCAGAATCTTCAAAATATAAATCAATAACTAACCATTAAAAGCAAAAGAAATAATTCTGCTCAGTTTCAAAGCCAACGTGGCAATACACAAGGAACCATATACATATCGTGGCTGTAGCATGTGCACAGCAAGCCATCGTATACTAAGTTAAGATGTACTCCAATAGAAATAGTATATTTCTGCTTCATCTGTTCAAATTACACGGGAGAACATTATAAGATGAAGAAATTCCACAAAGCAGCACTATTTTTCAGGAAAGAAAATCACAAATCTGATAGTTAAATTGATTAGAGGATTTTACACATACGCTTATTTTCGTTCAATGGGGACATGAGCATCTTATACCTGATCTAACGGGGCCAACCCTGACTCCCTGAGGGACAGTAACCGAGTCGTGTCCATGACTGGACAATGGAGGACTTGTTACTTCCATCATGTGACCCATGTCGTAGGCAGCACCTATGATTAGGATTGGATTTCACTTGGCATTGGTTTTGCCTGTAGAGAGAAGGGGTAGAGGGGCGTACAGGAAGTTGGTTGCATGTCTATAGGAGAAGAAAAGAGCAGAGGTTAGAGAAAGGGGGAGAGAGAGAGGACGAAGCCAGGGGAGGGGGTGCACTCACCAGACGAGAGGAGGACGACATGGCCACCAGCGCTGGAGTCGACGCCCGAAACCCTAGCCATGGGGGAGGGTCGCGGGTGGGCTTTGGTGGCCGCGAGTAGCGGATCTACCCGGATGGGAGGGCGCCATGGTGCGAGTGGACCTCGGGATGTGCTTCGCGGTGGCGAGATTCGCCGGACGTCGCCTGAATCAGCCGCCGCAGGTTGCGCAGTGAGGAGCCGCGTGAAGAGATTGAGATGGGACGCGAGAGGGATGGGTGGGTTGGGGATGCTGTGGATCCGGCAGCCTGCGGAGCTGCAAGGTGGGAGGAGGGGAGGGGGAGGACCGGCGGCGAGGTAGGTCGGAGGGAGACAAGGCGGCGATTTGGGAGAGATAGGGACGGGGGGCTCTGTTTCTCTGCGCGTCTCTCTCCTATTCCTCTGTTTTTTTTCATACATACCATGATAGGGTAATGAGCTGCAACTCTACATCGCATATGTTGCACCGCTTATATGCGTATCTAACTTAAATTTTGCAACGTATAGTCAAAATGTTGTAGAATTTGTGTTGCTTTATAAGGGGTATCCTTGTAATGTGTGAAGGCACGATTCATGGCGGCTCTGTGTTCATTCCGACCGCATGGTGTGAGTGTGGCGATGCCAGAAATGCAAGTTATGTGGGATGGGTTGGCCCTGGAAAATTTGATGGGGTGCAGGGCACTCCAGTTTAATCAGCTAATATTGAAGTGGTGGGGATGTGTGGGGGCCAAGCAATTATTATGAAGCAACAACGGTTTTACACAAATTCTGTAAGCAATTATCTAGAATGAGGCAATAACGGTTTGTGTGGAATTAGCTGGATTGTCTTGGAAGGTAGAGTTCATGCATTGTCCGAGGGACGTGAATGAAGCAACACATGAAATAGCTAAGTTTTACTTTTTAATCCGAATTCTTGTAACTAGAATGAGCCCCTGGCATTTTGGTAAGTTTTGAGGTGGACCCTTCAAGTGTTTCACTAAAGCTAGTTGTGATGGACATTCCTTTTACAAAATGGCATGAAAAGAAATAAATTATGGATGACTGTTTTTGCTATACTAACATTCTATTAGCTTAAATTTTATGTGGAAATTCTCAGTCCGGTGAAGGTTGCTGTTCCCGCTAGTTTAAACATGTGCATGCCTAGCAAGTATTTGGAATAATGAAACAACTGTGTTTGCAGATTGCCTTGAGTAGTGGCGGATATTAGTGTAGACCAACAGGGGCCATGCCTCCCCCCTTTAATTTTTGCATTCATTGAAGAGTGTGCTAGATTTTAGACCTAAATAGTGTTTGAACTAGAGATTAGCTCCTCATTCCCAAGTAATTTGTACCCCTCCAAGTCATGGCCCCCTCTTAAATTTTGCTAAAGCCCGCCACTAGCGTTGAGTTAGTTGGATCGATTGGGAAGATAGAATTCATGCATTGCCCGAGGTAAGCGAATGAACCATCACATGAAATAGCTAGGTTTTTTGTTTCGAAGTAACTCATTGCGGCTGATAGCTTTGCAATAACAGGGCATGCTCACCCGACGGGTATTCGATCATCCATTTCTAGAAAGCCCATCCAATCTCACAACGTTCCGGAAAAAGGTAATATTCCTTCTACCCACTAGCCATCCACTCAACTCTCATGAGCATGTTGCTACTCCCGTAGGAATTGTTGGCTTTCCCCAGAGAGGAAGGGTGATGTAGCACATCATAGTATTTCTCTCAGTTAAGAACCAGTGTTTAATGAACTAGTAGGAGTCAACAAGCTAATTAACAAGATAAGTAGGACCTACACACAAACAAAATAAAAGCATGGACCCAACTTGGCAAGGGGGTTGTCAATCCCCTCGTCTTGCTAGTTGCAAGGTTAAAAGCAAATAGTGGATAGGAAGTTTTTCCCGCAAAAAAAGCAAATACTGGATAGATAGTGGTATAGCGAAACGACATATAGCAACATAAATAAAAGACCATTTTTTGTAGAAGCCAGTATTAATAGAGAATAGATTCGTGGGTCATAGGTTCACTAGTGGCATCTCTCTCGAAAGGAGGTAATGACATGGTAGACAAATTATTGTTGGGCAATTAATAGAAAAGCAACATTTTAA
Source organism: Thinopyrum elongatum (assembly GCA_011799875.1). Classification (NCBI taxonomy): domain Eukaryota; kingdom Viridiplantae; phylum Streptophyta; class Magnoliopsida; order Poales; family Poaceae; genus Thinopyrum; species Thinopyrum elongatum. The sequence continues at coordinate 506,615,068 of CM022297.1, forward strand.
GTATGATCGTTCATTGCATAATCTTTATAGGCATTACATCCGTGATAAGTAGACCATAATCCAACTGTATCTACTAGTATTACTCCACCCTGAAACTGCTATCCAGCATGCATCTCAATGTATTAATTTTAATGAAAAACAAAGCAACACAATAAGCAACAGACTAATGTAGACAGAATGAAAAGATTAAACCCCGTTGTTTTATCCTTAGTAGCAACAATACAATATGTGTCTTCGTCCTTCATGTCACTGGATTAGAACACCGCAAGATTGAACCCACTACTATGCACCACTCCCTCCAAAGAACCACTCATCAATCTTGGCCAGAGAAGACAAATAGATCAGAAAGCATACATAGCTACTCAATTATACAACAAAGAAACTCCAAGAGATTCAATAAAATTCAATGAATAATCTGAACATAAATCTACAATTCATCGGATACCAATAAACACACCACAAGAATTACATCTGATTGATCTTAGAGGAGAACATGGTATTGAAGATCCGCGAGAGAGAGAGAGAGAGAGAGAGAGAGAGAGAGAGAGAGAGAGAGAAATCATCTAGCTACTACTATGAACCCATAGGTCCTAAAGGACCTACTCACACATTATCATGGAGGCAGCAAGGTTGATGAAGATGGCCCTCCAATGGCTTCCTCCTCCGGCAGAACTTCGAAACATGGCTCCAGATGGGATCTTTTTGTAACAGAGGCTTGCGGCGTCGATAAAAATCTTCTGGAGGAACAACAGATGGTTTCAGTATTTATAGGGATCTATGGCGGTGGAATTGGACTAAGGCGGTATTCGAGGGCCCCACAAGCCTGGGTGGCATGGCTACCCCCAGGTCGCGCCACCTGTCCTTGTGGGCCCCTTGGGGCTCGTCTCGATGTCTCCCGAAGCTTCATGCGTTCCTTCTGGTCTATAAAAAATCGTCAAAAATTGGCATCGTGTTTGGACCTTCGAAGGTATTGATTTTCTGCGAAATAAAGAACAAGCAAAAAAACAGGAACTAACACTGGCACTAAATTAATAGGTTAGTCCAGAAAAATAATATAAAGTGGTATGAAAATATAATAAAAGTATATATAAATGATAATATAGCAGCATGAAATAATAAAAAATTATAGATATGTTTGAGATGTATCACACGTCTCTCGGTCCTGCTTCTCCTTCCACAAGGGTAGCCTTGTTGCAACCCTCTTCTATGGACAAAGGCACCCTCGGAGTTTGACCCTCACTAAAGGAAGCGCTCCGGCGGACGGGAGCACGAAGCGCTCCACGACCCTACAACAGGGTGGGAGCATGGGACCGATGGTGCATCTGGGTGGGGCTACCTAGGCTAGGGCCCTCACTAAAAGTGGTAGTACTACAGAACACTATTGGGTGTCACTACTAGGGAAAACCTTATACACAGAGGATTATCAGTGGCGCAGGTTAAAACAAATCGCTACTGCTACTTACCCGTAGCGCGGGGACAAAAACAACGCTACAACTATTGTGGTAGCAGTAGCGCGTCTAGAGGAAAAAGCGCTACTACTAAAATTTCCACACTGTTGCCGACAAACTAGGAGTAGTAGTAGCGTGCTTGGGGAAAACGCGCTACCGATAACTTATTGGTAGTAGAGCGTTTTATGCGGTGAGCGCTATTGCTAATGAAAAATAAATAGAAAAGTAAATGAAAATGAAAGAAATATAAAAGGAGAAAGGAAAACAGGAAATGTAAAGGAAAAGAAAAGAAAAAAAATAAAGGAGAAAGGCATAGCAGTAGCGGTTGTTCCTAACACGAGCTATAGCTAATCTAGTAGAAGCGCATTTGTTAGACGCGCTATAGCTAAGTTCCTTAAATAAAGGAGAAAGGAAAAAGAAAAGTAAAAAAAAAAGAGAAAAGAAAACAAAAAGGAAAATAAATAGCTACTTCCTATAGCAGTAGCGCATTTTTGAACAAGCGCTATAGCTACTTCCTATAGCAGTAGCGTATTTTATGTCCAGTGCTATAGCTAACTTAGCTATAGCACAGTTTTCCAACCAGCGCTACCGCTAAGTTTGACATAACCCCCGCGCGGGCTTTCTCCCCCGGCCACTTCTCCCCCAAATCCCCACCCCCCTGTCGCCGTTGTCGCCCTTCGCGCACCCTACATCGCAGTCGGCCTCCGCGCGCCGTCCCGTTGCCCTCCGCAGGCCGTCTGGTGCCCTCCGTCGCCGTCTGCTGCCCTCCCTTGCCGCGCGCCCGAGTCTCGACCATGACCTCGTCGCCACGCGCCCCCTCTCCCTCGGCCACTCTGCCTCCTCCTGCTCCCTACCTCCGCCGGCGCCCGAGGTGAGCACGCCTACACCTCCTCCTCCTCCTCCCCTACCTCTGCCTAGCTAGGGTGCTTAAGTAGTTGTACATGCTTAAGTAGCTAGGGTTCATCTAATTAGTTAGGGTTCATCAAATTAGCTAGTACTTGTAGATGCTTAATTAGTTGTATAGTTGTTGTGCACCCAATGTAGTTAACTAAATATATTTTTTAGTACAAATTTGTATATGCTTAAGTAGTTGTATAGTTGTTGTGTTTAACTAGGGCAGTACGGTTTAACTAGAAATGTTAGGGCAGTAGGGTTGATAATCCACAAGTATAGGGCATCACAACAGTTTTTGAGTGTAGAATATTCAACCCAAATTTATAGATTTGATACAAGGGGAGCCAAAGAATATTTGCAAGTATTAGCAACTGAGTTGTCAATTCAACCACACCTGGAGATTAATTATCTGCAGCAATATGATCAGTAGCACAGTAATATGATAGTTTTGATAGTAGTGGTAACAGTAATAGTAATGGTGACAGTGATAGCAATAATTTTGTAGCAGTTGTGACAGCAGCAATAGCAATAGTAACTTAGCAGAAACAATATGTGGAAAATTCGTAGGCATTGGATCGGTGAATTCGTTGGATGATATTCATCATATAACAGTCATAACCTAGGGCGACACGGCACTAGCTCCAGTTCATAAATATAATGTAGGCATGTATTCCGTAAATAGTCATACGTGCAAATGGAAAGAACTTGCATGACATCTTTTGTCCTGCCCTCCCGTGGCAGCGGGGTCCATAGGGAAACTAAGGGATATTAAGGCCTCTCTTTAATAAAGAACCGGAATGAAGCATTAGCACATAGTGAATACATGAACTCCTCAAACTACGGTCATCACCGGAAAGTATCCCGACTATTGTCACTCCGGGGTTTACGGATCATAACACGTAATAGGTGACTATGACTTGCAAGATCGGATATAGAATATAGATATAATTGTGATAACATAAACGGTTCAGATATGAAATCATGGCACCCGGGCCCAAAGTGACAAGCATTAAGCATGGCAAAGTCATAGCAACATTAATCTCAGAATATAATGGATACTAGGGATCAAGCCCTAACAAAACTAAATCAATTACATGATGAATCTCATCCAACTCCCTCACCGACCAGCGAGCCTATGAAGGAATTACTCACTCCCGGTGGGGAGCATCATGGAATTGGCGATGCAAAAGGGTTGGTGATGACGAAGATCGAAGATTCCCCTCTCCGGAGCCCCAAACGGACTCCAGATCTGGCCTCCCGATGAAGAACAGGAGGTGGCGGCGGCTCTGTCTTATGAAACGCGATAATTCTTTCTCCTTTGATTTTTTTCTCCGAAAATAGGATTTTTTAGCGTCGGAGATAGGGTCAGCGGGGCCAGCAGGTGGGCACAACCCACCTGGGCGCGCCAGGAGGGGGTGTGCGCCCTGGTGGGTTATGCTCACCCAGGGACCCCCCCCCCTCTGGTGGTTCTTGGCTCCAGTATTTTTCTTTTATTCCATAAAAATTCTCCAAAAATTTTCGTTCCATTCCGAGAACTTTTATTTCTGCACAAAAACAACACCATGGTAGTTCTGCTGAAAACATCATCAGTCCGGGTTAGTTTCATTCAAATCAGACAAATTAGAGTAAAAAATAAGAGTAAAAGCGTTAGGAAAAGTAGATACGACGGAGACGTATCAAGGGTTTAACTAGATGTTAATTAGGGCAGTAGGGTTTAGTTTATAGAAAAAATTAAATATAAAAATATAAATTTCTATTAGTGCTACTAGTCCAGTAGGGTTTAGTTTAGAGAGAAAATTCAATATAGAAATGTTAGGGCAGTAGGGTTTAGTTTATAGAAAAAATTCAATATAAAAAATAAATTTCTATTGTGCTGCTAGTCCAGTAGGGTGTAAGTTAGAGAAAAATTCAATAGACATGTTAGGGCAGTAGGGTTTAGTTTAGAGAAAAAATTCAATATAAAAATATAAATTTCTATTAGTGCTGCTAGACTAGTAGGGTTTAGTTTAGAGAAAAAAATCAATATAAAACTATAAATTTCTTAATTTTTACTAAATTTTTATTAGGACAGAAATTTAGGACATAATTCGAATTGATTTCTAGGGTTCATAATTTGAAATTTAGGACAGAAATTGAGTTCTAGGGTTCATAATTTTTATTAGGACAGTAATTTAAGACAGAAATATGTAAAGGTAGAGTGTTATAGGGTTCTAGGTTTCTAGGTTTCATCCATCTATATTTGGTTTTTGAATTGAGTTTGAGAGAGAATGAGATTTGTGTAGATTTTTTTGAAGTGTAGGGGATGCAAATTTGAAGTGGTCATGTTATATGTAAATTCCTCAATAGTGTTTGCTCATGTATATCTACTATTGTAGTTGCTCATGTACAGGTTCTTAAGTGGTCCTGTTATATGCAACATTGAAGTGGTTCGATTGTGCCCAAGTGGCCTTTGCTGTTTGCGAGGAATGATTCCGAGTGGCCTATGTTTTACCGGAATGTTAATTCATTTCCGTTCCGGCAAATTTCAGGCGCTCGATTTGTCCACTTTTTAGCAAAGTTCATGCCAAAACTTTCCGTGAATTTCGGCATGACTTGTGCTAGAAACTAGGACATATCGACTACCCGGGATTTGCCGCAATGGTAATGAATCAACATTTCGGCAAAACATAAGCCTTTTGTTATGTCATTATTCATTTTATTACGTCTAGAATTAATTGACTAGACTTAATTGTAGGAAACAAGGCTAGCAACAATGAAGGAGAGGGTTCTGGTAATTGCAATGTCTACGAGGTGGCAGACGAATATTTGAACTATCTGGATGAGCAACGGTTGTTGCAGTACCCCCGTGTCACATTCGAGACTAAGACCGACACCGGCACCGGCGCCAAGACCGAGGCTGACACCGAGACCGAGACCGGCGTCGAGACTGGCGCCGATGCTGGTGAATTAGTCGGTATAGAACCGAAACCGAAGAGGATACAGCACCCAAACCGGCTCGGCACTACTAGACTGGTGGTCACGGAGATGGAACCCAGCAATTTCAAGCCCAAAGAGCTTGCGGAAGCGCGCATGTGCTACGGCAATCAAGTAGGCTGCATCCTACAGGAAACCACCACCATCAACGATGAAAAATTAAAGAAGATACCAAATATGGAGCACTCCCTCCTAAAGAAGCTGCACCAGAGATTCTTGTTCCCGGGCCAGGATGAAATCAAATATACTCGACCGTTGGAAGACCCGGCAATGAAGAAGATAAACAAACGCGCCATGGGCAAGTTTAGCGGCGCGTTGTCCGCCTGGAAAGTAAGGGTGAAACATCGGATCATCATCAAAAAGGAACCCTACTCCGAGATTGTAAAGGATAATCCGACAATTACGGAAGAGCGGTTCAAAATATTCAAAAAGGCTTGCATTGCCGAAACTGCCAAAGAAAAGTCGAAGTACATGAAGGGGCTTCAAGAGTGGAACATGGGGTGCCACCGCTGTCGGTTCTATATCTGGCATATCTCGTAGTAGGGGTCCTAAGCTAGGCGTCTTGGAGCGATGGTAACATGGACACAGGATTTTACCCAGGTTCGGGCTCTCCCGAAGAGATAATACCCTACGTCCTGCTTTTGATTGTATTGATATGGGGGATAGTACAGAGTACATGTGTCTACCACGAGATTGTTCTAATGAATATGAGTTCCCCCTATTGACTAGTCTGGCCTCGGTTTATATAATGCACCGGAGGCCTAGGGTTTTAGGAGAGTCCTCGTCTTGTGCACCAAGTCTTGTGGAAACCTCCTTGTATGCGGCATGGGCTGCCCGAAGTGGCCCATGAGTGAACCGCCGTGGGGATCCTCGGCCCGATCCAGCTGGTCGGGAGACAACGTGGTGAGTACCCCCTAGTCCAGGACACCGTCAGTTGCCCCCTGAACCGGTCTTCAAGTTGGGGACGCTCCTCGATTCTTCCGAACTGTTCTTCATCTTCGGTCGTTGGTCTTGAAAACTAGTTCAACAAATCTTCTCATCTTCGATCTTGAGGATCGCCGAAGTGAATCCGAAGAGTTCTCATGTCAGGCATCCGAGGAGCCCTCTAAGTCTTCGGTCTTTATTAATGCCTTGTTATTTTTACGCCACACCTCGGGTTTCAAGTGTTTCCCGTGCGACTATGTCCTCTTGCGTCCGCCGGACTGTATCCAAGCTCCAATGCCGGACTGTATCCGAGCTCCAACGCCAGACTGTATCTGAGGTGTCATAGATCACCTTGGTTTGAAGGAGCTCAATCGAGCTTAATGCCGGAAATGCCCTCTATGGAGCCAACCACTTGTATCCAAGCTTTTATGCCGGACTGCATCCGAGGTGGTGCAACACCTCGGTCTTGGGCTGATTGTTTGCAGATTTTATTTTCGATTGGTGCAATTTGTTTGCTGACGAGATGTATAGCCCGTAGCCCTCAAGGTGTGTGTCGGCCTAAAATCCGAGATACACATTTAGAGGAGATAGTGATCGGCAGACGGGCCCTTGAGAGAGGGTCTTTGAGAAGTCGCCGTAATATATTAGCTTGATGCCGGATATGTCCCAGATGGTTCCTAATGTTGTCTGAAGACGCGTTTACCCATAGTTCGGTCATGCCGTACACTAAGCACTTTGAATTTTCTGCATTGAATAGGCAATGCAGTAGCCCCCAAGCCACTGGTCGGGTGGCAACACCAGATCAGGGGATCGATGCGCCCCTTTAATATTTGTAAATGATAAGGCCGAAGCCCAGTAGCCCCCGAGCCTTAATGTGGGCACGGGTGGTTGAATTAAGGATCGATATCCGGAGTAAAATCACAAATTATGTGTAATGATTCTATGTATCCAAGTACTCTACATCATTAATGCTCGGATCCGCATTGTACAAAACTTTGTTGACCGACCATCGGCTTCAACCTCCTCGGCCAGTAGCCGGGGAGTGTTTGTCCCACTTTATAAAGCCTTAATAAGGGCAAAGATTTATGGCAAACAAGGCAATCTGGCCATATGGTTTTATAAACAAAGGTAGGCAGAGAGATATGTTATATTACTTTTTAAAGTAAGAAACATCTTCTGGGAAAAATAGTTCCTTTTCCCAGGCTATCATGTTGACCATGATCAAGAAACCTCAGCTCCGATCAATGCGGGAGGAAAATATTGAGGATTTAGTTTGGGGAAAGTTCCCAAACTGTGTGGTCTTTAGCGAACCTAAATTTTCACTTCCGTCGTTGCCGACCAATTATATCCTTTAAGATGGCTAGCTTTCGGCATCATCCAGTCAGAGGTACTAACTCGGATGACCCGGTAGTAACAATCACAGAGGTGCTCCCTTTACCGCCTAGCCGAACGATCGGGAACGTAGGGGTAAGCACAGGAGCCAGGCAACCCAGCTTGGCCAAAATCTTAAGTCAAATTTGATGCATATTTATGGCTTTATAACGATGATTACAGAAGACAGCGCTTGTATACTGAATACAAACACTGATGATATATGTTTATTTTGACTCCGTTGCGACCGTTTATCAGTTGAAAGTGGCCCATCGTCGGCTTCTACCCCTTTGTAGATACTACGCAGGGTGTTTCCATAGTAACAAGACAACCCTTAGCCGACGCCTCGGTGCCCGGAGGCGGGTGCGTTAGTGGAAACAAGGCAATCAGATATGCGGGCTTTATAACTTCACTTAGTCATAGGAGATTAAAGTTGGGAGGCCAGTTACTAGCCCCCGGTTAGTGTTTGGCAATAGCCGAGGTCAAGCCGTTAACATTTGGGCCAATGTTGTGAAAGGCCCGTCGTTTAACACGGGGTGACCTCCATCGATCTATAGTTTAACATAGTCATCAGATCGCTGACCAGTTTACGCTTATTGTGACAGCCAGTTTTCGGCTTTCTCTACTAAGGCACTTGACCAGTTGAACCAGAAGCACAATCGCAGTGGTTCTCCCTTTACCCTTAGCCGAACAATCGGGAACGTAAGGGTAAGCATGGGAGCCGGGCAACCCAACTATTGACCGAAGACACAATTCGGAACCGATGCATATGAAGCAATATCCAAGAATGTTTTGCCGAGGAGTTCATGGAGTACCTTGGCTTTTGGTGGGTTCGGCACTTGTCGCAGCCCCGCGTTGATGTTGCCGAAGATTTAAAGGTGTCTGGCGTTGTACTGCGAGACTTATGCTGGAAACACACAAATAGGTTAAAAGTGACATAAGCTTGGAAAACCAAAAAACTTCAGTAAAAACTTTACGTCTAAAGTAAATCAAGTTTTTTGGTGCCAACCGAAATTGGGCTTTAAAATGTGTGCTACTGTCGTGCTTTAACGTGACGCATCCAATCTCAAGGCTTCAAGCGGGTCAGCCTTCGGCTTCAACCTCATATCCCGAAGGCGGAGTGCTTCTCATGCCAATTTAGCGAACTGAAGTCGAGTGGCATTAAAGAGAAACCAGGCTATCCGGCTATTGACCACACACTCGAGTCGAGAAAGGAGTGGTAGAAAAAGACTTTGCAACGACGTAGAAGAAAACATTTATTGTAACGGCTCAAAGAGATTTAAGAGCCCCGAGTTAACTTGGGTAAAGGAATTTGTTTTTAACAAACATTATTTTTAACAAACTAAGTTTTTTAACAATTTTTTTGTTTAACACAAATATAACGCCTGGTCGAACCGAACAAAAATTAAAAATTGAAAAGATTTGAGTATGAAAGCGACTTAGCTGGCTAATGCGCTCGGTGTTGATGATGCAGGCCGAGCTTGCGGCGGGTCGAGGTCTCAGCCCTCAAGCCAGTCCTGATGTGGCTGAGCGAGGAGTTCGGCATTCCGAAGTGGTGACATAGCACGGCCGATGTGGCGAGGCGAAACCCCCAGTCTGACCGAGGCGACGGAGTAGTCCGGCAGTGTGACGCCGAAGTCCCTAGAGTGGGTTAATGAAGCGATGGCGAAGCCCCCAGTCCAGCCGAGGTGACGGAGCAGGTCGGTAAGGTGACGACGGAGCCCCCACATCGGTACGCCGGTATGCCGAGGTGACAGCGCTGTCCGACCCAAGTCACGAGGTAGAGCTCTCTCAGCGATGCCAAAGTCCCTGAGGCAACCGAACATGTTGGTGTGGCAATTCAACCAACAAGGTGATCACACGAGCCGATTTACGCCGATTGGGACGACGACGTCGGCTTGCCGAAGTGACGCAGACGAAGTAGATTTCCTGCTCACATGGAAATAGTGCAAACCAAAAATAATAACAATTAAAAAATTGCATAATTTATTTATACGAAGTTGATAATTCAAGGAATATAGCCTGGGCGCCCGGGGCGATGTCGACGCGGGTTATTGGTGCCACGGTGAGGGCATGACGAAGCCTAAATTCATAGGGCGCTCCGAGTTCTAGATGCGACGTTCATCAGGCCCCAAACATGAAGTTGATTGGACTGCCGCATAGGCCGTACTGCGATCTGTATACTCATAACAGTACAAACCTAGGAAAAAAAATGATGGCACAAAGGATTTATACTGTGCATAATTAGTAGGAAGAATAGCACATGATGTCTTGTGAGGCAATCAGCAGATGATGTAGTAATAAACATCAGATCTGAATCAAATAAGGTGGAGGAGGTCTAGCATCTCACGCAAGTGTTAGCAAATACTAGTATGATACTACTTTTAGTGCAAGGGTCAAATCAATCTAGTACGTGAAAAAGTGCACGGATGACAGACGACAAGACAAAAGCGTAGGCTGCCTTCAGGCTTGATTAAATAAACCATAAAGGAGAGGAAGGATTAAGTCTCCCTGTTGGTTAAGCCCGGGTGTTCGGTCTTTTCGGTTTGTTTGGTTCGGTCTTTTCGGTCTTCCAAGAATTCGGCCTTCCATAATTGAAGACCAAAATAATATCGGTCTTTTCGGTCCTTCACTATTCGGTCTTCGGTCTTTACAAAGTAATGTTCGGTCCCGACCAAATAGACCAAATTTAATTCGACAAATCATGTTGATATACATTACTTCTAATACCAGTACATGTTTATATAAGCAAAATTGAGAAAATAAATGTGTACAGAGGTGCATGTGTATATAAGAGAAATACAACATAAGTTTGTAATAGGTTACCAGACTAACAAGTAGCATGTCTATGCATGATTAGTTTGTGTCTTGCTCGTGAGAGAAGGGGAGGAATGAGAGTGAAGACGCGGGTCGCTGGTTGCCTGGTTGGTTCGTGCTGGATTGTGACCGTGAGGACATGTGTGTCTCTCGCATGTAAGGAGGACCTGCTGGGCTGCTGACCGGTTGGGCCTTAGATGAACTATAAACATGGCCTACGGTCTGTGCGTGTGGGCTTTTAAATCGGTCTATTCGGTCCTGCAGAGTAGAGGACCGAATTGACCATACTTATTTCGGTCTTGTAGTTTTGCAGACCAAATTTTATTTGATCTTTTCGGTTTCGGTCTTTTCGGGTTCGGTCTCGGTCTTTTCGGGTTCGGTTTTTGTCTTCGGTTTTTATGCCCAGGGTGACTGTTGGTTGCCGTATGACCGAATTCTTGTCGGCCCCGGTGCGCTGGTGCGTGCGTGATGTCCTGGGCTGGAACGCCGCTGGTCGGGTCGCCACATATTTTTTTATTGCGCTGACCTAGATCGAGGCCACAAACTCCAGGTTATTGTTTGCATGCTGGCACTTCTCGGATCCGAAGTACTGCCCGGCGGCGGACACGGCTGTCGCTGCTGAAATATTCTCAATCCCGATCTGCCTGTAAACAAAGTGGCACGACATGACAGCAATAATTTCGCAAAAGAGATGATTTACATGAAACAACTCTTTACTGAAAAATATCACCTGATCGTTGATCTAGATTCCTGTCGATCCACGGCGATCACCTAGCAGGCTCTCAGTGAAAGCACCAATGTCGGTTCTATATCCGGCATATCTTGTAGTAGGGGTCCTAAGCTAGGCGTCTTGGAGCAATGGTAACATGGACACAGGATTTTACCCAGGTTCGGGCTCTCTCGAAGAGATAATACCCTACGTCCTGCTTTTGATTGTATTGATATGTGGGATAGTACAGAGTACATGTGTCTACCACGAGATTGTTCTAATGAATATGAGTTCCCCCTATTGACTAGTCTGGCCTCGGTTTGTATAATGCACCGGAGGCATAGGGTTTTAGGAGAGTCCTCGTCTTGTGCACCAAGTCTTGTGGAAAACTCCTTATATGCGGCATGGGCTGCCCGAGTTGGCCCATGAGTGAACCTCCGTGGGGGTCCTCGGCCCGATCCAGCTGGTCGGGAGACGACGTGGTGAGTACCCCCTAGTCCAGGACACCGTCAACCACCTCGGAAGCCGTGGTTATGCGGGGAAGAGGCCCATATGGGCCAAGAAGGACGCGGAACGCGAAAGTCTGTGGATCCCAGACCCCTTGGTGGAGTTCACCGTCCCGCAGGAGCGTGACGTCATCAGGGCCCAGTACCATTGGGACCCAGTCAACTAGGTTTTCGAAACGGGCGCGGTCACGAAGGAGTTCATGAGACTGCTGGTAATTTTTAATTTAGCCCCTAATTTTAGCTTCTGATCAATTTAACTGTACGTTTAGTCACATTTGTAAATGATCCACGTTCCTTTTGCAGAAAGAGCAGCACAGGATTGCGGCCAAAAGCGACTCGCCGTCTGAGGCGTTGGCGAGGCCCAAGTAGGACACCCCATTCAACCGGGCCTTGAACATATTGAAAGGACTCCCGGTGGACACTCGCCCGTCGTATGGACGCGTGCACGGCGCCGGAGACGGTGCCACATGGAAGCATTACTACCATGAGAACGCCGAGGAGAGAAAGCAAAGAAGGAGGTTAAACGAAGAAAACATCGACAAGAAGGTTGAGATTGCGGTTGATAAGAAAGCAGCTGAGACCAAAGAAGAGTCAGTCAAAGCAGCTGTAGCTGCCGCAAGAGAGGAAATGACAGCTTTGTATGGTGCCTTGATTCCGACTATCATCAATTGGACCAAGCAAAATCCAGATAAAGAGGCAGCGGACTTTTCCTTTTCCAACTTCTTCGGGAGCAGCTCGTTTAGCGTTGCACCAGCACCTGCTCCCGCACATGCTCATAGCAGCTCGTCCTCCGTCTCTGGCGTGCTCGACGGGGCTTCCTCTTTGGCTGAGCTCGACGCCCTCACGGTAACTACCTGTCACACCGGCCCTCTTCAATATATGTATAATCTCCCATTTCCGTTGCCTTTTGGATGTCTCACGTGGCAGACATGTCTTTGCAGGCCGACGTAACCCCATGCACCATACTGTACACCATCAATGGCCAGAAGTTGGATGTGGGAAAGGCGATGATAGTGAAGCCAAAGGAAGAATTGCTCCATAGCCGGCCGATCCCCCCTGGTGTTTTCAAGGTTTTCGTGGCCAGTGTCAAACCGGACCACGAGAATTTGGCTCCTCTGATAGAACTAGGGGGAGATGACGACGAGACCCCGCGGTGGCTTGGCGATTGCAAGAGTTGGGTCCTGTTGTGGCCGAAGAGTCTGTGTCAGTGTCAAAACTGGCAGACCTCGGGATAGGGGTCCCGAGCTGTGGTTCTGAGATCGATGGGGAACAAGGGACGATGAACACGGTGTTTACCCAGGTTCGGGCCCTCTCAAAGAGGTAATACCCTACGTCCCACTTGATTGTATTGGATGTAAAGTATGGTTACAGAGTAGATCTACCTCGAGATCAGCATGAGCTAAACCCTAATGCGATGAGGTGATGAATTTCGCTCTAGCCCTAAAGACTACAACCCTCGGTTTATATAGACACCGGTAGGGTTAGGGTTACCGGAGATAGATTACAATAAGGGGTAAAGAGATCCTGCCTATCCTTGACTTGGAGGGCACACCACGGCTTCATAGACCTCCTGTCGCTGTATGGCTTCACCAGCCCGGCCCATATTCGATGGGCCGGCGCCCCGAGGACCCCTTAGTCCATAACTCCCTCAGTAGCCCCCGAACTTGCCTCCAACGCCAAGGCTTGTGTCCAGCATCCGCTCACCCAACATTATTTGTCTTACGAGGCGAGTTCTCCAGTGTGCTTCGTTCATGTTTGGAGTCAAGTGATGTCCGGAATCCGAAACGACCGCTTTATTTAGCCACGAAGGCAAAAAATCATTCAAGTGTAAACAGTGCCTTCATCTGATAACTTTTTCTCGAAGGGTCGCATCCGGCCATAACGCCGAGCGGTTAGTATTTCTCGAAGCGCGGCTCGAGGCTGACGCCTCATTTGGCACATCTCCTCAAGGTGGAGATCGTGCCCCGCCTTTCAGGGGATATGATCAATGATTTCGATTCCCCACCCCGCACATAACGTTGCGAGCATATCGGGAAGTGGAGAAGCCAACGGCATGAAAAAAGGAACTCTTGGCTTATCAAGAGCCTATAAAGGGGGAGCTACAACAGTCAGCATCCCATGCCTTCTTCCACCTTCCGCTCACGCAGATCTTCAGAGCACCAGCGCCCCTTTCCCCTGCTTCCACAGCAAATCCCACCCTGTCTCCTTCAGCCATGGTCGGATCCGGCGCCAACGGGAAGTGGGACATCTCCATTGTCACCGATAGCGACATCCTGAAGCTGAAGCAGGCCGGCTACTTGTTGGTCGACGTCGCCCATCGGCCCCCTGAAGCAGGCCAGATCGTCCCTACGCCCAGGCCGAGTGAAAGGGTCGTATTCCTCCACCATTTCCTTAGGGGGCTTGGATTTCCCCTGCACCCCTTCGTGAGGGGGTTGATGTTCTTTTACGGGCTAGATTTTCACGATCTAGCCCCCAACTCCCTCCTCCACATCTCGTCCTTTATTATCTTCTGTGAGGCTCTCCTCCGAGTCCGACCACACTTCGGCCTATGGCTAAAGCTGTTCAATGTCAAGCCCAAGGTGGTTGGTGGTGAACATGCAAACTGCGACGGGGCCATGATCAGCAAACTGACGCGGGTCCCATGGTCGAAGGGCAAGTTCATCGACACCGTTAAGGTGTGGCAAAAGGAATGGTTCTACATCACCGAGCCAAGGGGAGTCGCCTGGACAGCAGCTCCCGCATTCAGTTCCGGACCCCCTACCAGGCTGGCCTCGTGGACCACCAAGAGCCCAGACTTGGGGTCCGCTGATGACTTGAAGGCACCGGAGAAGCGCGTCGTCAGCGTAATGGAGACCGGCGCGAAGCTGGTTAACGTGATCCAGATCATGCTCAAGCGTCGACTCCTCCCCTGTCAGGGGAGGGCCAAGCCAATGTGGGAGTATGACCTCGAAGATCCGGCCACCGTGCAACATCTCTTCGGCATGACCCACAAGAAAGAGTGGGGTCTGCTATTCAACCCGCAGAAGGAGTGGCCGGTCGAATTGGAGGACATCAGCCTCGACGCTGCGAACCCTCCGAAGAAGGTGAGCGGCATTTGTCTTAACATGAGTTCGAATATTCGCACCGTATGATTTGATCCGAACATCTTTATGTGGATTTTGTAGGGCTAGCATGCCAAGGCCGAGAAGATCAGCGGCCCGGCGCCGCTGCCAGAAGGGCCCCGATTCGAACAGCTAGAGAAGCTGTTGGTCATGGTGCCGTATAAGGCGCCCGACAAGAAGGGCAAGAAGACGAAGGTGCCGGAAGCCAGGCAGGGCCTCCGTCGCAGGGCTCGTCCGGACAACCGGTCCGGAGACACTGCGGCCCTATCCGCACAGGAGGGGGACGAGGAGGAAAGCGCCTCCTCTCACTCTAAGAAGAGGGCGGCGTCCATCAACGTCGAGGAGGTTCAACCTTCTCAGGCCCCGAAGAGACAATGCCGGCCTAAGCTGGTCCTGTCCGACAGCTCGGACTCCGTCGAGGAGTCTGAAGCGTCCGAAAAGGTTCCGGAGAGTGAACCCAGGGTCAAGGCCCATCCGACCAGGTACATATCACGGCATTTTCAATTGCCTTATTCTTTAGTAGTCCCTGGTAGAACGTAGATTGATTGTTGTTTGGTGGTGCAGCCCTCCGTGTGGCCACCCCGCCGAGGAGACCTCGGTGGGGACATCCCTGCCCGCCGAACTGGTGGACAGTGGCTCACGTTCCGCACCTCCTTTAATCCTCGAAGAGGTTGGGGAGGTGCTGTCGCGAAAGACCCCTCCTCCTCCGAACTCAGGGGAGGAGGTCGACGCCACCATGGCCGAGGCCGATGCCTCGGTCGTTGAAGACCAGGGGGATGCATCCCTCCTGGCTAACGTGGGGAGGGGATCCGAATCATCCGAACTCCTACAGCATCCGGCTCCCGAGCCCCCGAGGCCCTTGAGGGAGCCAATTCCTCCTTTCGGTGGGGAAGGTGCTGAGGGCCCGACGCCTGCGCCGAACACCTCTATTCGGGTGGCGATGGGCTGGCCGGATGCGCTGGCGGAGTTGGTGAGCAACTCTGCCGTCGTCGATGAGCACCGCACTCTTATGGGTGCGGTGATACAGGGTGTTCGGTCCATTCATTCTGGACTGAACGACGCTGTTCAAGGCCTGCTAACAGGCTTTGAGGTTAGTCAAGTAATGCTCTTATCCTGTAAAGCGGTTGTAATCTTTAGTTTTGGTAGGCCGTGTACATAGCAGCCCCCGAGACTCTATAAGGACTTTGGAGAAGCTTGCAGAGGATCAAACTCTGTAGGCCGATTAATAGTATCAATGTTTCTTTTGCTGACGCAGGCATCTTCCTTGGCTACGGCTGCTAATTCCGCAACACTAAAGGAGATGGACCTGAAGCTCGAACGCTCCAACGGGGAGCTTGACCTTGTCAACAAACGGCTTGACGAAGCGCAAGGTAAGCTTTTTGTTAATGTGTGTGATCGCTCGTCGCCGGGTACTTATACGCCTGGACTGTATGTTGATCATTCTGTGTGCGGATTTTTTAGCTGCCGCTGCTGAGGTGGAGGGCTTGAAGGAGGCCCTAAAGAAAGCCGAGGCTGAGGCGGCCGCCAAGAAATTGGCCGCCGAAAAGGCAACGGCCGAGCTTGAGGAAGCCAAGCTTTCCAGCCAGAAGCACGAGGCTCGAGTGGCCGAAGTGCAGGTGGAGCTCAAGGATGCTGCCACGAAGCTGGAGGGCCTTGAGAAGGAGAAGGAGAAGCGGTCCTCCATGCTATCCAAGGTGGAGAAAGAACTCCAGGAGGCGAGGACCGAAGTGCGAGGTGTCCGAGAGGAGCTCCGCCAAGTGGGGCAAATTTCAAACGGTAAGAAATACTTACTGCAGAGTGTGTTTGGAGGCAACAGGTTCGCCTTGCTGATGCGGGTCTGGCGCTCCGCAGGCGTCTTTGCCGAACTTCCGAGGAGTGCGGGGACCGCAGCGGAGCACTATGCCACTCGCGGGGAGGACTCCCTGCAATGGCTCTTCTGGTCACAGTTTTTGGCCTCCGAGCATCCTCCCCTCCTTAGCAACCAAATGAAGCAGCTGATGGAGATGCATCGGATGTCCGAGCTGGCCGTGAAGGACCTCTGGGTCAATCTGTGGCCCGCTGAGCCAATTTCGGACACCTACTTTGGCCTTGTGCAGAAGCTGTGGGAGGCGCCGCTCCGGATTGACGCCATGAAGGGCTCCGCGTGCCTTGAGGGGCAAGGCTTGTGTTTGCAAAGACCATGGTGCATTGGCCAAAGATTAATCCGATGGACATGGCTACTGGCCCTCCGCACAAGGGGAAGGAGCAATGCCACCCTGAGTTGTACTTCGCGCAGGTGATGAATGGAGCGCAGGCGATAGAGGGCCAGTGCTCGAAAGATGTAATGCTTGAATGACTGTATTAAGTTTTTATCACTTGGACCCTATGCTTTATGATGCGTCCACCTGACTTATTTTGTCTTGTCCTGATTTAATTTTGACTCCTGTGCGGCCGTATGTTTATTCTGAAAGCTACCAGTCATCGGCTTAAGCCCCCAGGTGAATATCACGAGGGGTGTTTTGTCTCCGCACTGTTACCCTTAGCCAACGTCTTGGTACCCAGAGGCGGTAGTGCGTGAGCGAAACTAGGCAATCAGACTATTCGGTTTTATTGCTTTCACTTACCCTTAGGAGCTTAACGGTGGGGGCTAAGGACTAGCCCCCATAGTTTTGTGATGTACTGGGGGGTCAATACCTACCCTTTCCGGTCACTTGGTTTGCATTAAAACGAACCCTTCATGTGACAAGGTGAAATCGCCAATGATTTTTAGAGTCAAACCTCGACATCGGATCACTGACCAGGTCGCGCTGACTATGACGGTCAGTTTTTGGCTTCCCCTCCTGAGGTACTTCACCAGGCTAGCCATAAGTACAATCGTAGGGGTTCTTCCTTTGCCCTCTTAGCCGAACGAGCGGAACATAAGGGGCAAGCACAGGAGCCAGGCTACCCAACTGTTGACCCAAGACATAGTTCAGAACTGATGCATATAGTGCAATATCCGACACGCCGAACACTCAGCGAAAAGTGGTGTCGGACTTGGGGTACGGAGCCGATGGTTAAATTGACCTCTAGGTTAGTTAACCAATCATGTTTTCATGCCGGGCTGTTGGAAGAGCGAGGGGAGAATCGGAAGGAAAGGAGACAATCGCAATATGCGGATATCCGAACACCATAAAGGGCGTTTTTATTATTTCTCATAGGCTCAAGTCGTCTAACCGTACAATTCAAACTACCATGGAATTATTTGTAAAAAGGAAAAAGTTTTACATAGTAAAGGTTTACGCAGGGCCTTGATGCATGAGTCGAAGCCTCAACTGTGCCCTGCTGCACGTATGCGCCTTTGCTTCTGAGAGGTGGGGGTTGGGACCTTCGATGAAACCTTGAGGGGCAAGGATCCTGCTGATGAAGCTTTACGCTTGGGGGGGGGGGGGTCCGGAATTGGTCCCAGGTTCGTACGAAGACAAGGTAATTCCGAAGTTCGGGTTAGCCGAAAACATGCTTCGGATTTATTGATATATGCCTCACGGCTGCTCATGGTATTTTGAGTGCAAAATTGTGCTGACGAGGCACGTGGAGCACGAAGAATGTGGGCCTACCGTGGGGTGCGCATCCCTATTTGCGGCGAACGCATGCGGGTTCCCATGATGAGGAGCGGGTTCGGGCCCATTTACTGTTGTCACCGGCCTTTACGGCGGGCCGGTAACGGGACCCGTATGGGCCGGTTTGGTCTTCGGCCGCTAGGGCCGCAGTGTGCTCTTCGGTCCGAAGTGAGCGTTCTGTATTGCCGTTCGGCCCGAAGGACCGGGCATCTTCAACTTGAGGTACGCGTAATGCGGGACGACATTGAATTTAGTGAAAGCCGTTCGGCCGAGGAGGGCGTGATAGCCGCTGTGAAAAGGTGCAATGTCGAAGATTAGGTCCTCGCTTCAGAAGTTGTCCGGAGAGCCGAACACTACTTCAAGCATCACAGTGCCTGTGCAGCGGGCCTCCACTCCCGGAATGACCCCCTTGAAGGTGGTGTTACTGGGTTTGATCCTTGACGGATCGATCCCCATCTTCCTCATTGTGTCTTCGTATATCAGATTGAGGCTACTGCCCCCGTCCATTAGGACTAGTGAGGTGGAATCCATCGATGATGGGGTCGAGTACTAAGGCTGTGGACCCTCCGTGGCGTATGCTGGTCGGGTGATCCCTGCGATCGAAAGTGCTCGGGCAGGCTGACCACGGATTGAACTTCGGCGCTACGGGCTCGACGGAATATACGTCTCGCAGCGCTCGCCTCCTCTCCTTCTTTGGTATGTGGATTGCATAGATCATGTTCACCGTCTTGACCACGGAAGGGAAGGGTTTCTAGCCTCCACTATTCAACCTGCGGGGCTCGTCATCGTCCTTGCTTCATGGGCTTTTGCCCGAGTCTTCGGCTGTAAGCATGCCGGCCTGTTTTATCACCCAACAGTTACGGTTGGAGTGGTTGGCGGGCTTCTCTGGCGTGTCGTGGATCTGGCAAGTCCTGTCCAGAATTGCGTCTTGTCTGGATGGGCCGTCGTCGTTGCCTTTAGGGGCTTTCTTTCGGGGGTCCGGACTTCGGGTTTCTGAACTTGGCATTTATAGCCGTATCCTTGCCTTCGCCGTCATTGTGGCGACGTTTACTCTTGCTACATTGTGGCTTTCAATTAGCATCCCAAACCTCGGAGGTACCGGGTGTCTCAGGGTTGGTGTTTTTACGGGCGAGCCAACTGTCTTCGCCCGCGCAAAAGCGGGTCATCAGAGAAGTAAGGGCTGCCATAGTTCTTGGTTTATCCTGGCCGAGCTGTCTTACGAGCCATTCATCCATGACACTATGGACAGTCGACAATCTGGTTCTTCTTGGTCAGGAATCGGTTCCAAAATTGTCGGGCAGATTCTCTGGGCTGTTGTGCGATGCGGTTTAGGTCGTCCGCGTCCGGAGGCCGGACATAGGTGCCCTGAAAGTTTGCTCTAAAAGCGTCCTCAAGCTCTTCCCAACAGCCTATAGAGTCTTCGGGAAGGCTGTTCAACCAGTGTCGAGCTGGTCCTTTAAGCTTTAGTGGTAGATATTTGATGGCATGGAGGTCATCACCTCGTGCCATGCGAATGTGGAGGAGGAAATCCTCTATCCATACGGCCGGGTCTGTGGTTCCGTCGTATGGCTCGATGTTCACATGCTTGAAGCCTTCTGGGAAATGGTGTTGCATTACCCTCTCTGTGAAGCACAGGGGGTGTGTGGCGCCCCGAACTCGGGATACATCGTGTCAGAGGTCTTCGACCATCCGAGTCCGCTGCTGCTCCTGGACTCTATCGTTTCGGTTTAGCCGATCGTAATATCCTTCCCGGTGGCTGGGCGGATCTTCTCAGGGTCCGTAGATGGACCTTCTATGGCCTCCTCGAGCGTCTAGGTCATGGCAGAGGTCGTATTCATAGGTGGGCCGCACTTGATCCTTGCCATAACGGTGAGGTGGGGCGGCGGGGTGGTCGGACTCGTCAGCTTCTCTGTCCCGCCCTCTAGGGGGCGGTCCGGCTGTTCGGCGGGTGTGTATGTCGGACGTGTGGGCTCTACGGCCTCGTCGTCGAATTGCGGCAGCAATCTTCGCTTGGGATAACTTTTGATTGGCTGTTTGTGGCTGTACCCTTCTTCGGCGGATAGGACTTTGGTCCATCGATTGTTGAGGGTGTCCTGTTCGGCCTTGATTCTGTGTTTTTGTTTCTTCAAACTGTGGGCGGTGGCTAGAAGCCTCCGTTTAAACCGCTCATGCTCCAGCGGGTCTTTGGGGACGATGAAATCGACATCGTCGAGACTGGCCTCCTCTTCGGAGGATGGGAGGTAGTTGCTGTCTTCGGAGTCATCGGGGTTTTCTGGGTTGAACGGGTCCTCCTGCCCCGCGGGGTCATCCTGATGATGTTCGTTAGCTGTGGCTCCGGTGAGGTCATCCATATTATTTGCGGTGCCGTTCTCCGCAGAGTCCATGTTGCTCGCATGGCTTCGACGTGGCTTTGATCGACGACGCTGTCTTCGGTGTTTGGGCGGCTCATCTCCGGGCTTGTCTCGGTCCTGATTGGGAGTGCCATCGCCGTCCTTGGGGGTGTCCACCATGTAAATATCATAGGTGGACGTGGCCGACCAGCGGCCGGTGACCGGGGGGGGGGGGGGGGGGGCGACATCAGTACCAGCCGTGGCTCCGCTATTCTCGTCCATGTATTTGCTGTTTTCCGAATTATAATCTAGCATATCGGTTAATTCATCGATGGTGGCTACCAAGTGGGTGGTGCGTGGGACGCAAAATTCCCTGTGGTACGCCTCGCAGGGTTGATGATTGTGGGCAGAGGGTAGGTCCCCCTGGGTGGTCATTTTCTGGATTCGGTCTAGCGCCTCGTTTAACATAGCGAGGGTCGAGGAATTCGAGGGCTCTAGGCCAAATTCCGTTGTAACGGGGTGGGGGGCAGTCAGTGCCCTGGCCGGTACTTGGTTTCCACAGGCCGAGCTAAGCTCGGGGTACTGCGCCAGATCCTTGAGGGGGTCCGGATTGTCACCGGAGACTAAGGACGGGCCTTGGTTTTTGCGTGTGGTTTCCACGCCGGGATTCGAGATTGAGCTGCTTCGGGCCGGGTGTGACCCCTGGCCATCGTTTGCCGATTCGTCGTAAGGGCTCAAGGCCAGAGGAGGGTTGTGACGGAAAGGTTCGGCCGAGATTGACTCTTGGCTTCCACCTCCTGATTCTGCCTCGAAGGCCGAGGATAGGCCCTCCGCAGACATGATAGATCCGGCCGAAGGTGGGATCTGGCCCCTACTTGAAGCAGAGCCCTCCTGGCTCGAAGCTGTTCGGAGGGCAGGGCCGATCCGTAGATCGGATCGGAGGGGGACTCCAGAGTGGGCATGGCGAGGCCTGCGAGGGTGCAGGTGGGGGCAGTGAATCCGGCGAAGACCAGATCGCCCCGTGTGTCCACAACGTATTCCAGATTCCCGAATCGAATTCGGTGTTCAGGAGCG
Organism: Thinopyrum elongatum; assembly: GCA_011799875.1. Classification (NCBI taxonomy): domain Eukaryota; kingdom Viridiplantae; phylum Streptophyta; class Magnoliopsida; order Poales; family Poaceae; genus Thinopyrum; species Thinopyrum elongatum. The sequence goes on from CM022297.1 coordinate 506,636,793, forward strand.
AAGTTATCGATCTGATCCAAACGACCAGTCGGGTCGGCGTGCAGCATGAGGCTGCCGAACGCGAAGAGTTAACCGGGGACAAAGAAGTCCCCAGATCCGATGACTTTTCCTACGATCAGGCGAGGCATCGATCATTTGGGCGACCCCACAACAGAACTCTCAATGAAAGCACCAATGTCGGTGTCAAAACTGGCAGACCTCGGGGTAGGGGCCCTGAGCTGTGGATCTGAGATCGACGGGGAACAAAGGAGGATGAGCTCGGTGTTTACCCAGGTTCAGGCCCTCTCGAAGAGGTCATACCCTATGTCCTGCTTGATTGTATTGGATGTAGAGTATGGTTACAGAGTAGATCTACCTCGAGATCAGCATGAGCTAAACCCTAAGGCGATGAGGTGATGAATGTCGCTCTAGTCCTAAAGACTACAACCCTCGGTTTATATAGACACCGGTAGGGTTAGGGTTACAGGAGATAGATTACAATAAGGGATAAAGAGATCCTGCCTATCCTTGACTTGGAGGGCACACCACGGCTTCATAGACCTCCTGTCGCCGTACGGCTTCACCAGCCCGGCCCATATTCGATGGCCCGGCGCCCCGAGGACCCCTTAGTCCATAACTCCCTCAGTCTTCTTCGTTTGGAGTCGGCCGGGAGCACACCCACGATCAAGCAGCCTCAGCAAGGTATGAACACCAACACCCCAGCTACCCAATTAGCGTCGCCTATTGTGCCGGGTGATAGAGGACGGCGTGAGGAAGCGGCTCCATTAGTGGCTGATGACGTCGCCGCCTTCGAAGAAAAAATGCATGATGCCATGGACGACGAGGATGATGACCCTCTACGGTATCTCAATACCGGCGCCTATGACAACGGAGGATTGATGGCTCAGCAGTATGACTCAGGGTTTGAGCGTGATGAGTTTATGCCTGAATTGCCGGCGGATGAACGTATGATAGGCTCACTTCCGGTAGCAAAGAAGCATAGGAAGAGACCGAAGAAAGGCCGAAATGGCGGCAAAGCTGCTTCTATGGGCCAGCCGCCTCCGCAGCCTCGGGTTCAAGACCGTATACCTATCAAAGATGCGGCGAAATACCATATCCCCGGTGATCCGATCCTACCTAAGGCAGCGCTAGAGGCCATACACAGTGATCTAAGGAGACTTCATGACGATGTGCTGCGGAGAGAGAAAAGCCTTATTGCCTCGAAAAATCCAGGATACCCGCTCTATGTGGTTAACGTGTCGCAGCCAAGGTTGTATGTCCAGGCATTCCCTGCGGAAAAGTTCTTCCTTCAATTCGATTACATCTTCGACATGTTTCACTTGACAAAGCTCGATTTTATGTTCGTCCGCCTCTTTGCCTTGTACATGAACTACAACATCAGGATTGAGCAAATACCTTATATCACTACAGGAATCAGCTTCTTTGTCGTCTGCCATGGCAGACGGCAAAGGGCTTTGCCGTCAGCCGCGGAAGGCAAACATGCCCAGCAAAGTAAGCTATGATAAACAGCTCATTTGCCGTCTGCTTTTGGCCAGCGGATGGCAAAGACCCCTTTGCCGTTGGTGGCAGACGGCAAAGAACGTGGACGGCAAAGAATAGACGTTAGCCACGTTAGGTGGCTAACGGGAGGCTTTGCCGTCTGCCGGCTAATGGCAAACATGCCCTCCCCTTTGTCGTCTGCCTTGTGACGTCACCAGACGCATCATGCCCTCCCGCTCTTTGCCGTCAGCCACGGACGGCAAACTGCCCAAGCCTTTGCCGTCCGCCACAGATGGCAAAGTGACCAAATGGGTCAGCTCCCAAGTTGTGCAGGTTGCTGCCACGTGGCCTCTTTGCCGTCTATGGCAGACGGCAAAGGCCCCTTTGCCGTCAGTGGCAGACGGCAAAGAGGCTACATTGCCTTTTTTTCTGTTTTTTCTTATATCCAAGCATTTTCAAAGCAAATATATATATATATATATATATATATATATATATATATATATATATATATATATATATATTTCACAGGGTAATTTCACAGCAAACATATGAGATATCCAACACATACATAGCAAGTTCCACATACATATGAGATATCCAATACATAGCAAGTTCACAATACATAGTTCATCCATGCATATTACAAGTTCCACATTGTTCCTAAATGAAAACAGAAAGGGAAAACAAGCACTCCATCAATGCAAGCTTCCGTGAAGTGAATGAAATCTGCAAAATGAGGAATAAGAAAGTTAGAAGAAGACTAGAAGAATAAGAAGAAGAAGAAGAAAATGAAGAAGAAGAAGAAGAAGAAGAAGAACAATAAGAATAAGAAGTATATGACATTTATGAGCTAACTTAGGTAAAACAAGACATTTATGAGCTAACTTAGGTAAAATGGATCATTTATGAGCTAACTTAGCTAAAATGGATCATTTAGGAGCTAACTTAGATAAAATGGATCATTTTGGAGTTAACTTAGGTAAAAATGACATTTATGAGCTAACCTAGGTAAAATGGATCATTTATGAGCTAACTTAGGTAAAATGGATCATTTATGAGCTAACTTAACTAAAATGGATCATTTTGGACCTAACTTAGCTAAAATGGATCATTTTGGAACTAACCTAGGTAAAATGGATCATTTTGGAGCTAACCTAGGTAAAATGGATCATTTTGGAGCTAACCTAGTAATATGCCATTTTTGAGTTAACTAAGCATATTATGCCATTTTGACATAAGTAAGCTAAGTATTATGTCTTTATTGAGCTAACCTAGGTAACTAAGCATATTAGAGCTAACTTAGCATTTTAGAGCTAAATGAGGTCATTTTGCAGCTAAGTTAGGTAAAATTGATCATTTTGGAGCTAATTAAGCTTATTATGTAATTTTGGAGGAAAATAAGCTAAGTATATGACATTTATGATGTTACCAATGTTGTTATGCCATTTTTGACCTAAGTAAGCTAATTATGCCATTTTGACATAAGTAAGCTAAGTGTATGTCATTATTGAGCAAACCTAGGTAACTAAGCATATTAGAGCTAACATAGCATATTAGAGCTAACTTAGGTCATTTTGGAGGAAACAAAGCAAAGTGTAGATCTTTTTAGAGCTAACTTAGGTAAAATGGATCATTTTGGAGCTAAGTAAGCTAAGTCTAGGTCATTATGGTAAGCATATTGGAGAAAATAAAGCTAAGTCTAGGTCATTATGCATTTGTTAAGCAAAACACTATAGAAAACTTACCGTCATCACGGAGGTGAAGCACCGTGGTGGCTCGTGCCGGTACCACCTGGAGAAGGATCGTGCGATGCTTGTCTGGAGTTACGTTGCACCAAAGATCATTTGCAATGTCTCGTTAGCATGATGACACTGAAATGTTAAGACTAGTAACTAATGACCATTCAAATTAAACTAACCGTGGTCCCCGGAGCAATCTCTGGCATCGGCGGAGGGGTCTGACCGGCCTTCTCGCACACAGACTGCACATTTGGTTTTGATGAGTTAGTCATACTAGTTAGTAATGAAACGAACATTACGTGAATGATTTGGCTAATATGCAGAAGAAACTTACCACGAGGAGCTCGTACATGGCCCGGTTATGCATGTCATTTCGTGCCCTCTCCTCCTCCAATAGCTTTGTCGTCTTCGCCTCCAACTCCCATTGCTTCTCCTCCGCCTGCTGGTCCCTCTCCGCCAGAAGCGCCTGGGTTCTATCTCTCTCACTCTGAAGAGCAGCCTGGAACACCACTCCTCGTTAGCATTGTAATCATCGATGACTGCACACACAAGTTAATGGAGGAAAGATAGCTGAGTCCGTATAACTAACCTCGAAGGCGAGCTCGACTGGCCATTGACGAGGCCTCATCTGAGGAGTGGAGATTGACTGGCGTGCCTTGATCTCTGAGAGAGTGCTAGGATAACGTATAAGTCCATCTCCAATGGCTATCGAGCCATGGGACCTCCCACCACCAGATAACATCACTAGCTCTGGATCAAACTACTGGCTCGGGTTAAAGTCCTCCCCTTTCATCGCCTTCCCCACATCTCTGTACCTCACGAGCTTGTTGTGGGAGGAGATGTTGGTGAAGTTCTTTGGATCATCGAGGTCAGACGCAGAGAATGCCTTGACCTTCTTGTACGAGGCAGTATGGGCCATGGCATAGAGGTCATACACCTCTGGCACCTCCGCCTTATTGTGTTTTGCCTAAAAGAGAGGAACAGAGTAAATTAGTAATTAAAGGGCTCAAGCTAGCATGAAGAATGAATTGCATGAATCATGAAGCAAACCACATACCCAGTTCCGCCTGAACCGAAATAAGTTGGCGCTGCCTTGATGGTGTGGCACACCTTCCATTTGGGCACGCCGGTCCTTGGCATTGTTGTGGATGGCTAGCCATTGGTTTGAGCACCACTCATCCACCAACACCTCCCAACAATCCATCTGATCCGCACACCATCTCGGGGGCACCTAAGTTAGTAAAGAGAAACTTGAACGCTACGCCTATGAATCAAATCAAGGAAACTAAGTACAAGGCCTTAAGAATAGGTAATTACCATCATGTACTGCTCCTTCTTCACAAACTTGTCACGGCATGCCAGCTTGGACTTCTTAATACCACGCGAGGCGTAGTAGTCTCGAATAGCCTACACCCAAGCCTCGTGCCGTAAGTTTTGTAGTAGGCGCCTGCACTCGGCATCGATAACCTTTGCCGTGGCCTCCTCATATCCCTCCTCACAGTTGTAGAAGGTCTGTAATAAAACAAGACAACATTGATTAGTACAATAACTAGCTATTTGAAGATTTTTAATTGTGTAAAGGAGAAATTACCCAAAACTTTCTGATCACCATCTCTGCCCTCGTGTGGCACAAGACACCGTCGATCGTCTCCTCCGGTGGGGGGCAGCCAAGTAGTGCTCCCAGCTCAATCCTAGCTGTGGAAGCTGACACTCACCGGGCAACGTGACAAACCCCGGGAAGTTTTGCCGGCAAAGCACACCAAGGACGGTGTTGGGTCTGCGGACATCATCAGCGTGGTGCCAACCCTTGCATTATGACAAGGCCAACGCATTAGATATTTGAAGAAACGTGAAGGCAAATGGTACAAAAAGAGTAAATGCACTTATCTCTCCCCATCAGGGAAAATCAACCACCTCTACTCGTGGGTCGCCAGCACGGACGGGAGCCGTGTACAACCATGCTGGTAGACGGTGGCCCCCTCAACCACCTCGCCCTCGCTATCAGCCGGATCCCCGCCACCATCAGCATGGCCACTCGGCCCCTCAGGCAGATCCGTCCAGGTACCCCATCCGGACGTCTCCTGGGACGTACCCTGGTCCGAAGTCTCGTGGGCCAAAGGCCCGTCCACCCGAGGCTCGTGGACCAGAGTCTGCGTAGCCTCCTCCTCAGAGGTGTCCACCGTAGCAGTCATGTGCTCGGGTGAATCAGCTGGGGGTGGCGGCGAGGAAGGCGTAGGAGCATGCCTACCTCTCCCACAACCACGTCCTCCCCGACCTCCTTTCTTCCTCCCTCCCCGACCTCCTCTCCCGGTGGGCAACGACGCTGACGAAGAAGCGCCACCGATGAAGCCATACCCTCGTACAACGCTCTCCGGAGAGGTATGGGTGGAATGGAAGTACCACTCCCACCACGCGCCGATGAAGAAGAAGCCTCGGAGCGCTCCTTACCCGCGCCCACCATCTTTCAACACCTGCCATGATAAAGAGTAAACAAAATTAGTACAACATAAAAAAATTTAATACCGACATGAATAATAGGATGCCACCGCCAAGTTGTAAAAAAACGATTTGCACTACTTGTTCCTCGATCCTCGGCATTGAACACTACAACAACGTCCCACAAGCGACGCCGGCGCCCAGCCTCCCGCAGCAACAGTTCTCAGGGCCGATGGCGGTTGAACACCTTGGCGAATTTGTTTGGCAGCCTCTGCGATGAGGATTAAAAGACAAGTTTTGAAACTTCAAACAACCAAACTGACTCATGACAAAAAATCAGGGCGTAGAAAGAGAAACGAAAGAAGAAATAGTACATAGTGAGAGGTTGTGCAGCTAGGATGATTTTCTGTACTAGCTTTTTTAATGAATTGGAGAGGATGATGGCGAAGAACTCGAAAGCCATTGGTGTCTTGTGGTCATTTCCATACATTCTGCTACAGTGCAACAACCCTTCTTATGACCACAAGACACCAATGGTGGTCAGAAGAAGGGTTGTTGTGCTGTAGCAGAATGTATGGAAACGACCGCAAGACACCAATGACTTTCGAGTTCTTCACCATCATCCTCTCAAATTTGTTCAAAAAGCTATTACAAAATATAATCCTAGTTGCACAACCTCTCACTACGTATTGTTTCGTCTTTGGTTTCTCTTTCTACACTTTGATTTTTTTTGTCATGAGTCAGTTTGGGTGTTTCAAGTTTCAACACTTGGCTTTTAATCCTCATCGCACAGACTGCAAGACAAATTCGCCAAGGTGTTCGACCGCCATCGGCACCGAGAACTGTTGCTGCGGGAGGCCGAGGAACCCCCTAACCCGCTCGTCCTTGGGCGCCCTGGGGTATGGCGACGCATGGTCCTCGACCCTCGACCCCTCGGCGACCCTCGACCCTCGACCCCTCGCAGATCCTCGACCCTCGAACCGTCGACCCTCGACACCTCGATCCTCGACCTCTCAACCCTCGACCCTCAACCCTCGGCCCTCGACGCCTCGATCCTCGACCCCTCGACCCTCGACCCCTCGGCGACCCTCAACCCTTGACCCTCGACCCCTCGGAGATCCTCGACCATCGACCCCTTGACCCCTCGATTACAAGAGGACAGACCTTTGGTAACACCGTCTTGTGTTACTACAGGCCCAAAAGTGTGTTACTAGGCCATATAGTAACACAGTTTGAAATGTGTTCCATTAGACCATGTTACTAAGTGGTGTCAACTGTCACACATAATAATTGTTACCATATGTTAAAAAATGTGTTACAGTTGCATTACAGTAACATGTGCGTTATGTGTTACCGAACACACCAGTAACACACTTTTGTAATTATAGTAACACCGATAGTAACATATTTTCATAGACGTAGAACATCGGTGGTAACATGTTTTTGTAACTATAGTAACACAACTGGTAACACATTTTTTTAGCATCGGTACACAACTAGTAACATAATATCCACGTATCGTAACACTATAATTATAGTTGTCAACTACTCTAGTAACAAATTTGGTAGCTACAGTAACACCATCAGTAACACTACTATATCAATATGGTAACATAATTAATGTATTTGTTTTTTATTATTAACCACAAAATTCGATACCCATTTTACGAAATATTTTTTTTTTAATAAAATCGATGCAATTGCATAAATCGTTAATCATTTTATAATTATGCTTGGCATCATCAAAATGATACTGAAACTGAAGCACAACACATACAGAAATTCATATGAAGATAATTATTACGAATATACAAGAGTGTATGATACATATGCATTACAATAAAGATATCAGTCATATCATTTTGATCATAGGAAACACAACTATGGAGAATATTGCACCATAGCATTTCCATCAATTCGGCGAAAGAAAAAGATCTTGTGGACGATATTACAATTTTAAATCTATCAATGTAAACTACAACTATTGGTAGCTAAAATCTTCAAATTTTATTTGCTTCTTCATACAAGAATTCAGCTGCAACTCAACTATCCTTCTCTCGAATCTGTAAAAGAAAACTGCACCTTAGATATGTGTGATTAAATGTACACAAATATGATTTCAGAATGTGGAAGGGAAGATTTTAACTTACAAAAGATGAAGGCCAGGCAATTAAGTATCTTGACACTAGTAGAAAACAGGGCTTTGGTTGAGGCCTGGGTAAGGGCATTAATCCCGGTTCACTCATGAACCGGGACCAAAGGGGGCATCAGTCCCTGTTCATGAGGCCAGGGCGCCGGCCGGGCCTCGGGGGCCATTGGTCCCGGTTCGTCTGACCCCTTTGGTCCCGGTTCCAGACATGAACCGGGACCAATGGGCCTCGCTCCTGGCCCAGCACCTTTAGTCCCGGTTGGTGGCTGGAACCGGGACCAAATGTTGTCCTTTAGTCCCGGTTCTAGCCACCAACCGAAACTAAAGAGATCACTATAAATACCCCCGCCCCTGCCCGCAAACAGAGCCACTGCTCTGTTTTTTTGGCCGGCCGTGGGAGAGGCTGTGTGTTGCTCTAGCTCACCTCGTATGCACATGAGGTGTTCGATGAAATGCCCGAGCCACACTTAAGCTTTCTCCCCTCCAAGCTCCTTGTCCAAGCTCCATTTTCCTCAAGATTTGTCTAGGTTTGGCGGTCCGTCCTGTCCCGTCCCCGTCCTCACCGCCGTCGATCGCCCGCGCCGATCTCGTCGCCGGCACCACCATGGCGAGCCTCTTGTTCTTATCTTCTTTCTAAAAGAAAAAAATTCTTACTTGTATGATTTAGATAGATACTTGTATAATTTTCTTACTTTTATTATTGTTTTTTGTTATATAGTGCGATGGTTTTGGTATCCTCCCCCGTCGGCCCTCGTCCTGTCTATGATTCGGATGTGGTATATATTATCTTTTATAACTATTTGTTTCATTTAGTGTTTATGACAATTATGCCGACCAACGTGACATAGATGTTTTTATCTAGGAGGTATGTGAACCGGAAATTCCAACCGACCCTCTTGTCGAGAGGTTAAATTTAGTTGAACAAGAAAATGAGTATTTGAAAGAAAAAAATGAAAATAATTGAGGAGGAGAAGATGAAATTGGAGTTGCATGTTGCCGATGTCGTCGATGATCACAAGATCAAGATGGATGCAATGCGCTTGAAGATTAGAAAGATTAGAAAATATGCCATTCATACTGAGGCTTGGTATCATTATGCCGTTGGATCAATTGTTACCTTAGTTGCGATTATGATCGCATTTGTTGTTGCATTGAAATGTTTTACATAGTTTCAATGTATGGTTTAATTAGATGCTCTAGAGAACTATATATGTTGTTCAATATCTATGTATGAACTTTATGTATTTATTTTTTCAGTAATAACATTTGATCACTACTGTACTTTGGTTTTAATGTGATGATGAACTTCTATTAATTTGGTCACTTCTCTATTCATGATGTTCTGTAATGGTTTTTGAAACACTTAATTATATATAATGCACGAAGATGAACCGACAATGGACGTACGGTGACAGATGCACCTCTGAGTACATCAAGGGCGTGCATAATTTTCTCGAAGTGGCTGAGGCAAACATGCAGAATGGTTTTATGTGTTGTCCATGCCCTATCTGTGAGAATACGAAGTCTTACTCTGACTCGAAAACCCTTCACATCCACCTGCTTGAGAAGGGTTTCATGCCACACTATAATGTTTGGACCAAGCACGGAGAAAGGGGGGTTATGATGGAAGACAACAAAGAAGAAGAGGACGATGACAACTATCCGCCCCCTGAATACGTTGATGCTGCAATGGGGGAAGCTGAAGATTAAGAGGCACCAGACGATGTGCCCGATGATGATCTTCGCCGGGTCATTGTTGATGCAAAGAGACAATGCCAAAGTGAAAGGGAGAAGTTGAAGTTCGATCACATGTTAGAGGATCACAAAAAAGGGTTGTACCCAAATTGTGAGATGGCAACACAAAGCTCGGTACCACACTGGAATTGCTGCAATGGAAGGCAGACAATGGTGTATCTGACAACGGATTTGAGAAGCTACTGAAAATATTAAAGAAGAAGCTTCCAAAGTAAAACGAATTGCCCGACAGTACATATGGAGCAAAGAAGGTTCTATGCCCTCTAGGATTGGAGGTGCAGAAGATACATGCATGCCCTAATGACTACATCCTCTACCGCAGTGCGTACGAGGATTTGAACGCATGCCCGGTATGCGGTGCATTGTGGTATTAGATCAGACGAGATGACCCTGGTGATGTTGAGGGCGAGCGCCCCAGGAAGAGGGTTCCTGCCAAGGTGATGTGGTATGCTCCTATAATACCACGGTTGAAACGTCTGTTCAGAAACAAAGAGCATGCCAAGTTGATGCGATGGCACAAAGAGGACCGTAAGAAAGACGGGAAGTTGAGAGCACCCGCTAACGGGTCGCAGTGGAGAAAAATCCAGAGAACGTGGGGGGACTTTGCAGGTGACACAAGGAATGTATGGTTTGGTTTAAGCGCGGATGGCATTAATCCTTTTGGGGAGCAGAGCAGTAATCATAGCACCTGGCCCGTGACTCTATGTATCTATAACCTTCCTCCTTGGTTGTGCATGAAGCGGAAGTTCATTATGATGCCAGTGATCATCCAAGGCCCTAAGCAACCCAACAACGACATTGATGTGTACCTAAGGCCATTAGTTGAAGAATTTTTACAGCTATGGAATGGAAAAGGTGTACGTGCGTGGGATGAGCACGACCAGCAGGAATTTGACCTACATGAGTTGCTGTTTGTAACCATCAATGATTGGCCTGCTCTCAGTAACCTTTCAGGACAGACAAACAAGGGATACCACGCATGCACGCACTGTTTAGATGACACCGAAAGTATATATTTGGACAAATACAGAAAGAATGTGTACCTGGGACATCGTCGATTTCTTCCGACCAACCATCAATGTCGAAAGAAAGGCAATCATTTCAAAGGTGAGGCAGATCACCAGAAGAAGCCCGCCGTCCGTATTGGTGATCACATACTTGATATGGTCAATGATTTACAAGTAATCTTTGGAAAGGGTCCCGACGGACTATCTGTTCCGAATGACGCCAAGGGACGTGCACCCATGTGGAAGAAGAAATCTATATTTTGGGACCTACCCTATTGGAAAGACCTAGAGGTCCACTCTACAATCGACGTGATGCACATGACGAAGAATCTTTGCTTGAACCTGCTAGGATTCTTGGTTGTGTATGGGAAGATAAAAGATACACCGGAGGCACGGGAGGACCAGCAACGTGTGCACGAAAAAGACGACATGCATCCAAAGCAGTATGAAGGGCCTGCCAGCTACGCTCTTACCAAAGAAGAGAAGGAAATCTTCTTTGAATGCCTACTCAGTATGAAGGTCCCGTCTGGCTTCTAATCGAATATAAAGGGAATAATAAATATGACAGAGAAAAAGTTTCAGAACCTAAAGTCTCATGACTGCCACGTGATTATGACGCAACTGCTTCCGGTTGCATTGAGGGGGCTTCTACCGACAAACGTTCGATTAGCCATTGTGAAGCTATGTGCATTCCTCAATGCAATCTCTCAGAAGGTAATCGATCCAAAAAATCCTACCAAGGTTAAGGAGTGATTTGGTGCAATGTCTTGTCAGTTTCGAGCTGGTGTTCCCATCATCCTTCTTCAATATCATGACACACGTCCTAGTTCATCTAGTCGACGAGATTGCCATTCCGGGCCCTGTATTTCTAAACAATATCACTAGTAGAAAACAGGGCTTTGCTGAAGCCTAGGTAAGGGCATTAATCCCGGTTCACTCCCAAACCGGGACCAAAGGGGGCATCATTCCGGGTTCATGAGGCCAGGGCGCCGGCCGGGCCTCGGGGGCCATTGGTCCCGGTTCGTCCGACCCCTTTGGTCCCGGTTCCAGACACGAACCGGGACCAATGGGCCTCGCTCCTGGCCAAGCACCTTTAGTCCTGGTTAGTGGCTGGAACCGGGACCAAATGCTGTCCTTTAGTCCCGGTTCTTGCCACCAACCGGGACTAAAGAGATCACTATATATACCCCCGCCCCTGCCCGCAAACAGAGCCACTGCTCTGTTTTTTGGCCGGCCATGGGAGAGGGTGTGTGTTGCTCTAGCTCACCTCCTATGCACATGAGGTGTTCGATGAAATGCCCGAGCCACACTTAAGCTTTCTCCTCTCCAAGCTCCTTGTCCAAGCTCCATTTTCCTCAAGATTTGTCTAGGTTTGGCGGTCCGCCCTATCCCGTCCCCGTCCTCACCGCCGTCGATCGCCCGCGCCGATCTCGTCGCCGGCACCACCGTGGTGAGCCTCTTGTTCTTATCTTCTTTCTAAAAGAAAAAAAATTCTTACTTATATGATTTAGATAGATACTTGTATAATTTTCTTACTTTTATTATTGTTTGTTATTATATAGTGCGATGGTTTTGGTATCCGCCCCCGTCGGCCCTCGTCCTGTCTATGATTCGGATGTGATATATATTATCTTTTATAACTATTTGTTTCATTTAGTGTTTATGACAATTATGCCGACCAACATGACAGAGATGTTTTTATCTAGGAGGTATGTGAACCGGAAATTCCAACTGACCCTCTTGTCGAGAGGTTAAATTTAGTTGAACAAGAAACGAGTATTTGAAAGAAAAATTGAAAAGAATTGAGGAGAAGATGAAATTGGAGTTGCATGTTGCCGATGTCGTCAATGATCACAAGATCAAGATGGATGCAATGCGCTTGAAGATTAGAAAGATTAGAAAATATGCCATTCATACTGAGGCTTGGTATCATTATGCCGTTGGATCAATTGTTACCTTAGTTGCGATTATGATCGCATTTGTTGTTGCCTTGAAATGTTTTACATAGTTTCAATGTATGGTTTAATTAGATGCTCAAGAGAGCTATATATGTTGTTCAATATCTATGTATGAACTTTATGTATTTATTTTTTCTGTAATAACATTTGATCACTACTGTACTTTGGTTTTAATGTGATGATGAACTTCTATTAATTTGGTCACTTCTCTATTCATGATGTTCTGTAATGGTTTTTAACACACTTAATCATATATAATGCACGCAGATGAACCAGCAATGGACGTACGATGACAGACGCACCTCGGAGTACATTAAGGGCGTGCATAATTTTCTCGAAGTGGCTGAGGCAAACAAGCAGAATGGTTTTATGTGATGTCCATGCCCTATCTGTAAGAATATGAAGTTTTACTCTGACTCGAAAACCCTTCACATCCACCTGCTTGAGAAGGGTTTCATGCCACACTATAATGTTTGGACCAATCACGGAGAAAGAGGGGTTATGATGGAAGACAACGAAGAAGAAGAGGATGATGACAACTATCCGCCCCCTGAATACGTTGATGCTGCAACGGGGGAAGCTGAAGATCAAGAGGCACCAGACGATGTGCCCGATGATGATCTTTGCCGGGTCATTGTTGATGCAAAGAGACAATGTCAAAGTGAAAGGGAGAAGTTGAAGTTCGATCGCATGTTGGAGGATCACAAAAAAGGGTTGTACCCAAATTGCGAAGATGGCAACACAAAGCTCGGTACCACACTGGAATTGCTGCAATGGAAGGCAGACAATGGTGTATCTGACAACGGATTTGAGAAGCTACTGAAAATATTGAAGAAGAAGCTTCCAAAGGATAACGAATTGCCCGACAGTACATACGAAGCAAAGAAGGTTCTATGCCCTCTAGGACTGGAGGTGCAGAAGATACATGCATGCCCTAATGACTGCATCCTCTACCGCGGTGCGTACGACGATTTGAACGCATGCCCTATATGCGGTGCATTGTGGTGTAAGATCAGACGAGATGACCCTGGTGATGTTGAGGGCGAGCGCCCCAGGAAGAGGGTTCTTGCCAAGGTGATGTGGTATGCTCCTATAATACCACGATTGAAACGTCTGTTAGGAAACAAAGAGCATGCCAAGTTGATGCGATGGCACAAAGAGGACCGAAAGAAAGACGGGAAGTTGAGAGCACCTGCTGATGGGTCACGGTGGAAAAAAATCAAGAGAACGTGGGGGGACTTTGCAGGTGACGCAAGGAACGTATGGTTTGGTTTAAGCGCGGATGGCATTAATCCTTTTGGGGAGCAGAGCAGCAATCGTAGCACCTGGCCCGTGACTCTATGTTTCTACAACCTTCCTCCTTGGTTGTGCATGAAGCGGAAGTGCATTATGATGCCAGTGCTCATCCAAGGCCCTAAGCAACCCAACAACGACATTGATGTGTACCTAAGGCCATTAGTTGAAGAACTTTTATAGTTGTGGAATGGAAAAAGGTGTACGTGTGTGAGATGAGCACGACCAGCAGGAATTTGACCTACATGCGTTGTTGTTTGTAACCATCAATGATTGGCCTGCTCTCAGTAACCTTTCAGGACAGACAAACAAGGGATACCACGCATGCACGCACTGTTTAGATGACATCGAAAGTATATATTTGGACAAATACAAGAAGAATGTGTACCTAGGACATCGTCGATTTCTTCCGACCAACCATCAATGTCGAAAGAAAGGCAAGCATTTCAAAGGTGAGGCAGATCACCGAAAGAAGCCCGCCGTCCGTACTGTTGATCACATACTTGATATGGTCAATGATTTACAAGTAATCTTTGGAAAGGGTCCCGGCGGACTATCTGTTCCGAATGACGCCGAGGGACGTGCACCCATGTGGAAGAAGAAATCAATATTTTGGGACCTACCCTATTGAAAAGACCTAGAGGTCCGCTCTGCAATCGATGTGATGCACGTGATGAAGAATCTTTGCATGAACCTGCTAGGCTTCTTGGGCGTGTATGGGAAGACAAAAGATACACTGGAGGCACGGGAGGACCAGCAACGTGTGCACGAAAAAGACGGCATGCATCCAAAGCAGTATGAAGGGACTGCCAGCTACGCTCTTACCAAAGAAGAGAAGGAAATCTTCTATGAATGCCTGCTCAGTATGAAGATCCCGTCTGGCTTCTCATTGAATATAAAGGGAATAATAAATATGACAGAGAAAAAGTTCCAGAACCTAAAGTCTCATGACTGCCACGTGATTATGACGCAACTGCTTCCGGTTGCATTGAGGGGGCTTCTACTGGAAAATGTTCGATTAGCCATTGTGAAGCTATGTGCATTCCTCAATGCAATCTCTCAGAAGGTAATCGATCCAGAAATCCTACCAAGGTTAAGGAGTGATTTGGTGCAATGTCTTGTCAGTTTCGAGCTGGTGTTCCCACCATCCTTCTTCAATATCATGACGCACGTCCTAGTTCATCTAGTCAACGAGATTGCCATTCCGGGCCCTGTATTTCTACACAATATCACAAGTAGAAAATAGGGCTTTGGTTGAGGCCTAGGTAAGGGCATTAATCCCGGTTCACTCCCGAACAGGGACCAAAGGGGGCATCAGTCCTGGTTCGTGAGGCCAGGGTGCCGGCCGGGCCTCGGGGGCCATTGGTCTCGGTTCGTGTGACCCCTTTGGTCCCGGTTCCAGACACGAACCGGGACCAATGGGCCTCGCTCCTGGCCAAGCACCTTTAGACCCGGTTGGTGGCTAGAACCGGGACCAAATGTTGTCCTTTAGTCCCGGTTCTAGCCACCAACCGGGACTAAAGAGATCACTATATATACCCCCGCCCCTGCCCGCAAACAGATCCACTGCTCTGTTTTTTTGGCCGGCCATGGGAGAGGGTGTGTGTTGCTCTAGCTCACCTCCTATGCAAATGAGGTGTTCGATGAAATGCCCGAGCCACACTTAAGCTTTCTCCTCTCCAAGCTCCTGGTCCAAGCTCCATTTTCCTAAAGATTTGTCTATGTTTGGCGGTCCGTCCTGTCCCGTCCCCGTCCTCACCGCCGTCGATCGCCCGCGCCGATCTCGTCGCCGGCACCACCGTGGTGAGCCTCTTGTTCTTATCTTCTTTCTAAAAGAAAAAAATTCTTACTTGTATGATTTAGATACATACTTGTGTGATTTTCTTACTTTTATTATTGTTTGTTATTATATTGTGCGATGGTTTTGGTATCCTCCCCCGTCGGCCCTCGTCCTATCTATGATTCGGATGTGGTATATATTATCTTTTATAACTTTTTGTTTCATTTAGTGTTTATGACAATTATGCCGACCAACGTGACATAGATGTTTTTATCTAGGAGGTATGTGAACCAGAAATTCCAACCGACCCTCTTGTCGAGAGGTTAAATTTAGTTGAACAAGAAAACGAGTATTTGAAAGAAAAATTGAAAAGAATTGAGGAGGAGAAGATGAAATTGGAGTTGCATGTTGCCGATGTCGTCGATGATCACAAGATCAAGATGGATGCAATGCGCTTGAAGATTAGAAAGATTAGAAAATATGCCATTCATACTGAGGCTTGGTATCATTATGCCGTTGGATCAATTGTTACCTTAGTTGCGATTATGATCGCATTTGTTGTTGCCTTGAAATGTTTTACATAGTTTCAATGTATGGTTTAATTAGATGCTCAAGAGAGCTATATATGTTGTTCAATATCTATGTATGAACTTTATGTATTTATTTTTTCAGTAATAACATTTGATCACTACTGTACTTTGGTTTTAATGTGATGATGAACTTCTATTAATTTGGTCACTTCTCTATTCATGATGTTCTATAATGGTTTTTGACACACTTAATTATATATAATGCACGCAGATGAACCGGCAATGGAAGTACGGTGACAGACGCACCTCCGAGTACATTAAGGGCATGCATAATTTTCTCGAAGTGGTTGAGGCAAACAAGCAGAATGGTTTTATGTGATGTCCATGCCCTATCTGTGAGAATACAAAGTCTTACTCTGACTAAAAAACCCTTCACATCCACCTGCTTGAGAAGGGTTTCATGCCACACTATAATGTTTGTACCAAGCACGGAGAAAGAGGGGTTATGACGGAAGACAACGAAGAAGAAGGGGATGATGACAACTATCCGCCACCTGAATACGTTGATGCTGCAACGAGGGAAGCTGAAGATCAAGAGGCACCAGACGCTGTGCCCGATGATGATCTTCGCCGGGTCATTGTTGATGCAAAGAGACAATGCCAAAGTGAAAGGGAGAAGTTGAAATTCGATCGCATGTTAGAGGATCACAAAAGAGGGTTGTACCCAAATTGCGAAGATGGCAACACAACGCTCGGTATCACATTGGAATTGCTGCAATGGAAGGCAGACAATGGTGTATCTGACAACAGATTTGAGAAGCTGCTGAAAATATTGAAGAAGAAGCTTCCAAAGGAAAACGAATTGCCCGACAGTACATACGAAGCAAAGAAGGTTCTATGCCCTCTACGATTGGAGGTGTAGAAGATACATGCATGCCCTAATGACTGCATCCTGTACCGCGGTGCGTACGAGGATTTGAACACATGCCCGGTATGCGGTGCATTGCGGTATAAGATCAGACGAGATGATCCTGGTGATGTTGAGGGCGAGCGCCCCAGGAAGGGGGTTCCTGCCAAGGTGATGTGGTATGCTCCTATAATACCACTGTTGAAACGTTTGTTCAGAAACAAAGAGCATGCCAAGTTGATGCGATGGCACAAAGTGGATCGTAAGAAAGACGGGAAGTTGAGAGCACCCGCTAACGGGTCGCAGTGGAGAAAAATCGAGAGAACGTGGGGGGAATTTGCAGGTGACGCAAGGAACGTATGGTTTGGTTTAAGCGCGGATGGCATTAATCCTTTTGGGGAGCAGAGCAGCAATCATAGCACCTGGCCCATGACTCTATGTATCTATAACCTTCCTCCTTGGTTGTGCATGAAGCGAAAGTTCATTATGACGCCAGTGCTCATCCAAGGCCCTAAGCAACCCAGCAACAACATTGATGTGTACCTAAGGCCATTAGTTGAAGAACTTTTACATCTGTGGAATGGAAAAGGTGTACGTGTGTGGGATGAGCACGACCAGCAGGAATTTAACATACATGCATTGCTGTTTGTAACCATCAATGTTTGGCCTGCTCTCAGTAACCTTTCAGGACAGACAAACAAGGGATACCACGCATGCACGCCCTGTTTAGATGACACCAAAAGTATATATTTGGACAAATGCAGGAAGAATGTGTACCTGGGACATCATCGATTTCTTCTGACCAACCATCAATGTCGAAAGAAAGGCAAGCATTTCAAAGGTGAGGCAGATCACCGGAAGAAGCCCGCCGTCCGTACTGGTGATCACATACTTGATATGGTCAATGATTTACAAGTAATCTTTGGAAAGGGTCCCGACGGACTATCTGTTCCGAATGACGCCGAGGGACGTGCACCCATGTGGAAGAAGAAATCTATATTTTGGGACCTACCCTATTGGAAAGACCTAGAGGTCCGCTCCTGCAATCAATGTGATGCACGTGACGAAGAATCTTTGCGTGAACCTACTAGGCTTCTTGGGCGTGTATGGGAAGACAAAAGATACACCGGAGGCATGGGAGGACCAGCAACGTGTGCACGAAAAAGACGGCATGCATCCAAAGCAGTATGAAGGGCCTGCCAGCTACGCTCTTACCAAAGAAGAGAAGGAAATCTTCTTTGAATGCCTGCTCAGCATGAAGGTCCAGTCTGGCTTCTCGTCGAATATAAAGGGAATAATAAATATGGCGGAGAAAAAGTTCCAGAACCTAAAGTCTCATGACTGCCACGCGATTATGACGCAACTGCTTCCGGTTGCATTGAGGGGGCTTCTACCGGGAAACGTTTGATTAGACATTGTGAAGCTATGTGCATTCCTCAATGCAATCTCTCAGAAGGTAATCGATCCAAAAATCCTACCAAGGTTAAGGAGTGATTTGGTGCAATGTCTTGTCAGTTTCGAGCTGGTGTTCCCACCATCCTTCTTTAATATCATGACGCACGTCCTGGTTCATCTAGTCGACGAGATTGCCATTCTGGGCCCTGGATTTCTACACAATATGTTCCCCTTTGAGAGGTTCATGGGAGTCTTAAAGAAATATGTTCGTAACCGTGCTAGGCCAGAAGGAAGCATCTCCACGGGCCATCAAACAGAGGAGGTCATTGGGTTTTGTGTTAACTTCATTCCTGACCTTAAGAAGATTGGTCTCCCTTAATCGCGGTATGAGGGGAGACTGACTAGAAAAGGCACGCTAGGAGCAGACTCAATAATATGTAGGGACGGACATTCTTGGTCTCAAGCACACTACACAGTTCTACAGAATTCTACCTTGGTGACCCCGTATGTCAATGAACACAAGAATTTTCTGCGCTCCAAACACCCTGAGCAGTGTGACGACTGGATTACATGTGAACACATCAGGACTTTCGGCAGTTGGTTGCAAACACATGTCATGGGTGACAACACTGTTGCAGATGAGCTGTTCTCGTTGGCCAGGGGACCATCTTCGACTGTATTGACTTACAAAGGGTACAAGATAAATGGGAATACATTTTACACGATCACCCAAGATCAAAAGAGCACCAACCAAAACAGTGGTGTCCGCTTTGATGCAACAACCAACAGGGGAAAGGACACATATTATGGTTACATAGTGGACATATGGGAACTTGACTATGGACATGATTTTAAGGTCCCTTTGTTTCGGTGCAAATGGGTAATTCTGTCAGGAGGCGAGGTACAGGTAGACCCGCAGTACGGAATGACATCAGTGGATCTCAACAATCTTGGGCACACAGATGGACCATTCGTCCTAGCCAATGATGTGGCGCAGGTTTTCTATGTGAAGGACATGTCTACCAAACCGATAAAAAGAAAAGATAAGGAAGTGAATACATCATACGATGAGCCAAAGCGCCACATTGTTCTTTCAGGGAAAAAAGACATCATGGGAGTGGAGGGCAAGACAGACATGTCTGAAGATTATGAAAAGTTTCATGAAATTCCTCCCTTCAAAGTCAAGGCTGACCCAATCACCCTGTTAAACGATGAAGATTATCCATGGATACGGCGCAACAAGCAAGGGACACACGCGAAGAAAAAGTGAAGACTTTCTCTCCACAACTATTCTGATGATGCCTTTGATCTAGAATATCACTGCAGCTACATGTCAAGAAATGAAATGCCTTTTGTAACAGATGAGTTTTCGTCTGAAACCCTGATACTTCGAAAGAGATTGTCCATTTTATACACGAAGTGCATCCAGTTTTTGCCGTAACCCTCTTCACTTTTTAGCACATGCTATGTGGGTGAAATGATGATACCATGCAAACTTTCAACCTTTTCAGAGTTCATTTGTAGTGCTTTTCAATTTCAGGGTCATTTAGCTCAAAAAAATCAGCAAATGCATGAAAAATACCAAATGAAGTCAGAAAGGGTTGAAAATTTATGATGTGGCTTTGTATGGTGCATTTTGAACACACAAAAAGTCTGGAGTTCAAATAAGTTCAAAAAATGAAATCTCTTTTGTAACAGATGAGTTTTCGTTCGAAACCCTGATACTTCGAAAGAGATTGTCCATTTTGTACACGAAGTGCATCCAGTTTTTGCCGTAACACTCTCAAATTTTTAGCACATGCTATGTGGGTGAAATGATGATACCATGCCAACTTTCAACCTTTTCATAGTTCATTTGTAGTGCTTTTCAATTTCAGGGTCATTTAGCTAAAAAAATCAGTAAATGCATGAAAAATACCAAATGAAGTCAGAAAGGGTTGAAAATTTATGATGTGGCTTTGAATGGTGCATTTTGAACACACAAAAAGTCCGGAGTTCAAATAAGTTCAAAAAAATGAAATCTCTTTGTAAAAGATGAGTTTTCATCCGAAACCCTGATACTTCGAAAGAGATTGTCCATTTTGTACACGAAGTGCATCCAGTTTTTGCTGTAACCCTCTCAACTTTTTAGCACATGCTATGTGGGTGAAATGATGATACCATGCCAACTTTCAACCTTTTCAGAGTTCATTTGTAGTGGTTTTCAATTTCAGGGTCATTTAGCTCAAACAATGAACTAATAGCAAAAAGAATGAACTAGAAAACTTTTATAAAACTGTAATAGCAAAAATAATGAACTAAAAACGATCAATTAAAATATTCTGTTATGATCAACTAAAACAAAACTATAATATTCTTCAACAGCAAAAAGAATCAACTAAAAAGCTTTTATAAACCTCTAGTATTTTTGAAACTAAAATTATATAAAATTTATGCAACTAAAATTTAATCAAAGTATTTTTGTTCAAAACATTAATTGCAAAAAGAATTTTCATAAAGTATTTTTTTTGTTAGAAACTTTAATAGCAAACTAAAATAACAAAATATGTTTTTGATTCAAACACCCATTTAAAATGAGCTAAACATAAACTAAAAATTACCAAATTGAATATAATGATAAAACACACTAATATTAAATAGCAGGAAAAAGAATCACTCAAAAATCTATTTTTAAAGTAAAGTTATTCACAAACTAGTGATTCACACAAATTTCAAAGAATTCAAATTTAAACTATTCAAATTTGAAAACTAATAGCACTAACAGAAAGTTTATAATGTGACCTAAACCAAAAAGAATCACTCAAAAACTCTAAGTATTTAGCTGTAAATAGAAAAAAAGAAAATAAATAAAGCAAAAAACAAAACAAAAATACTGGAAAAAAATTAAAAAAATGCCGCCTACTGGGCCACCACGGCCTGCATACGACTAGAAACACAACCCATTAGTTGGTCCAGGATGCAGGCCCGCAGCAGGCCCAGTAGGCCCACAGGGAGAGATACATGTTTAGGCCCGTAGGCCTGCATAAGAGAGGAGCTTGAAATGGGTGGCGCAGCAGCGCTTATAAACAACTATCGGCGCCTCTCAGCTAGCGAGGTGGTACTAAACATCCACCCGACCGACGCCGTGCTAGCCGCAACCCTTTCGTCCCGGTTGGTGGCACCAACCGGGACCAATACTAACCTTTCGTCCCGGTTGGTGCCACAAATCGGGACTAAGGGTTGGCTATATAAGCCAACACTTAGGAAATTTTCCCCCACCTCCCATTCTCCTCTCGATCGACGCCAACGTCGACGCCGCCAGGCTGCTGCTGCACCGCCCTGCCCCGACGCCGATGCGGCCAGGCTGCTGCGCCACCCTCCTGACACCGAAGCCCTGCCCCGAGCCCGCACCCTCCTCATCGCCGCCCCCCAGTGAGCTCCGCCCCCTTCCCCTGTGCTGCCGCCGCACGCCGTCGCCCCTGCCCTATGCGCTGCCGCCGCCGCCCCTGCCCTTGCGCGCTGCAGCCGCCGCCCCTGCCCCTGCGCACTGCCGCCGCCGCCGCCCCTGCCCCTGCTGCTTAGAAATTTTTAGGTTCATAGAATTTTTTATTTAATTTTTTTCATATATATAGATGGATGGATTGATGTGTATAGATTTTTTTTATGTTCATAGAATTTTTTATGTTCATAGAATTTTTTTTCTTAAATTATTTTCATATATATAGATGGATGGATTGATGTATGCATATATGGATGGATGGATGGATTGATGATATGATGATGATGATATATTTTTGAATTTTTTTTGTTCATAGAATATTTACCAAGTTAAATGAGTTAGTGTGAATTAGTGTGAATTTTTTGTGCAGATGAGATGTTGTCATGTGGAATTTTTTTTTGTTCATAGAAAACTCCGGTAACTTCGACATGAGGGGGGACGTCGATCAACCCCCTCTCGCCCGACCAACTCTCGAGTCCACCCAAACCGGGACTGAAAAAGCGTTGTTGAGGCCACCCCAAACCCTAGAAGAGTTATCGAGGCCACCCAAATTTACCAAGTTAAATGAGCTAAAAGAGCGTTGTCGAGGCCACCCCAAACCCTAGAAGAGTTGTCGAGGCCACCCAAATTTACCAAGTTAAAAGAGCATTGTCGAGGCCACCCCAAACCCTAGAAGCATTGTCGAGGCCACCCAAATTTACCAAGTTAAAAGAGCATTGTCGAGGCCACCCCAAACCCTAGAAGCGTTGTCGAGGCCACCCAAATTTACCAAGTTAAATGAGTTAAAAGAGCATTGTCGAGGTCACCCAAATTTACCAAGTTAAATGAGTTAAAAGAGCATTGTCGAGGCCACCCAATTTTTTTACAAAGTGTCCTCTCCTGAAAGTATAACCCCGATAACTTCGACATGAGGGGGGACATCGGACATGAATGAGAGAGGCGGTCTGCAACTAATCCATTACTCATATATGCATATGATTCCTTGTTCTGATTAGCTAGGTCTATGTTTGCCACTAATCCATCCCTCATGTTTGTATATTGCCATGTTGTAATATTTGCAGAAACTATTGAAAGAGACTTAGAACAAGAACAGTTGTTGGGGGATATAATCCTCGCCGGAGGTGATCCCTTGTCGTTTATCAACGACACCGATCTTCAGGAAGGAGAGGATGATGGCTCCGGTAATCCAACAATGGAGGAGGAAGGAGATCGTGACGGCTCCGGTGACCGAATGGCGGAGGAAGGAGATCATGATGACGGCTCCGGTGACCGAACGGAGGCGGGAGCTGTTGCAAAGTCTGGCGAGGTATATATATATATATATTAAATAAGCCTATGCTGACTTGATGAATTAATTGTTTTGGTATGTACATATATTAACGCTTCTTTCTTCTTTTTTAGCCCTCCGGATCGAGCCAAACTTCCGTAAGGGGACGAGGCCCGAAGAAAAGGTTGCGCCAGGATGAAAGGTTCACGATCACAGAAATCGCAAAAGATGGCCAACCGATTGCTCCCAAGCGGACCAAGGACGCATTTGTACATCAGTGCGGAGTTGTTGTTAGGGACAATGTCCCGATCAGCATCGTGCAATGGAATAAGAGTAAGGACGACCCTGAAGTATCTTATGTCCAGGATAGACAGAAAGATGATCTTTGGACCTCGCTGATGACAAATTTCAGCCTCCCGCCACAGGAGGAGCCGAATAACCCAGTTATAGTGCCAAAGGTTAAGGCGTATGCTCTTAAGAAGATGGCAGAACTATTCAGGAACTGGAAGAAAGAGTTGAACTCAAAGTTTGTCGACAAAGGAAAGACTCCATAATTCATCGGTTGATATGAGAAGATAAGAGATCACTGGCCCGCATTTGTGGCCTACAAGAAATCAGAGAAGGGTACGAAAAGGTCACTGACAAACAAGAAAAATGCTGCAAAGAAGCTGTATCACCATCACACGGGGCCTGGTGGCTACTACAAAGCTCGGCCGTTGTGGGACAAAGCTGAGCAAGACCTGCTTGCTAAAGGGGTCCAACCAGCGACATTGCACTGGCCAGATCGTTCAACGACTTGGTTCTTCGGGGTTGGGGGAACTTTGGACCCAGAAACAGGGGAGTGTCGTTGGACGAACGAGCAACTTGCAATACCCATCAAGAAGCTTCAGGCAGCAATCAAGGCAGCGCAGGAAGGGACGTTCCTTCCCGACAGAGAGAAGGATGAGCTGACAGAGGCCCTAGGGAATCCTAAGCACCCTGGACGAACACGAGGCACACCAGACTCGGTTCCGTGGGTGCACGGGATTCCCGACAGTGGTGGTTATAGAAGCCGAGAGAGAAAGAGGAAAGAGGAAGCAAGCTCAATGCAAGAATAGCAAAGCTAGAGGAACTTGAGAGCCAGCGAGCTACCGGCCAACCATCTCAGTGGCACGAAGATCCTTGCTTCGACGCTGCCCCAGAAGCTACCCCACCATCTTAGTGGAGAAGCAGCATGGCTTCCACGGAGCTCGTTCAGCTTGATTTCACAGCTCCTCGCTACCCCGTGGATAGTATCACGGAGGCTGAACATTGGGAGTTAATGACGAAATGCTAGAACCTAACCTTGAAGGCGGCTGTCGTCTTTGTTGTACCTCCTCAAGCTGAGGGAACTTTTCATTGCCGTATGATTCCACATGGCTATGCTGTTGTGATGGTGGATGAAATAATGGAGGGATTTGAGGAGCTGGAGCTTGACTACCCTACAGGTGAAGGGGAGATAAATCTGGTAAATGCTTTAAGGAGTAGCTGTCTATGGAGAAAGGAGTACATCAAGCTTCAAACTGGACCCCTCCTGCTCCGGCGAGTCAGGACACTCCGCCTCCACCTCCACCGCGTCAGGGCACTCCGCCTCGTCAGGGCACTCTGCCTCCTTCTCCGGCGCGTCACGGTAGTACTGTGCGTCCTCCTCCGCCTCCTCCGGCGCGTCAGGGCAGTACTGCGCCTCCTCCTCCGCCTCCTCTGGCGTGTCAGCGGACTCCACCGCATCAGCAACGATGGAAGAGAGACACCGCCGCTCCGGCGGCTAGCAGTACAGGAGGCGGGAAGAAATACAAATTTGGTCCAAGCCTGAAGCCTCTTCCAAAGTTACTATATGAGAGGATTGACGAGGAAAACGCGGACATCTCTGCTGCCGAAGTGAGGGCCCATTTTCAACGGAAACCTCCACCTCCGAAGGAAATGGTAGATCCGGTGAAAGTGAAGCGCACTCTGGATGCCCTGGAGCGACCACCACCACCTCCGCCGGATTCCAGCTATGTCCGTTGTATTAAAAAGACATATGAAGATGCGCGGTGATCGGGAAGTACTTCCAGTGATGCAAGATTAGCAGAATGAAGAAGTGGGAAAACAATTCCCCAGCTCGGTGAACAGGCGAAGCAATCGTGCCCCCCGCTCAAGGTGTCTAGCGATATCATCGCTAATCATCCGAGGCTAGTGCCCGATACCAATCTTGGTTTTTACCCGAGCGATGATGTAGAGTTTGAAATGTTAGAGGTAGTAGGGATCTTCAGATACGAGTACGGGAAGCCTCTCGTCAAACCTGATCATCCTCCTCTAACAACGATGATGCAAAGATTTCCTGAATGGTACATGGATACCAGCAGGAAGTCTGGGAAGGATAGTATGATGGTGAGAATTAAAGATGAGCACGACCTCATTGGACTTGAGTTGATGCCTATTGAATTTGTGGAGTTATTTCAGTTATTCAATAAAGACGCCCTCGACAAACAACTCATGACTTGCTACTGTCTGTAAGTATTACTTCTGTAATTAAGTCTCTATAGTTCAGCTCGTTCATGCATGTATATATAATTATCCTCACTATATTATGTAGACTGAAGATCATCGAATGCAAAAAAGGACAAATCTATGACATTGGGTTCATTAACCCAAATACCGTAAATGAAAGGTCGGTTAAATACAGAGTCAAAGATACTGCGGAGAACTTGCTACAATCGTTACTTCGACATCAAAACAAAGGGAAAATACTCTTTCCATACAACTTCAAGTGAGTGTTACTGTCTTGTGCATATTCGGTTTCGCTTACTCGAGGTTATAGTAATGTAATTGATGAGTTATGCGTGCGCAACTTCCACTTTATTCTACTAGAGATTAAGCTTGACCAGGGAATAGTAACTGTCTTAGACTCGAGACATAAAGATCCCTAGGATTATGCGGACATGACTGCAATGCTCCAGAAGTAAGTTCAATCGATCATTATCGCACCATATCGGCAACTTTCGTTCATTTGCTGATATCAAGTAATCATTTCCTTTGCCTGGCAGGGTTTGGAAAAAGTTCACCGGAATGTTTACGGGTCTGCAGAGGGAGCTGCGATTTACACACCCCAAAGTAAGTAGTACTAGCTAGTTCCGTGCATCTCTCATTGATTCTAGTTTTATCAATACCATTTATCATGCTTGATTATCAGTTTGATTGAACTCCATTTCTCGTAAAGTGCTTGTGGTAGGAAGGCGGGAATAATTTATGTGGATACTACGTTTGCGAGTTCATCTACAACTCGACCTCTGAGCTGGGCTACTCTGACGAACAATATGAAGTACGTAAACAATATTCACAATTTTATTTTATTACCATCAATTGTGTTGAGTTTCTTTCATATATATGTATTGACCCCATTCTTTAAATTAGATGTGGCAGATGCGGGATGAACTCCTACCACATGATCGCATACGAGCAATTCAAGAGGAATTGGCGGGATTCTTTCTTGACCACGTCATACATAAAGACGGAGAATGCCATGTGGAAATTGAAATGGATTTTAGATGTTAGGGATTGTAAGAGATGTTATATTGTATATATGTAGTAGCATCGGATAGGTATACGAAAACTTGTTGTTCGACCAATCTCGGAGAAAAAGAGGTCACTTCGCTCTGTATATGTTCATGACGATCTTGCGTAATTAATGGTTCCTTCATTTGCTTACTAGCGAGCGTGTCGAGTTCTCTCTATATGTATAGTAGCTAGCGTCGACCAAGCACGGAGAAAGAGAGGTAACTTCTCTCTATTAGCTAGCTAACACAATATGAAACCCCTAAATTAACCCTCCAAAACCCCTAACCCCCCCTTTAAAAAAAACAAAACCCCCAGCGCCTGCGAGCTGCTGACGCGTGGCCTCCTTTTGGTCCTGGTTGGTGTTACCAACCGCGACTAATGGTCCTCCTGCCTGGGCGCCCCGCAGCGGCCACATGGAGCCCCTTCGGTCCCGGTTCGTAAGCAAACCGGGACTAAAGGTTTTGGGCTTTAGTCCCATTTGATTTGTCCTGGTTCCAGAACCGGGACTAAAGGCCCTCTGGAACCGGGACTAGTACCCTGTTTTCTACTAGTGCATGTTCCCCTTTGAGAGGTTCATGGGAGTATTAAAGAAATATGTTCGTAACCGTGCTAGGCCAGAAGGAAGCATCTCCATGGGCCATCAAACAGAGGAGGTCATTGGGTTTTGTGTTGACTTCATTCCTGACCTTAAGAAGATTGGTCTCCCTCAATCGCGGTATGAGGGGAGACTGACTGGAAAAGGCACGCTAGGAGCGGACTCAATAATATGTAGGGACGGGCATTCTTGGTCTCAAGCACACTACACAGTTCTACAGAATTCAACCTTGGTGACCCCATATGTCAATGAACACAAGAATATTCTGCGCTCCAAACACCCGGAGCAGTGTGACGACTGGATTACATGTGAACACATCAGGACTTTCGGCAGTTGGATGCAAACACATGTCATGGGTGACAACACTGTTGCAGATGAGCTGTACTCGTAGGCCAGGGGACCATCTTCGACTGTATTGACTTACAAAGGGTACGAGATAAATGGGAATACATTTTACACAATCGCCCAAGATCAAAAGAGCACCAAACAAAATAGTGGTGACTGCTTTGATGCAGCAACCAACAGGGGAAAGGACACATATTATGGTTACATAGTTGACATATGGGAACTTGACTAAGGACATGATTTTAAGGTCCCTTTGTTTCGGTGCAAATGGGTCAATCTGTCAGGAGGCGGGGTACAGGTAGACCAGCAGTACGGAATGACATCTGTGGATCTCAACAATCTTGGGTACACAGACAAACCATTCGTCCTAGCCAATGATGTGGTGCAGGTTTTCTATGTGAAGGACATGTCTACCAAACCGAGAAAAGGAAAAGATAAGGAAGCGAATACATCATACGATGAGCCAAAGTGCCACATAGTTCTTTCAGGGAAAAGAGACGTCGTGGGAGTGGATGGCAAGAAAGACATGTTTGAAGATTATGAAAATTTTCATGAAATTCCTCCCTTCAAAGTCCAGGCTGACCCAAGAGCCGTGTTAAACGATGAAGATTATACATGGTTACGGAGCAATAAGCAAGGGACACACACGAAGAAAAAGTGAAGACTTTCTCTGCGCAACTATTCTGATGATGCCTTTGATCTAGAATATCACTGCAGCTACATGTCAATAAATGAAATGCCTTTTGTAACAGATGAGTTTTCATCTGAAACCCTGATACTTCGAAAGAGATTGTCCATTTTGTACACGAAGTCCATCCAGTTTTTTCCGTAACCCTCTTAACTTTTTAGCACATGCTATGTGGGTCAAATGATGATACCATG
Source organism: Thinopyrum elongatum (assembly GCA_011799875.1). Taxonomy (NCBI): domain Eukaryota; kingdom Viridiplantae; phylum Streptophyta; class Magnoliopsida; order Poales; family Poaceae; genus Thinopyrum; species Thinopyrum elongatum. Next base: position 506,665,346 of record CM022297.1, read on the forward strand.
CCAACTTTCAACGTTTTCAGAGTGTATTTGTAGTGCTTTTCAATTTCAGGGTCATTTAGCTCGAAAAAAATCAGTAAATTCATGAAAAATACCAAATGAAGTCAGAAAGGGTTGACAATTTATGATGTGGCTTTGAATGGTGCATTTTGAACACACAAAAAGTCTGGAGTTCAAATAAGTTCAAAAAAATGAAATCTCTTTTGTAACAGACAAGTTTTCGTCCGGGACCCTGATACTTCGAAAGAGATTGTCCATTTTGTACACGAAGTGCATCCAGTTTTTGCCGTAACCCTCTCAGCTTTTTAGCACATGCTATGTGGGTGAAATGATGATACCATGCAAACTTTCAACCTTTTCAGAGTTCATTTGTAGTGCTTTTCAATTTCAGGGTCATTTAACTCAAAAAAATCAGTAAATGCATGAAAAATGCCAAATGAAGTCAGAAAGGGTTGAAAATTTATGATGTGGCTTTGAATGGTGCATTTTGAACACACAAAAAGTTTGGAGTTCAAATAAGTTCAAAAAAATGAAATCTCTTTGTAACAGATGAGTTTTTGTCTGAAACCCTGATACTTCGAAAGAGATTGTCCATTTTGTAAACGAAATGCATCCAGTTTTTGCCGTAACCCTCTCAACTTTTTAGCACATGCTATGTTGGTGAAATGATGATACCATGCCAACTTTCAACCTTTTCAGAGTTCATTTGTAGTGCTTTTCAATTTCAGGGTCATTTAGCTTAAAGAATAAATTAATAGCAAAAAGAATGAACTAGAAAACTTTTATAAAACTCTAATAGCAAAAAGAATGAACTAAGAAGAATCAATTAAAATATTCTGTTATGATCAACTAAATAAAACTATAATATTCTTCAACAGCAAAAAGAATCAACTAAAAAGCTTTTATAAACCTCTAGTATTTTTGAAACTAAAATTATATAAAATTTATGCAACTAAAATTATCAAAGTATTTTTTGTTCAAAACATTAATAGCAAAAAGAATTTTCATAAAGTATTTTTTGTTAGAAACTTTAATAGCAAACTAAAATAACAAAATTTGTTTTTGATTAAAACACCCATTTAAAATAACCTAAAAACTACCAAATTGAATATAATGATAAAACACACTAATATTAAATAGCAGGAAAAAGAATCACTCAAATCTTTTTTTAAAGTAAAGTTATTCATAAACTAGTGATTCACACAAATTTCAAAGAATTCAAATTTAAACTATTCAAATTTGAAAACTAATGGCACTAACAGAAAGTTTATAATTTTTGTGACCTAAAGGAAAAAGAATCAATCAAAAACTCAAAGTATTTAGCTGTAAGTAGAAACAAAAGAAAATAAATAAAGCAAAAAACAAAACAAAAATACTGGAAAAAAATTAAAAAAATGCCGCCTACTGGGCCACCATGGCCTGCATACGACTAGAAACCCAACCGCTAGTTGGGCCAGGACGCAGGCCCGCAGCAGGCCCAGTTGGCCCATAGGCATAGTGGGTGAGTTTAGACCCGTAGGCCTGCATTAGAGAGGAGCTCGAGAGGGCAGCGATAGCGGTGCTTATAAACCACTCCGAGCCCCTCTCAACTAGCGAGGTGGGACTAAACTTTTGGCCGCGGCAGCACCCCCCTTTCATCCCGGTTGGTGGCACCAACGGGGACCAATACCTACCTTTCATCCCGGTTGGTGGCACCAACCGGGATTAAAGGTCTCTGCTTCCCGCCCTTTGGGCTGCTGAAAATACACCTTTAGTCCCGGTTGGTGCCACCAACCGAGACAAAAGGTAGGCATTGGTCCCGGTTTGTGCCACCAACCGGGACCAATGCTTTGTGTATATAAACAACATTTAGTAATTTTTCACTTCTAATCTAGTAGTTACCCCCGACGACGCCGAGCACATCGACGCCGCCAGGCTGCCCGAGCTCGCCGTCGACGCCTTCGCCCTGCCCTGCCCCGACGCGCCGCCCCGTGCCGTCGACGCCCTCGCCCTACCCTACCCCGAGCTCGCCGTCGACGTGTCGCCCCGCGCCCCTACCCTGCCCGCCACCCCGTACCCCTGCCTCGACGCCACCCCAACGCTGCCCCGTGCCCCGGCCTGCCCCGACGACGCCGCACCTCCTCCCCATTCTGTCCGGCCGGCGCCTCCTTTCCTCCCTGTCCTGTTTTTTCATGATTTTTCATCATGATGATGATATGTATGTGTATATGATGATATGTCCTGATTTTTCATAATTTTTTTTGTTCATATATATGTTGATTTTTTTGTTCATAGATGATCATATGATGTTTTTTTTGTTCATAGATGATCATATGATGTTTTTTTTGTTCATAGATGATCATATGATGTTTTTTTGTTCATATGTATGCATGGATGGATGGATGGATGGATGTATATAGAAAATGATCATATGATGTTTTTTTTGTTCATAGAATATTTTTTTGTGCATAGAATATTTTTTTGTTCATAGAAATTAGGTAAAATTTACCAATTTACTAAGTTACTAAGTTAAAATGTTCATATATTCAAAATGAGTTAAAAGAGCGTTGTCGATCTACCCCCTCCCGCCCCTACCCATAAAAGTTAAAATGTTCATATATTCAAAATGAGTTAAAATGAGTTAAAAGTTACTTACTCCCGGTCCGCTCGCCTGACCAACTCTCGAGGCCACCCAAACCCTAGAAGAAAGAGCGACGTCGTTGTTGATCTACCCCCTCCTCGATAACTTCGACATGAGGGGGGACATCGGACGACATGCATGAGACAGAGGCGGTCCATTTGCCCGGCCAACTATCGAGGCCACGCAAACCCTAGAAGAAAGAGCATCGTTGTCGATCTACCCCCTCCCTGATAACTTCGACATGAGGGGGGACGTCGGACGACATGCATGAGAGAGAGGCGGTCCGCTCGCCCGACCAACTATCGAGGCCACCCAAACCCTACAAGAAAGAGCGTCGTTGTCGATCTATCGTTGCCGGCATAGGTCAATGGGGTAGAATGCATGGATAGTTTGATCTCCTGCATAGCGATTATTTTTTGCAAAGTGTCCTCTCCTGAAAGTATAACCCCGATAACTTCGACATGAGGGGGGACGTCAGACATGCATGAGAGAGAGGCGGTCCGCAACTAATCCATTGCTCATATATGCATATGATTCCTTGTTGTGATTAGCTAGGTCTATGTTTGACACTAATTAATCCATCTCTCATGTTTGTATATTGCCATGTTGTAATATTTGCAGCAACTATGGAAAGAGACTTAGAACAAGAACAGTTGTTGGGGGATATAATCCTCGCCGGAGGTGATCCCTTGTCGTTTCTCAACAACACCGATGGTCGAGAAGGAGAGGATGATGGCTCCGGTGATCCAACAATGGAGGAGGAAGGAGATCATGACGGCTCCGGTGACCGAATGGCGAAGGAAGGAGACCATGATGACGGCTCCGGTGACTGAATGGAGGAGGGAGCTATTGCAAAGTCCGGCGAGGTATATATATTAATTAAGCCTGTGCTGACTTGATGCATTAATTGTTTTGGTATGTACATATATTAACACTTCTTTCTTCTTTTATAGCCCTCCGGATCCAGCCAAACTTCCGTAAGGAGACGAGGCCCGAAGAAAAGGTTGCGCCAGGATGAAAGGTTCACGATCACAGAAATCGCGAAAGATGGCCAACCGATTGCTCCCAAGCGGACCAAGGACGCATTTGTACATCAGTGCAGAGTTGTTGTTAGGGACAGCGTCCCGATCAGCATCGTGCAATGGAATAAGAGTAAGGACGACCCTGAAGTATCTTATGTCCAGGATAGACAGAAAGATGATCTTTGGACCTCGCTGATGACAAATTTCAGCCTCCAGCTAGAGGAGGAGCCGAATAACCCAGCTATAGAGCCAAAGGTCAAGGCATATGCTCTTAAGAAGATGGCAGAACTATTCAGGAACTAGAAGAAAGAGTTGAACTCAAAGTTTGTGGACAAAGGAAAGACTCTAGAATTCATCGGTCGATATGAGAAGATAAGAGATCACTGGCCCGCATTTGTAGCCTACAAGAAATCAGAGAAGGGTATGAAAAGGTCATTGACAAACAAGAAAAATGCTGCAAAGAAGTTGTATACCATCACACGGGGTCAGGTGGCTACTACAAAGCCCGGACGTTGTGGGACACAGCTGAGCAAGACCTGCTTGCTAAAGGGCTCTAGCCAGCGACATTGCACTGGCAAAATCGTTCAAGGACTTGGTTCTTCGTAGTTGGGAGAACTTTGGACCCAGAAACAGGGGAGTGTCGTTGGACGGATGAGCAACTTGCAATACCCATCAAGAAGCTTTAGGCAGCAATCAAGGCAGCGCAGGAACGGACGTTCATTCCCGACAAAGAGAAGGACGAGCTGACAGAGGCCCTAGGGAATCCTGAGCACCCTGGACGAACACGAGGCACACCAGGCTCCGTTCCGTGGGTGCATGGGTTTCTCGACAGCGGTGGTTATAGAAGCCGAGAGAGAAAGAGGAAAGCAGAAGCAAGCGAAATGCAGAAGCTAAATGCAAGAATAGCAAATCTAGAGGAACTTGAGAGCCAGCGAGCTACCGGCCAACCATCTCATCGGCACGAAGATCCTTGCTTCGCCGCTGCCCCAGAAGCTACCCGACCATCTCAGCGGAGAAGCAGCGTGGCTTCCACGGAGCTCGTTCAGCCTGATTTCATGGCTCCTTGCTACCCCATGGATAGTATCACGGAGGCTGAACATTGCGAGCTAATGACGAAATGCCAGAACCTGACCTTGAAGGCGGCCGTCAGCTCTGTTGTACCTCCTCAAGCTGAGGGAAATTTTCATTGCCATCCGATTCCATGTGGCTATGCTGTTGTGAAGGTGGATGAAATAATGGAGGGATTTGAGGAGCTGGAGCTTGACTACCCTACAGGTGAAGGGGAGATTCATCTAGTAAATGCTTTAAGGAGTAGCTGTCTATGGAGAAAGGAGTACATCAAGCTTCCAAACTGGACGCCTCCTCCTCCTCCTCCTCCTCCTCTGGCGAGTTAGGGCACTCCGCCTCCTCCTCCGCCTCCTTCTCCGGTGTGTCAGGGCACTCCGCCGAGTCAGGGCACTCCGCCTCCTCCTCCGGCGCGTCAGGGTAGTACTGCGCCTCCTCTGCGCCTCCTCCGGCGCGTCAGGGCAGTACTGCGCCTCCTCCTCCACCTCCTCCGGCGTGTCAGCGGACTCCGCCGCGTTAGCAATGGCAGAAGAGAGACGCCGCCGCTCCGGTGGCTAGCAGTACAGGAGGCGGGAAGAAATACAAATTTGGTACAAGCCTGAAGCCTCTTCCAAAGTTACCATATGAGAGGACTGACGAGGAAAACACGGACATCTCTGCTGCTGAAGTGAGGGCCCATTTTGAACGGAAACCTCCACCTCCGAAGGAAACGGTAGATCTGGTGAAAGTGAAGCGCACTCTGGATCCCCTTAAGCGACCACCACCGCCTCCGCCGGAATCCAACTATAACTGCTATATTGCAAGGACATATGAGGATGCGCGGCGGTCGAGAAGTACTTCCAGTGATGCAAGATTAGCAGAACAAAGAAGTGGGAAAACAATTCCCCAGCTCGGCGAACAGGCGAAGCAATTGTGCCCCCCGCTCAAGGTGTCTAGTGATATCGTCGCTAATCATTCGGGGCTAGTGCCCGGTACCAATCTTGGTGACTACCTGAGCAATGATGTATAGTTTGAAATGTTAGAGGTAGTAGAGATCTTCAGATACGAGCACGGGAAGCCTCTCATCAAACCTGATCATCCTCCTCTAACAACGATGATGCGAAGATTGCATGATTGGTACATGGATACCTGCAGGGAGTCTGGGGCCGACAGTATGATGGTGAGAATTAAAGCTGAGCACGACCTCATTGGAGTTGAGTTGCTGCCTGTTGAATTTGTGGAGTTATTTCAGTTATTAAATCAAGACGCCCTCGACAAACAACTCATGACTTGCTACTGTCTGTAAGTATTTTTCTGTAATTAAGTCTCTATAGCTCAGCTTGTTCATTGCATGTATATATAATTATCCTCACTATATTATGCAGGCTGAACATCATCGAATGCAAAAAAGAACAAATATATGACCTTGGGTTCATTAGCCCAAATACCGTAAATGAATTTACGGTAAAAAAGAGAGTCAAAGATACTGAGGACAACTTGCTACAATCATTCCTTCGACATCAAAACAAAGGGAAAATACTCTTTCCTTACAACTTCAAGTGAGTCTTACTGTCTTGTGCATATTCGGTTCTTACTCGAGGTTATAGTAATGTAATTGATGAGTTATGCCTGCACAGCTTCCACTTTATTCTGCTAGAGATTAAGCTTGACCGGGGAGTAGTAAATGTCTTAGACTTGAGATGTAAAGATCCCCAGGACTATGCGGACATGACTGCAATGCTCCAAAAGTAAGTTCAATCATTATCGCACCATATCGGTAACTTTCGTTCATTTCCTGATATCAGGTAATCATTTTCTTTGCCTGGTAGGGTTTGGAAAAAGTTCACCGGAATGGTTCCGGGTCTGCAGAAGGAGCTGCGATTTACACACCCCAAAGTAAGTAGTACTGGCTAGTTCCGCACATCTCTCATGATTCTAGTTTCATCAATACCATTTACCATGCTTGGTTATCAGTTTGATTGAACTCTATTTCTCGTAAAGTGCTTGTGGCAGGAAGGCGGGAATAATTTATGTGGATACTACATTTGCGAGTTCATCCGCCACTCGACCTCTGAGCAGGGCTACTCTAACAAACAATATGAAGTACGTAAACAATATTCACAATATTATTTTATTACCATCAATTGTGTTGAGTTTCATTCATATATATGTATTGACCCCCTTCTTTAAATTAGATGCGGGAGATGCGGGATGAACTCCTACCACATGATCGCATACGAGCAATTCAAGAGGAATTGGCGGGATTCTTTCTTGACCATGTCATACATAAAGATGGAGAATACCATGTGGAAATTGAAGCTGATTTTCGGTAGATGATGTCAGGGATCGTAAGAGATGTTATATTGTATATATGTAGTAGCGTCAGATAGAAATACGAAAAATTGTTGTTCGACCAATCTCGGAGAAAGAGAGGTCACTTCTCTCTGTATATGTTCATGATCATGATCTTGTGTAATTAATGGTTCCTTCATTTGCTTACTAGCTAGCGTCGAGTTCTCTCTATATGTAGTAGCTAGCGTCGACCAAGCACGGAGAAATAGAGGTCACTTCTCTCTATATGTAGTAGCTATAGCTAACACAATATGAAACCCCTAATTAAACCATCCAAACCCCCTAATAAACCCCCCCTTTTAAAAAAACAAAAACCCCAGCGCCTGGGAGCTACTGACGCATGGCTGCCCTTTAGTCCCGGTTGGTGTTACAAACCGGGACTGAAGGTCCTCCTCCCTGGGCGCCCAGATCGGCCACGTGGACCTCCTTTGTTCCCGGTTCATAAGCCAACCGGGACTAAATGTTTTGGGCATTAGTCCCATTTGATTTGTCCCGGTTCCAGAACCGGGACTAAAGGCCCTCTGGAACCGGGACTAGTACCCTGTTTTCTACTAGTGTGAAGTGAAAGCCTCACCAATTGTCTTGCAATCAGAAACTTCCCTTACCAACTCCTCATTATCAAGTATAGGTTGATCTATGCGCACAAGGGCAAATTCAGCACCTAACTCAATACCATCAGCCTTAGTTCTTGGATCAGTACTCTGAATAGTACCATACGCAACATTTCGCTTGTTGGGATATGTTGAAGTCTTTAAAACTACTTTGGAGGCAGCCTATATTATGATCAATATTAGCATTCTACGACATTATAATATAATTTGCATGAACAATATGAGATCTTTTTAATGTCAGCCCAGTAAGGTGCCCTAACAAAAATCTAGGCTCGGCAACAAAGTCTAATGCCCAAGGTCACCTCGCTTGCTCATGCTTGGTTAAATGTATCCTTTACTTGCATACAGCACATTGAGCAAAATTTGTAACAAAATACATTTTTCAAGCAGGCATGATAATGTGGTTTGGGTTGGGAATTTGGGTGCAGCAAACCATGCTCCTTGGTGAATCTTTACCTTGATGGAAGAAGTACGCCTTCTTTTTTAGCGAGCTGGGTGTGGGTGTTCAGTTCTAGTCCCTTGCTGGTTCGGTCTTGAAACAGATTCACCCGTAAGATCCCTCATTTCCCTCACCTACTAAGATACAATAATATTAGATGGAATGGTATTCATACCTTGAAGCTACAGAAAGCTATAACTTCAAAACTCAGAAGGCACAAAAATTACCTCTAGCACAGAATCAATAACAAGGTCTTGTGGTGATGATGAATTTTGTTGAATTTGTAATTGGTTGACATCATGGTTGCCAACCTAATTCCATGACACAACAATGGTAAGCAAGCAACTATTTTATATTCTATCTTTGTGACATGAGTAAGAGTAACTATAGGCATAACCTTTTCATGCGAACGTGATCAATTATTATCCTCAGGAATGTCATGTTGCATAGACGAGCGTACCTCAACAGGTCCATTGCACTGGATTCTCTGCAAACTGAAATATTAATACGAAGGTTTCAAGTGACAAGCAATAATGTAGGCATTTATTAACATTACCTTTGTTTTACCATGCAGTACTGGTAACTGAGAAATACCATTATCATTTGATTGGAAGTTTTCCTACAGAACTAACAAATTGAGTAAAATTTTCATAGAAATGCATGCAAGGGGTGGGATAAAGAAGTCATTTATCTCTTTTATTCCATTATTGACATAGCCTTCTTTGTTATTCATATCTTTAATAATCTGGTCTTGCTTTTTTATATGTTCCTTCATCTTTGCTATTTCCTCCCAAACGTCATGTTCAACTTCATATGGTGATCCATCAGTTGTAGTCATATTGATGTTCTTTAGATAATGTGGCGTCCGACCATAGACTTGCTTAGGAGTTGGAAGCAAACCCATGCCATGCACTTGTCCAATCTTTTCTTTCCCTAACACTTCCTGCAAGGCATCACCTTCCCATGCGACTCTTCCATTCAAATTTTGTGCCAACTCTGGTCGTTCAGTTATTAGATTCTCCAATCGATCCTATAAGAAAAGAATCATGCATACACTAATTAGATTGAACTGTAACTTGATCCCGAGAACAATTAGACAATTTCTATATTGATTGCCTACCAGGCGCTTATTTCTATCTTTATTTTTAGCATTAGCATCATCCTTCTTCTTGTGAGTTGCTAAATAAACCTTTGATCTGTGTGGTCGTTTCTTTTCATGATCAGCTTGCCTCTACAAAACAGAAACAACACCCATATGTCAAAAGAGACACAGAAAAACACTTCAGGAATCAAGATTACTCACCATATCTTCACCCCAACAAGCATAACTCATTGTGCCATCATTATGTGAATCCTTCACGAGGGAACGACTAATTATGTTCTTCTCAACAAGGGCCTGTTATGATGAATCATATCATAAATGCAGCTTTTATGATAAGCCCGAGAACTCACATTTAAATACCAAAAAAGGAAAGTACATTATCTCATTCATTACCCTTCCTTTTTTCGACTTCCAATATTTAACAAGCCCACGCGTTGTCCACATCTTCTGGATAGAGCTTATACAAAGCCTTTCGCTTGATGTTTGAATTTTTTTCAATGGCGGGTTTGAAGAAAGCATCTTTCAAACTAGACTTAAATTTCCTCCAGTCTCTTCCAATTGATTTGAGTATCCATTTTTCACATGATCGAGGATGCACGAACTTTGTCTAAAAGTACAAGATAAAGAATGAATGTAAATAGACATGCAGACCACACTACATCTCATGTAGACAAATTAGATATAAATAGAAGGGCAGCAAATAACATATTTGGTTTTCTTGTTAATTGTGAAGTACATGTACGCACTGCAATATTGTTTCCTCACCATTGTTCTTTTGGACATGACGCCAATCATTTATGTTTAGTGGGCAAAATCCTCCTTTCTAGCAATCGTGCCCAGAAACTTCCCCAATATTGCACCTTCATCTCCTATAGGCTGGCTATCTTCATTGCATTTTACAACTATTCTTTGCCCCTTTGGCATATTCCAGACAATTGGCAAGCTTGTTCTCTTACGCTTGTGTACTTCCTCGTGTACTGCAAGATTAATTAAGAAAAGTACTAATTAAATGACGCCCACTGATTATTCTTTCGATACTAAGCATATACAAGTTAATTAATATAAGGACAAAATGTAATAGGTCATTACCTTGATTGTGAACTTGACCCTCTTCATCGACCAATGCTTGTGATTCATGACCTGGTGGGAATTGCTCACCATTGTTGCAGCCTCCATCTTCATCATCACGTTGGTCAGTAACCTGAATCACATTCAACCTTTTTGACCTACGCAGTGGTCCTGCAGAACAACCATACATCTTTTATTCCAATAATTACAACAGTAGATACAGATATGTAATAAGCATGGTTCAAGAGGGATACTTTGCGGCCCTTGCATAGTAAGTTGCCCTGCCCCCTTCAGCAGAGACACCACCATCCTGTAAGAGAACACTCTCATTCGGATGGTTAGATGGAGCAATATCAATTTGCTTGCTAGGCGAGCAATATGATTGTCAGCCTTCTCCTTTGACACATACAGATGGACAGCTTTCACAATCTCAGGGTTGGACAACATTTTCATCACAAGACCTTGATTATAAATGTGAACTAAGTAGGAGCTGCCTAGATGGTTTTTTTTCACATAGTACAGAAAGTCAGTTGCCTGAAAGCCAACTTCCTCGATCATCAAGATTAAGTCATAATACGACCACCTTCCTCTCATCTTTTCCTCAGAGGAGGAATCGGTGCGGCGTAGCAGTATGTTTTTCTTTGAAATGGCATGGTTCGAAACAGAGGGTTTCGAGCTCATGGTTAAGGACCGTTGGGCACTCATCTCGACGCAGTTAGGGTACCAACATGGTCCGGCCGAGTTCTGGACCGCGGCTGGTGCCAAGATGCACATGTTTCTCTGGGGATGGGGGGCTAACCACGGTAGTGAGTCGAAAAAGGAGCAGGCTAGGTTGGTAGAGGAGATTGCTGCTCTAGACCTTTCCGCTGATGTGAGGCCTTTCCCCGAGAACGAATGGGCCCATAGGTATGCGCTGGAAAACCCAATTCTTGGTATTCTGAGAGTGGAAGAGGAGTACTGGCGCCGTAGGGGCGGTGTGAAGTGGGTGACTAAGGGGGACGCTAACACTAGCTACTTTCACGCTTACGCGAACGGTCGGAAACGCAAATGTTCTATTTTGCATCTTAACTCCGATAATGGCATCCTGGTTACCCAAAACAAGATCGTCAGTCATATATATGAGTTCTTTATTGGTCTGTTGGGAACGGCCGAGGAGAAAAGGCTATGCCTGAGGGAGGATTTGTGGGATCCTTCTGAGCGAGTATCCCAGGCAGAGAATGATGGGCTTGCCCTGTCTTTCCTCCCGGAGGAAGTGGATAGGGCGCTGGCATCCATGAAGATGGACACGACCCCTGGGCCTGACGGATGGCCCGTAGAGTTCTTTAAGAAGTTTTGGCCGTGTTTCAACCACGTTTTCTACGCTATAGTTAACGGCTTTGCGCTAGGACAAGTAGACCTATCCCGCCTTAACTATGGAGCCATTAGCCTTATCCCCAAAGTGAAGAGCGCGGATAACATTAAGCAGTTCAAGCCCATCACGCTTATCAATGTGCCTTTCAAACTTTGTGCTAAAGCGTATGCCACCCGGCTGGCTCCCATAGCTCAACGGGTGATCCTAAAAAGCCAGACTGCTTTTCTCAAGGGACGCAATATTTTGGAGGGCCCGATCGCGCTCCTTGAGATAGTTCATGAGCTAAAACGTACAAAGGGGAAGGGGTTTTTGCTAAAGCTCGACTTCGAGAAAGCCTATGACCGAGTGAACTGGGAGTTCGTTTGGGAGGTGCTCCTCAAAAAGGGGTTTGACGCAGGCTTTGTACACCGTATTATGCACATGGTCAGTTGTGGGCAGACCGTGGTGACGATCAACGGTGAGATGGGCAAGTTCTTGCGTAACAAGCGAGGTCTCCGCCAAGGCGAGCCAAGCTCGCCGCTAATCTTCAATTTCGTTGCGGATGCACTGTCGGCTATGCTTTCAAAGGCAAAAGTGGTAGGGCACATCAAAGGGTTGGTGCCCCACCTCATCCCAGGGGGGTGACGCATTTGCAATACGCGGATAATGCTATGTTGCTGTTTGAGCCTGACAACCATAGTATAGCCTCTATCAAGTTGTTGCTCCTCGCCTTCGAGATTCTGTCGGGGCTGAAAATCAACTTCCTAAAAAGTGAAGTTATCACTATGGGGATGGACCAACAAGAGAGTTGAAGGAAATATGCCCTAGAGGCAATAATAAAGTTTTTATTTTATATTTCCTTATATCATGATAAATGTTTATTATTCATGCTAGAATTGTATTAACCGGAAACTTGATACATGTGTGGATACATAGACAAAACACCGTGTCCCTAGTAAGCCTCTACTAGACTAGCTCGTTAATCAAAGATGGTTAAGTTTCCTAACAATACACATGTGTTGTCATTTGATGAACGGGATCACGTCATTAGGAGAATGATGTGATGGACATGACCCATTCGTTAGCTTAGCATATTGATCGTTTAGTTTTATTGCTATTGCTTTCTTCATGTCATATACATATTCTTTGACTATGAGATTATGCAACTCCCGGATACCGGAGGAATACCTTGTGTGCTATCAAATGTCACAACATAACTGGGTGATTATAAAGATGTTCTACAGGTATATCTGAAGGTGTTTGTTGGGTTGGCATAGATCGAGATTAGGACTTGTCACTCCGAGTATCGGAGAGGTATCTCTGGGCCCTCTCGGTAATGCACATCATAAGAAGCCTTGCAAGCAAAGTGACTAATGATTTAGTTGCGGGATGATGTATTACGGAACGAGTAAAGAGACTTGCCAGTAACGAGATTGAACTAGGTATGAAGATACCGACGATCGAATCTTGGGCAAGTAACATACCGATGACAAACGGAATAACGTATGTTGTCATAACAGTTCGACCGATAAAGATCTTCGCAGAATATGTAGGAACCAATATGAGCATCCAGGTTCCACTATTGGTTATTGACTGGAGAGGTGTCTCGGTCATGTCTACATAGTTCTCGAACCCGTAGGGTCCGCACGCTTAACGTTCAATGATGATTTAGTATTATATGAGTTATATGATTTTGTGACCGAATGTTGTTCGGAGTCCCGGATGAGATCACAGACATGACTAGGAGTCTCAAAATGGTCGAGAGGTAAAGTTTGAAATATAGGATGATAGTATTCGGACACAGGAAGTATTCCGGAGTGTATCGGGTATTTATCGGAGTACCGGGGGGGGTTACCGGAACCCCGGGGGGAATAATGGGCCTTATGGGCCATAAGAGGGGAACATACCAGCCCACAAAGGGGTGGCGCCCCCCCCCCCTTAGGCAGGAGGCCGAATAGGAGAAGGAAGAGGAGGTTCGCCCCCCCCCCCCCCTTTCCTTCCTCCCTTCCCTCTTCCCTTTTTCCCCTCCGGTGAAATAAGGAAGGCGGGGGGGGGGGGCGAATTAGGATAGGACCCCAAGTAGGATTCCTCCTACTTGGGGTGCCCCATGGCTGCTCCCCTCCCCCTCCCACCTATATATACATGGGGAGGAGGCGCCTAGAACACACACCAACAATTGTTAGCCGTGTGCAGCGCCCCCCTCCATAGTTTACGCCTCCGATCATATCTTCGTAGTGCTTAGGCGAAGCCCTGCGCGGATCACTTCACCATCACCGTCACCACGCCGTCGTGCTAACAGAACTCATCTTCTTCCTCGACACCTTTGCTGGATCAGGAGGACGAGGGACGTCATCGAGCTGAATGTGTGCAGAACTCGGAGGTGCCGTACGTTCGGTGCTTGATCGGTCGGATCTAGAAGAAGTTCGACTACGTCAACCGCGTTGTCAAACGCTTCCGCTTTCGGTCTACAAGGGTACGTGGACACACTCTCCCCCTCTCGTTGTTGTACATCTCCTAGATAGATCTTGCATGAGCGTAGGAAATTTTTTGAAATTTGCATGCTACGTTTCCCAACAGTGGCATCCGAGCTAGGTCTATGCGTAGATGATATGCACAAGTAGAACACAAAGAGTTGTGGGTGGTGATCGTCATACTGCTTACCACCAATGTCTCATTTTAATTCGGCGGTATTGTTGGATGAAGCGGCCCGGACCAACCTTACATGACCACGTTCATGAGACCAGTTCCACCGACAAACATGCAACTAGTTTTGCATAAAGGTGGCTGGCGGGTGTCTGTTTCTCCTACTTTAGTTGAATCAAATTTGACTGCGGCCGGTCCTTGTTGAAGGTTAAAACAGCAAACTTAATAAATCACCGTTGTGGTTTTGATGCGTAGGTAAGAACGGTTCTTGCTAGAAGCCCGTAGCAGCCACGTAAACCTTGCAACAACAAAGTAGAGGACGTCTAACTTGTTTTTGTAGGGCATGTTGTGATGTGATATGGTCAAGACATGATGTGATATACATTGTTGTATGAGATGATCATGTTTTGTAAAAGTTATCGGCAACCGGCAGGAGCCTTATGGTTGTCTCTTTATTGTCTGAAATGCAAACGCCATGTAATTGCTTTACTTTATCACTATCCATTAGTGACAGTTGTAGAAGCAATAGTTGGCGAGACGACCACGACACTACGATGGATATCAAGGTGTCAAGCCGGTGACAATGGAGATCATGATGATGCTTTGGAGATGGAGATCAAAAGCACAAGATGATGATGGCCATATCATGTCACATATTTTGATTGCATGTGATGTTTATCTTTTATGCATCTTATTTTGCTTAGTATGGAGGTAGCATTATAAGATGATCCCTTCACTAAATTTCAAGGTATAGGTGTTCTCCCTAAGTATGCACCGTTGCGACAGTTTGTCGCGTTGAGACACCACGTGATGATCGGGTGTGATAGACTCTACGTTCACATACAATGGGTGCAAGACAGTTTTGCACATGCAGAATACTCGGGTTAAACTTGACGAGCCTGGCATGTACAGACATGGCCTCGTAACACTGGAGACCGAAAGGTCGAACGTGAATCAGATAGTAGATATGATCAACATAGAGATGTTCACCATTGATGACTACTCCATCTCATGTGATGATCGGACATGGTTTAGTTGATTTGGATCACGTATCATTTAGATGACTTGAGGGATGTCTATCTAAGTGGGAGTTCTTAAGTAATTTGATTAACTGAACTTAATTTATCATGAACTTAGTCCTGATAGTTTTTGCATATCTATGTTGTAGATCAATGGCCCGTGCTACCGTTCCCTTGAATTTTAATGCATTCCTAGAGAAAGCTAAGTTGAAAGATGATGGTAGCAACTACACTGACTGGGTCTGTAACTTGAGGATTATCCTCAATGCTGCACAGAAGAATTATGTCCTTGATGCACCTCTAGGTGAAAGGCCTACTGCAGGAGCAGATGATGATGTTATGAACGTCTGGCAAGCTCGATCTGATGACTACTCGATAGTTCAGTGTGCCATGCTTTACGGCTTAGAATCGGGACTTCAAAGACGTTTTGAACGTCATGGACCATATGAGATGTTCCGGTAGTTGAAGTTAATATTTCAAGCAAATGCCCGAGTTGAGAGATATGAAGTCTCCAACAAGTTCTGTAGCTGCAAGATGGAGGAGAACAGTTCTGTTAGTGAACTCATACTCAAAATGTCTGGGTATCATAATCACTTGACTCAGCTGGGAGTTAATCTTCCAGATGATAGTGTTATTGACAGAGTTCCCAATCACTGCCACCAAGCTACAAAGGATTCGTGATGAACTATAATATGCAAGGGATGGAAAAGTCAATTCCCGAGCTCTTCGCAATGCTCAAAGCTGCGAAGGTAGAAATCAAGAAGGAGCATCAAGTGTTGATGGTTAACAAGACCACTAGTTTCAAGAAAAAGGGTAAGGGAAAGAAGGGGAACTTCAAAAAGAATGGCAAGCAAGTTGCCACTCCCGGGAAGAAGCCCAAAGCTGGACCCAAGCCTGAAACTGAGTGCTTCTACTGCAAAGGGACTGGTCACTGGAAGCGGAACTGCCCCAAGTATTTGGCGGATAAGAAGGATGGCAAAGTGAACAAAGGTATATTTGATATACATGTTATTGATGTGTACCTTACTAATGCTCGTAGTAGCGCCTGGGTATTTGATACTGGTTCGGTTGCTCATATTTGTAACTTGAAACAGGGGCTACGGATTAAACAAAGATTGGCTAAGGACGAGATGACGATGCGCGTCGGGAATAGTTCCAAGGTCGATGTGATCGCCATCGGCACGCTACCTCTACATCTACCTTCGGGATTAGTTTTAGACCTGAATAATTGTTATTCGGTGCCAGCGTTGAGCATGAACATTATATCTGGATCTTGTTTAGTGCGAGACGGTAATTCATTTAAATCAGAGAATAATGGTTGTTCTATTTACATGAGTAATATATTTTATGGTCATGCACCCTTGAAGAGTGGTCTATTTTTATTGAATCTCGATTGTGGTGATACACATATTCATAATATTGATGCCAAAAGATGCAAAGTTTATAATGACAGTGCAACATATTTGTGGCACTGCCGTTTAGGTCATATTGGTGTAAAGCGCATGAAGAAACTCCATGCAGATGGACTTTTGGAATCACTTGATTATGAATCATTTGATACTTGCGAACCATGCCTCATGGGCAAGATGACTAAAACTCCATTCTCCAGAACAATGGAGCGAGCTAATGACTTATTGGAAATAATACATACCGATGTATGCGGTCCGATAAGTGTTGAGGCTCGCGGCGAGTATCGTTATTTTCTGACCTTCACAGATGATTTAAGCAGATATGGGTATATCTACTTAATGAAACACAAGTCTGAAATATTTGAAAAGTTCAAAGAATTTCAGAGTGAAGTGGAGAATCATCGTAACAAGAAAATAAAGTTTCTACGATCTGATCGCGGAGGTGAATATTTGAGTTACGAGTTTGGCCTTCATTTAAAACAATGTGGAATAGTTTCACAACTCACGCCACCTGGAACACCACAGCGTAATGGTGTGTCCGAACGTCGTAACCGTACTTTATTAGATATGGTGCGATCTATAATGTCTCTTACCAATTTACCACTATTGTTTTGGGGTTATGCATTAGAGACAGCTGCATTCACGTTAAATAGGGCACCGTCTAAATCCGTTGAGACGACACCGTATGAACTGTGGTTTGGCAAGAAACCTAAGCTGTCGTTTCTTAAAGTTTGGGGTTGCGACACTTATGTCAAAAGGCTTCAGCCTGATAAGCTCGAACCCAAATCAGAGAAATGCGTCTTCATAGGATACCCTAAGGAAACAATTGAGTACACCTTCTACCACAAATCCAAAGGCAAGGTAATTGTTCCTTCTCTCGAATTGGAAAGTAGCTCATCACAGAAAACCGTTCCCGTGATGCCTACACCAACTAGAGAGGAAACTAAAGATAATGATCATGAAATTTCAGATCAAGTTACTACCGAACCTCGTAGGTCAACCAGAGCACGTTCCGCACCAGAGTGGTACGGTAATCCTGTTCTGGAATTCATGTTACTAGATCATGACGAACCTATGAACTATGAAGAAGCGATGATGAGCCCAGATTCCGATAAATGGCTTGAGGCCATGAAATCTGAGATAGGATCCATCTATGAGAACAAAGTGTGGACTTTGGTTGACTTGCCCGATGATCGGCGAGCCATAGAGAATAAATGGATCTTCAAGAAGAAGACTGACGCTGATGGTAATGTTACTGTCTACAAAGCTCGACTTGTTGCAAAAGGTTTTCGACAAGTTCAAGGAGTTGACTACGATGAGACTTTCTCACCCGTAGCAATGCTTAAGTCTGTCCGAATCATGTTAGCAATTGCCGCATTTTATGATTATGAAATCTGGCAAATGGACGTCAAAACTGCATTCCTTAATGGATTTCTTAAAGAAGAGTTGTATATGATGCAACTAGAAGGTTTTGTCGATCCTAAAGGTGCTAACAAAGTGTGCAAGCTCAAGTGATCCATCTATGGATTGGTGCAAGCATCTCGAAGTTGGAATATACGCTTTGATGAGGGGATCAAAGCATATGGTTTTATACAGACTTTCGGAGAAGCCTGTATTTACAAGAATGTGAGTGGGAGCTCTGTAGCATTTCTAATATTATATGTGGATGACATATTATTGATTGGAAATGATGTAGAATTTCTGGATAGCATAAAAGGATACTTGAATAAAAAAAATTCAATGAAACACCTCGGTGAAGCTGCTTATATATTGGGCATCAAGATCTATAGAGATAGATCAAGACGCTTAATAGGACTTTCACAAAGCACATACCATGATAAAGTTTTGAAGAAGTTTAAAATGGATCAGTCAAAGAAAGGGTTCTTGCCTGTGTTACAAGGTGTGAAGTTGAGTCAGACTCAATGCCCGACCACTGCAGAAGATAGAGAGAAAATGAAAGTCATTCCCTATGCCTCAGCCATAGGTTCTATCATGTATGCTATGCTGTGTACCAGACCTGATGTGTGCCTTGATATAAGTTTAGCAGGGAGGTACCAAAGTAATCCAGGAGTGAATCACTGGACAGTGGTCAAGAACATCCTGAAGTACCTGAAAAGGACTAAGGATATGTTTCTCGTTTATGGAGGTGACAAAGAGCTCGTCGTAAATGGTTACGTCGATGCTAGCTTTGACACTGATCCGGATGACTCTAAGTCATAAACCGGATACGTATTTATATTGAATGGTGGAGCTGTAAGTTGGTGCAGTTCCAAGCAGAGCGTCGTGGCAGGATCTATGTGTGAAGCGGAGCGCATAGCTGCTTCGGAAGCAGCAAATGAAGGAGTCTGGATGAAGGAGTTCATATCCGATCTAGGTGTAATACCTAGTGCATCGGGTCCAATGAAAATCTTTTGTGACAATACTGGAGCAATTGCCTTAGCAAAGGAATCCAGATTTCACAAAAGAACCAAACACATCAAGAGATGCTTAAACTCCATCCGTGATCAAGTCAAGGAGGGAGACATAGAGATTTGCAAAATACATACGGATCTGAATGTTGCAGACCCATTGACTAAGCCTCTTTCACGAGCAAAACATGATCAACACCAAGACTCTATGGGTGTTAGAATCATTACAATATAATCTAGATTATTGACTATAATGCAAGTGGGAGACTGAAGGAAATATGCCCTATAGGCAATAATAAAGTTGTTATTTTTCTTCCTTATATCATGATAAATGTTTATTATTCATGCTAGAATTGTATTAACTGGAAACTTGATACATGTGTGGATACATAGACAAAACACCGTGTCCCTAGTAAGCCTCTACTAGACTAGCTCGTTAATCAAAGATGGTTAAGTTTCCTAACCATACACATGTGTTGTCATTTGATGAACGGGATCACGTCATTAGGAGAATGATGTGATGGACATGACCCATCCGTTAGCATAGCATATTGAACGTTCAGTTTTATTGCTATTGCTTTCTTCATGTCATATACATATTCCTTTGACTATGAGATTATGCAACTCCCGGATACCGGAGGAATACCTTGTGTGCTATCAAACGTCACAACGTAACTGGGTGATTTTAAAGATGCTCTACAGGTATCTCCGAAGGTGTTTGTTGGGTTGGCATAGATCGAGATTAGGATTTGTCACTCGAGTATAGGAGAGGTATCTCTGGGCCCTCTCGGTAATGCACATCATAAGAAGCCTTGCAAGCAAAGTGACTAATGAGTTAGTTGCGGGATGATGTATTACGGAACGAGTAAAGAGACTTGCCAGTAATGAGATTGAACTAGGTATGAAGATACCGACGATCGAATCTAAGGCAAGTAACATACCGATAACAAAGGGAATAACGTATGTTGTCATAACGGTTCGACCGATAAAGATCTTCGCAGAATATGTAGGAACCAATATGAGCATCTAGGTTCCGCTATTGGTTATTAACCGAAGAGGTGTCTCAGTCATGTCTACATAGTTCTCGAACCCGTAGGGTCCGCACGCTTAATGTTCGATGACGATTTAGTATTATATGAGTTATATGATTTGGTGACCGAATGTTGTTCGGAGTCCCGGATGAGATCACGGACATGACGAGTAGTCTCGAAATGGTCGAGAGGTAAAGATTGATATATAGGATGATAGTATTTGGATACCGGAAGTGTTCCGGAGTGTATCGGGTATTTATTGGAGTACCGAGGGGGTTACCGGAACCCTTGGGGGAATAATGGGCCTTATGGGCCATAAGAGGGGAACACACCAGCCCACAAAGGGGTGGCGCCCCCCCCCCCTTTAGGCAGGAGGCTGAATAGGAGAAGGAAGAGGGGGTTCGTCCCCCCCCCCCTTTCCTTCCTCCCTTCCCTTTTCCCTTTTTCCCCTCCGGTGAAATAAGGAAGGGGGGGGCAATTGGGATAGGACCCCAAGTAGGATTCCTCCTACTTGGGGCGCCCCATGACTGCTCCCCTTCCCCTCCCACCTATATATATACATGGGGAGGGGGCGTCTAGAACACACACCAACAATTGTTAGCCGTGTGCGGCGCCCCCCTCCACAGTTTACGTCTCCGGTCATATCTTCGTAGTGCTTAGGCGAAGCCCTGCGCGGATCACTTCACCATCACCGTCACCACGCCGTCGTGCTGACGGAACTCATCTTCTTCCTTGACACCTTTGCTGGATCAAGAGGACGAGAGACGTCATCGAGCTGAACATGTGCAGAACTTGGAGGTGCCGTACGTTCGGTGCTTGATCGGTCGGATCTAGAAGAAGTTCGACTACATCAACCGTGTTGTCAAACGCTTCCGCTTTTGGTCTACAAGGGTACGTGGACACACTCTCCCCCTCTCGTTGCTATGCATCTCCTAGATAGATCTAGCGTGATCGTAGGAATTTTTTTGAAATTTGCATGCTACATTTCCCAACAAGAGTATGCGGATTGCTAACCTACTTAATTGAAAGCTCAGGGGCTTTCCGATTAAGTACCTAGGGCTCCCGATCACCCACCGGAAAATCTCTATTTCTGAATGGGAGCCACTGTATGGCAAAGTGGCTAATAGGGTTAGCCCGTGGCGCGGGAGGTTTATGTCGTCGGCAGCTAGGCTGATCCTAACTAACTCTAGCCTTTCCTCCCTCCCACTATTTACGATGGGGATGTTCCTTTTGGCGGATGGGGTTCACGTTAAACTAGACACCCCCCGTTCCAGGTTCTTTTGGGAAGGATCAGGAACAAAGCGGAAATACCACCTGGTCAAGTGGGCGGCCGTGTGTAGACCCAAAAAATTTGGAGGCTCCCGCTTAAGATTAAGATTTTCCTCTGGCAAATGTTCCCCTCCCAACGGCTGATAATGTGGCCTAGCGCAACGGCCCCTCCGATGGATCCTGTGTAGTATGTGAGCTCCACGAGGACGCGAACCACGCGTTATTCCAATGTGCGTTAGCTAACTTCGCTTGGTGTGCCATCAGGGACGTGTTCCACCAAAACTGGAACCCTAGGTCGGGGTCGGATCTATTGGCAGTTCTTCAAACACAGCACGGGGCTAATGCTAGGGTGTTATGGCAATGCGTGGGGGCGTTGATGTGGTCCCTATGGACGATACGGAATAAGATGACGATAGAAAAAAAAATCCCTGCTCACCCGGCTGATGTCATTTTCAAATGCCATCTTTTTCTGCAGATGTGGACACCGTTGGGGAAACAACGCGATGCTGAACTCATGAGGGCTATTATGGAGAAGATCAGCAGCAGTATCTCGCGGCTTCGACACTCGGCTTTAGCTGGATCTTGACTCTTTTGGCATCGGTAGTGTTTTGGGGTGACATGGGTGATGCTCCATTAGGATTGTGGTCGCCCATGATGGGCCTATGATATTTGAACTTGGTTATGTAATGATCGTGTGGCCTTGTGGTATGGCCGAACTATGTTGATGTGTAAGCTACTCGAACCTTGTGGTGCTGCCTGTTGGCTTTATTAATTTAAAGTTGGACGCGTCTAGCGTCTTCGTTCCAAAAAAAGAAGTGTAGAACCGTACATGGCAAAACTATAGTAAGACACAACCATACATGGTTTATGGGCTTTTCTACATCAGTGATTGTTTAATTATTTGTCTACGTATGGGATAATTACGCAATTAGCCGCGGCCATTAGGCATCTACAGTACACACTGTCCTACGAATTGTTGAGGGGGGCGAGCGATTGGCAGGGGTCTGACCCCTGCTCGCCCCTCCCTGTCTCCGCCCCTACATCGCTATAGTGATGTTTCACCTACCATGCACCCCAGAGAATTCCTAGCAATCAGATCAGGGAAGGGGTGGGCGTTCAGATCCATACCAGCCACGAGATCGTACTCCTTTAGGATGTAGGTGCCGGAGCTGAAGACCGACGAAGCCGTCGCCGCAACGATCCAAACGACGCCGAGGCAGGTCGAGGAAGCGGCAGATCGTACGGGGGTTGAGATGGGGGTGGGAGGGTGGGGGGGTGGTTGCAGGTGGCGGCCGCACTGGGAGCTCAAGGGGCGGCGTGCTGGGCATTGGAGGGCGGCGAGGTAGCCGCCGAATGGTGGGCGGCTGGGCTGGATGTGGATGGGTTTTGAGACCCAATTTAACTAGCGTTTTCTAGTTAATTGGAGGGAAAACTAAGCGTCATGGTCGAGAACTGGAGGGAAATTTGGATATATTCTTTTTTATCAAGGAGAACGGGAGGGAAATTGTTTTGGAAAAACCAGGACATTGTTACATATATTAATTTGTTTGGCGTGGAAATTTTCCAAAAAGTGTTTTTGGCATGGAAAAATAGAGTATATTTTATTTATTATTTTATTGATTGAAAGGGGAAATTAGATATATCTAAATAGTAATGGCTTTAGAAAATTGATTTACGTAACATGTGCTGAATAACCTATAACATGGTTTCTCTCGGCTAACTAGTTGATATAAAAAAACGAGCTTGAAGCTGCGACGAACCTTAGAGGATGAACGAGATGGTGTTGTTATGAACAGCTGTGATCGGCTGGCAGATCCTACTCCTGATCGGTCGTCTCGACCAAGATCGTATCATTCCCACAAGCCATCCCATGGAGGCTACGACCAGCATGTGACAAAACTGCGACTGACATCAATGGTAGAAGCTGTGACCCGCCCCGGAACATGTTGTGACCAACGAGGTCGGCGACTTTTGATCGTTGCTGATAGCACAGCTGGTGGTGCTACAAAGTGGCGACGATGATATATATGCGTCAGCTGCGACCGACCGCTGACGGTGTGTCGGTGTACTAAGTATTGGGCCCTTAGTACCCCTTACTTGTGCACGGGCAGTTGTAGCCGTCCTCGCGGCAAGGCTTGCCGGGATCAGCTCGAGGTTGACTTAAGTTGTCAAGGAAATCATCAAGTCAGAGGTCTGAGGATCAGTGAATGAGCAAAGCTGGAAATCGAAGACCAGCATCCCTAGCAAGATCCTTGCCGGGGTGGCCTGAGGAACCCGGCAAGGATCGGCGCCCGGCAAGGCTCGGCACCCGGCAAGGATCGGTGCCCGGCAAGGCCTGGCGCCCAGCAAGTTTCGGCGCCTGGCGAGGTTCTGCCACTGTGCCACCGCTTCGGCACAGTGACGAGTCTGACATTCTGGCTCCTTCCATGGATGTGTGGCGGCGCGCCAGTGGAGGAGAGCTTAAGCGGTGCTGATGGGATGGCCCCTTTTTCCATCCCCAAGAAAGTGAGGACACCTAAACGGACACCTCACGGTGCATTAAATGCGTTTGTCCTAATTCGTCAGGGGTTAGGTATTATACCCTGTAGCTACTTTACACCTCAATGTATGTACATTTTGCCACTGTGAAGACCCCTTTGAGCATATAAAAGGAGGCCCAAGGCAACTGCTACAGAGGAGGAGAACTTCGGGCCCATTCTGCATGCGTAGCTGCTCTTTGAACGTACTGTTCATTGCGAGCGCTCCTGGAGGCTGGGCTCAAGAACATCAATAAGAACTCAAAGCAGGAGTAGGGTTTTACGCTGATCAGCAGCCTGAACCTGGGTAAAAACCTCACGCGTCGGTCTCCGGCTCTGCTCTTTGCGTGTACCTCTCCCCCCGCCGAATCGTAAAAGGGGTCTCTCGGGATCCCATAGGTGTCGTGCCCCGACACGGTGTTGTAATGACATATCCGAGAGGCTGGCACATCAATCTAGTCTCCTTCTTTGTTCCACCTCCATGGTGACAGAGCATAAGGGGAGGGTATCCCAGCTACACCCACGGTTCAAAAAATCGACCGTACTTGTAGTCGTACCAGAAAAAGGAAACTATGACCGGTATTAAAGAAAAACATTGTAACTCAATCAATCGATATGACTCCTGATCGGTCGCCTCAATCAAGATCGCGTCATCCCCACACGACTGCGAATGGAAGCTATGACCGGTGTGGGAGAAAGCTAAGACCGACAATGCTCCTGATTGGTCGACTGATCTTTAAAGAAAAAATATTGTAATTCGACCGACCGATCTTGCTCCTGATTGGTCGCCTCGACCAAGATCGCATCATCCCACACGACTGCCCATGGAATCTATGCAAGTCTGGAAGAAAGCTATGACTGACAATGCTAAAAGTTACGACTGGACTGGGAGCATGTTGTGACCAGCGAGGCCGACGACTTTTGATCGGTGCTGAGAGCGCATGTGGTGGTGCTACAAAGTGGCAACGGCAATATGCGTCAGCTACAACCGACCACAAACGGTGTTGTAAGGACATATCCGAGAGGCTGTCAAATCAATCTACTCTCCTCCTTCCAAGGACGTTAACCGATGGACTTGCGGCTCCCTGGCCTGCATCGTCGGCCACCTCGACTAGCTGCTGCTCGTGGCCAGCCACGCCGGCCGCCTCGACTAGCACCAGATGCGGAAGGCCAAGCAGCCGGTGGACGGGCCGTCCACTCCTCCTTGTTGAACGGCTTTAGCGACACACACAGCGCCCCACGGCGCGGCTGCCATGGCAAGACGGTGTGGAGTTCCCCGAGCACGGTGAGGCGCGACAATGGCAGGAGGCGGGCGCGGGCCATGGGCAATTCAGCCGGCGCGAGCTTGGGATGGATGGCGGGGGGGGGGCATGGTCACTTCTCTATTCATGATATTCTGTAATGGTTTTTGCCACACTTAATTATATATAATGCACGCAGATGAACCGGCAATGGATGTACGGTGACAGACGCACCTCCTAGTACATTAAGGGCGTGCATAATTTTCTCGAAGTGGCTGAGGCAAACAAGCAGAATGGTTTTATGTGTTTTCCATGCCCAATCTGTGGGAATACGAAGTCTTACTCTGACGCGAAAACCCTTCACATCCACCTGCTTGAGAAGGGTTTCATGCCACACTATAATGTTTGGACCAAGTTCGGAGAAAGAGGGTTTATGATGGAAGACAACGAAGAAGAAGAGGATGATGACAACTATGTGCCCGCTGAATACGGTGACGCTGCAACAGGGGAAGCTGAAGATCAAGAGGAACCAGACGATGTGCCCGATGATGATCTTCGATGAGGATCACAAAAAAGGGTTGTACCCCAATTGCGAAGATGGCAACACAAAGCTCGGTACCACACTAGAATTGCTGCAAAGGAAGGCAGACAATGGTGTATCTAACAACGGATTTGAGAAGCTACTAAAAATAGTGAAGAAGAATCTTCCAAAGGATAACGAATTGCCCGACAGTACGTACGGAGCAAACAAGGTTCTATGCCCTCTAGGATTGGAGGTGCAGAAGATACATGCATGCCCTAATGACTGCATCCTCTACCGCGGTGCGTACGAGGATTTGAACGCATGCCCGGTATGCGGTGCATTGCGGTATAAGATCAGACGAGATGACCCTGGTGATGTTGACGGCGAGCGCCCCAGGAAGAGGGTTCCTGCCAAGGTGATGTGGTATGCTCCTATAATACCATGGTTGAAACATCTGTTCAGAAACAAAGAGCATGCCAAGTTGATGCGATGGCACAAAGAGGACCGTAAGAAAGACGGGAAGTTGAGAGCACCCGCTGACGCTTCGCAGTGGAGAAAAATCAAGGGAAACTGGTGGGACTTTGCAGGTGACGCAAGGAACGTATGGTTTGGTTTAAGCGCGGATGGCATTAATCCTTTTGGGGAGCAGAGCAGCAATCATAGAACCTGGCCCGTGACTCTATGTATATATAACCTTCCTCCTTGGCTGTGCATGAAGCGGAAGTTCATTATGAAGCTAGTGCTCATCCAAGGCCCTAAGCAACCCGGCAACGACATTGATGTGTACCTAAGGCCATTAGTTGAAGAACTTTTACAGCTGTGGAATGGAAAAGGTGTACGTGTGTGGGATGAGCACGACGAGCAGGAATTTGACCTACATGCGTTGTTGTTTGTAACCATCAATGATTGGCCTGCTCTCAGTAACCTTTCAGGACAGACAAACAAGGGATACCACGCATGCACGCACTGTTTAGATGACACCGACAGTATATATTTGGACAAATGCAGGAAGAATGTGTACCTGGGGCATCGTCGATTTCTTCCGACCAACCATCAATGTCGAAAGAAAGGCAAGCATTACAAAGGCGAGGCAGATCACCGGAAGAAGCCTGCCATCCGTACTGGTGATCACATACTTGCTATGGTCAATGATTTACAAGTAATCATTGGAAAGGGTCCCGGCAGACTATCTGTTCCGAATGATGCTGAGGGACGCGCACCCATGTGGAAGAAGAAATCTATATTTTGGGACCTACCCTACTGGAAAGACCTAGAGGTCCGCTCTGCAATCGACGTGATGCACGTGACGAAGAATCTTTGCGTGATCCTGCTAGGCTTCTTGGGCGTGTATGTGAAGACAAAAGATACACCAGAGGCACAGGAGGACCAGCAACGTGTGCATGAAAAAGACGGCATGCCTCCAAAGCAGTATGAAGGTCCTGCCAGCTACGCTCTTACCAAAGAAGAGAAGGAAATCTTCTTTGAATGCATGCTTAGTATGAAGGTCCCATCTGGCTTCTCGTCGAATATAAAGGGAATAATAAATATGGCAGAGAAAAAGTTTCAGAACCTAAAGTCTCATGACTGCCACGTGATTATGACGCAACTACTTCCGGTTGCATTGACGGGGCTTCTACCGGAAAATGTTCGATTAGCCATTGTGAAGCTATGTGAATTCCTCAATGCAATCTCTCAGAAGGTGATCGATCTAGAAATCCTACCAAGGTTAAGGAGTGATATGGCGCAATGTCTTATTAGTTTCAAGCTGGTGTTCCCACCATCCTTCTTCAATATCATGACGCACGTTCTAGTTCATCTAGTCAACGAGATTGCCATTCTGGGCCCTGTATTTCTACACAATATGTTCCCCTTTGAGAGGTTCATGGGAGTCTTAAAGAAATATGTTCGTAACCGTGCTAGGCCAGAAGGAAGCATCTCCACGGGCCATCAAACAGAGGAGGTCATTGGGTTTTGTGTTGACTTCATTCCTGGCGTTAAGAAGATTGGTCTCCCTCAATCACGGTATGAGGGGAGACTGACTGGAAAAGGCACGCTAGGAGCGGACTCAATAATATGTAGGGACGGGCATTCTTGGTCTCAAGTACACTACACAGTTCTACAGAATTCTACCTTGGTGACCCCGTATGTCAATGAACACAAGAATATTCTGCGCTCCAAACACCCGGAGAAGTGTGACGACTGGATTACATGTGAACACATCAGGACTTTCGGCAGTTGGTTGCAAACACGTCTCATGGGTGACAATGCTGTTTCTGATGAGCTGTACTCATTGGCCAGGGGACCATCTTCGACTGTATTGACTTAAAAAGGGTACGAGATAAATGGGAATACATTTTACACGATCGCCCAAGGTCAAAAGAGCACCAACCAAAACAGTGATGTCCGCTTTGATGCAGCAACCAAGAGGGGAAAGGACACATATTATGGTTACATAGTGGACATATGGGAACTTGACTATGGACATGATTTTAAGGTCCCTTTGTTTCAGTGCAAATGGGTCAATCTGTCAGGAGGCGGGGTACAGGTAGACCCACAGTACGGAATGACAACAGTGGATTTGAACAATCTTGGGTACACAGACGAACCATTCGTCCTAGCCAATGATGTGGCGCAGGTTTTCTATGTGAAGGACATGTCTACCAAACCGAGAAAAAGAAAAGATAAGGAAGCAAATACATCATACGATGAGCCAAAGCGCCACATAGTTCTTTCAGGAAAAAGACACATCATGGGAGTGTAGGGCAAGACAGACATGTCTGAAGATTATGAAAAGTTTCATGAAATTCCTCCCTTCAAAGTCAAGGCTGACCCAAGCACCCTGTTAAACGATGAAGATTATCCATGGTTACGGCACAATAAGCAAAGGACACAAGCGAAGAAAAAGTGAAGACTTTCTCTCCACAACTATTATGATGATGCCTTTGATCTAGAATATCACTACAATTACATGTCAAGAAATGAAATCCCTTTGTAACAGATGAGTTTTCGTCCGAAACCCTGATACTTCGAAAGAGATTGTCCATTTTGTACACGAAGTGCATCCAGTTTTTGCCGTAACCCTCTCAACTTTTTAGAACATTCTATGTGGGTGAAATGATGATACCATGCCAACTTTCAACCTTTTCATAGTTCATTTGTAGTGTTTTTCAATTTCAGGGTCATTTAGCTTAAAAAAATCAGTAAATGCATGAAAAATACCAAATGAAGTCAGAAAGGGTTGAAAATTGATGATGTGGCTTTGAATGGTTCATTTTGAACACACAAAAATTCTGGAGTTCAAATAAGTTCAAAAAAATGAAATACCTTTGTAACAGATGAGTTTTTGTCCGAAACCCTGATACTTCGAAAGAGATTGTCCGTTTTGTACATGAAGTGCATCCAATTTTTGCCGTAACCCTCTCAACTTTTTAGAACATGCTATGTGGGTGAAATGATGATACCATGCCAACTTTCAACCTTTTCAGAGTTAATTTGTAGTGCTTTTCAATTTTAGGGTCATTTAGCTTAAAAAAATCAGTAAATGCATGAAAAATACCAAATGAAGTCAGAAAGGGTTGAAAATTGATGATGTGGCTTTGAATGGTTCATTTTGAACACACAAAAAGTCTGGAGTTCAAATAAGTTCAAAAAAATGAAATACCTTTGTAACAGATGAGTTTTCGTTCGAAACCCTGATACTTCGAAAGAGATTGTCCGTTTTGTACATGAAGTGCATCCAGCTTTCGCCGTAACCCTCTAAACTTTTTAGCACATGCTATGTGGGTGAAATGATGATACCATGCCAACTTTTAACCTTTTCAGAGTTCATTTGTAGTGTTTTTCATTTTCAGGGTCATTTAGCTCAAAAAAAATCAGTAAATGCATGAAAAATACCAAATGAAGTCAGAAAGGGCTGAAAATTGACGATGTGGCTTTGAATGGTGCATTTTGAACACACAAAAAGTCTGGAGTTCAAATAAGTTCAAAAAAAATGAAATCCCTTTGTAACAGATGAGTTTTCGTATGAAACCCTGATACTCCGAAAGAGATTGTCCATTTTGTACACGAAGTTCATCCATCTTTTGCCGTAACCCTCTCAACTTTTTAGCATATGCTATGTGGGTGAAATGATGATACGTTGCCAACTTTCAACCTTTTCATAGTTCATTTGGAGTGCTTTTCAATTTCAGAGTCATTTAGCTCAAAGAATGAACTAATAGCAAAAAGAATGAACTAGAAAACTTTTATGAAACTCTAATAGCAAAAAGAATGAACTAAAAATAATCAATTAAAATATTTTGTTATGATCAACTAAAACAAAACTATAATATTCTTCAATAGCAAATAGAATCAACTAAAAAGCTTTTATAAAACTCTAATAGCAAAAGGAATCAACTAAAAAGATTTTATAAACCTCTAGTATTTTTGAAACTAATTTTTTATAAAAATTTTGCAACTAAAATTATCAAAGTATTTTTTGTTCAAAACATTAATAGCAAAAAGAATTTTCATAAAGAATTTTTTGTTAGAAACTTTAATAGCAAACTAAAATAACAAAATCTGTTTTTGATGAAAACAGACATTTAAAGTAACCTAAAAATTACCAAATTAAATATAATGATAAAACACAGTAATATTAAATAGCAGGAAAAAGAATCACTCAAAAATCTATTTTTATAGTAATGTTATTCACAAACTAGTGATTCACACAAATTAAAAAGAATTCAAATTTAACCTATTCAAATTTGAAAACTAATGGCACTAACAGAAAGTTTATAATTTTTGTGACCTAAAAGCAAAAAAAATCACTGAAAAACTGTAAGTATTTAGTAAGTATAAACAAAAGAAAATAAATAAAGCATCAAAGAAAACAAAAAAACTGGAAAAAAATATAAAAAAAATGCCGCCTACTGGGCCACCACGACTTGAATACGACTAGAAACCCATTGGGCCAAGATTCAGGCCCGCAGCATGCCCAGTAGGACCACAGGCAGAGGAGTGTGACATTAGGCCCGTAAGCCTGCAGTTGAGAGGAGCTCGAGAGGGTCAGCGCAGCAGCGCTTATAAACAACTCTCGAGCCCTCTCAGCTAGCGAGGTGGGACTAAACTTTTGGCCCCGGGCAGCACCAACCTTTAGTCCCGGTTGGTGGCACCAACCGGGACCAATACCAACCTTTGGTCCCGGTTGGTGGCACGAACCGGGACCAAAAGTCTCTGCTTCCTGCCCTTTGGGCTGACGAAAAGAGACCTTTGGTCCCGGTTGGTGGCACGAACCGGGACTAAAGGATAGCATTGGTCCCGGTTGGTGCCATGAACCGGGACCAAAGGCTTTGCTATATAACCAACACTTAGGAATTTTTCACTTTCATCTCGCAGTTGCCCCCGACAACGCCGACGACATCGACGCCACCAGGCTGCCCCGACGCCGTCTGCCCCCCGCCCCGTCGCCGTCGCCGTCGTCGTCCCCGAGCCCGCGCCCCTGCCCCCGCCCTGCCATCGCCAACATCATCGTCTTCAACCTCTGGTGCCGGCGATCCCCATCGCCGATTCGCCGCCGTCCGTGCTTGATCCGGCCCTTCACCGAGCCGGCTGAGCATCTCAACGCAATCGCCGTGAGCCCCTATCTCTTTCCCCCTCACTCCCATGCTCGATTGCTCGTCGTAGCCACTGATTCGCCGGAGACCGAAACGCGCCGCCGCCCAAGCTCGTCGCCGACGTAGCTCCGGTGATGGACAGGTCCCGTGCGCGTGACCGTTGAGTTCGTGTGCTCCCATAGATGCTGTAGGTTCCCTGCACACACTGCCACGGCCACCGTAACTCCGATCCCGAGCTCACCCGAGCTCCGGCGGCCGCCGCGACCTCAGTTCCGGCAAGCTCCGGCCACTTCTCGCCCAGCCGCCTGCTCCCCTGGATCCGCACGTGCACGGGCTACCTCCAGGTGGTCTCCGCGCGCGCAAGCGCCGCCTGTAGCGCAGGTCTAACGAACCCCTGCCGTTGTTTTGATCGCCGCCGGCCGAGCTCTTAACCTTGCTATTTAGATCAAAACAACAAAGTGCACTTTATAAATTCATATGTTGAGTTTGAATTTGAACCCTTGGTTCAAAGCAACTTAACCTTGCTGTTTAGATCAAAACAACAAAGTGCACTTTATATGATGTTTTTTTGTTCATAGCATTTTTTTGTTCATATATGTATTTTTCCATATATGTGGCTATATGTATTTTTTTTGTTCATAGCATTTTTTTTTCATGTATGTATGTGGCTATGTATGTCTGGATGGATAGCATTTTTTTCCATGTATGTATGTGGCTATGTATGTATGGATGGATAGCAGTTTTTTTCCATGTATGTATGGATGTCGTTGTCGATCTACCCCCTCCCCGATAACTTCGACATGGGAGAGAGATGTTAATAGAAAGTTTTCTCTCGAAACGTTACTAAGTTCAAATGTTACTAAGTTACAGTTCTCTCTCAAAACGTTACTAAGTTACTAAGTTAAAATGATGTTAATAGAAAGTTTTCTCTTGAAACGTTAATAAGTTACTAAGTTAAAATGTTTATATATTCGAAACATATCAAGTGTTGTATTTTCTCTCGAAACGTATCCCCGATAACTTCGGCATGAGGTGGCACGTCGATCAACCCCCTCTCGCCCGACCGAATTTATGAAAGTTCAAAGTTACTAAATTTACTCCCGGTCCGCTTGCCCGACCAACTCTCGAGGGCACCCAAACCCTAGAAGAAAGAGCGTTGTCGATCTCCTACCCCCTCCCACCCCTACCCGATAAACTCTCGAGGCCACCTAAACCCTAGAAGAAAAAGCGTTGTCGATCTCTCGAGGCCACCCAAACCCTAGAAAAAATCGTTGTCGATCTCCTACCCCCTCCCGTCCCTTGTTGTGATATTAGCTAGGTCTATGTTTGCCACTAATATATCCCTCTCTCATGTTTGTATATTGCCATGATGTAATATTTGCAGAAACTATGGACAGAGACTTAGAACAAGAAGAGTTGTTGGGGGATATAATCCGCGACAAAGGTGATGTCTTGTCGTTTCTCATTGACACCGATGGTCAGGAAGGAGAGGGTGACGGCTCCGGTGATCCAACAATGGAGGAGCAAGGAGATCATGACGGCTCCGATGACCGAATGGCGGAGGAAGAAGACCATGATGACGGCTTCGGTGACCGAATGGAGGAGGGAGCTGTTGCAAAGTCCGGCGAGGTATATATATTAATTAAGCTTGTGCTGACTTGATGCATTAATTGTTTTGGTATGTACATATATTAATGCTTCTTTCTTCTTTTACAGCCCTCCGGATCGAGCCAAACTTCCGTAAGGAGACGAGGCCCGAAGAAAAGGTTGCGCCAGGATGAAAGGTTCACGATCACAGCAATTGCGGACGATGGCCAACCGATTGAACCCAAGCGGACGAAGGACACATTTGTTAGCCAGTGCGGAGCTATTGTTAGGGACAGCGTCCTGATCAGCGTCGAGCAATGGAATAAGAGTAAGGACCACCCTAAAGTTTCTTATGTCCAGGATTGACAGAAAGCTGATCTTTGGATCGCGCTGATGGCAAATTTCACCCTACCGCCAGAGGAGGATCCGAATAAGCCAGTTATAGAGCCAAAGGTCAAGGCGTTTGCTCTTAAGAAGATGGCAGATCTATTCAGGAACTGGAAGAAAGAGTTGAACACAAAGTTTGTCGAGCAAGGGAAGACTCCAGAATTCAAGGGCCGATATGAGAAGATAAGAGATCACTGGCCCGCATTTGTGGCCTACAAGACATCAGAGAAGGGTAAGCAAAGGTCAGAGACAAACAAGAAAAATGCTGCAAAGAAGAAGTATCACCATCACACGGGGTCAGGTGGCTAGTACAAAGCCCGGCCGTTGTGGGACAAAGCTGAGCAAGACCTGCTTGCTAAAGGGGTCCAACCAGCGACATTGAACTAGCCAGACAGTTCAAGGACTTGGTTCTTCGGGGTTGGGGAACTTTGGACCCAGAAACAGGGGAGTGTCGTTGGATGGACGAGCAACTTGCAATACCCATCAAGAAGCTTCAGAAATATATCAGCGTAGCGCAGAAAGGGACCTTCATTCCCGACAGAGAGAAGGACGAGCTGACTGAGGCCCTCGGGAATCCTGAGCACCCTGGACGAACACGAGGCACACCAGGCTCCGTTCGGTGGGTGGTTGGGTTTCCCGACGCCGGCGGTTACAGAAGCCGAGAGAGAAAGAGGAAAGCGGAGCTGAGCGAAATGCAGAAGCTCAATGCAAGAATAGCGAAGCTAGAGGAACTTGCAGCTGCCGGCCAACCATCTCAGCGGCACGAAGATCCTGCCCCAGAAGCTACCCCACCATCTCAGCGGAGAAGCAGCGTGGCTTCCACGGAGCTCGTTCAGCCTGATTTCACGGCTCCTCGCTACCCCGTGGATATTATCACGGAGGCTCAACATTGCAAGCTTATGACGAAATGGCAGAAGCTGACTTTGAAGGCGGCTGTCGGCTCTGTTGCACCTCCTCTAGCTGACGGAACTTTTCACTGCCGTCCGATTCCACAGGGCTATGCTGTTCTGACGGTGGATGAAATAATGGAGGGATTTGAGGAGCTGGAGCTTGACCACCCTACAGGTGAAGGGGAGAATCAGCTGGTTTATGCTTTGAGGAGTACATGTCTACGGAGTAAGGAGTACATCAAGCTTCCAAACTGGACGCCTCCTCCTCCTCCTCCTCCTCCGGCGAGTCAGGGCACTCCGCCTCCTCCTCCTCCTCCTCCGGCAAGTGATCAGGGCAATCCGCCTCCTCCGGCGCGTGAGGGCACTCCTCCTCCTCCTTCACCTCCTCCGGCGCGTCGGAGCACTCCGACTCCTCGTCCGCCTCGTCAGCAACGGCGGAAGACAGACGCCGCCGCTCCGGCTCCTCCGGCGCGTCGGAGCACTCCGCCTCCTTCTCTGCCTCGTCAGCAACGACGGAAGAGAGACGCCGCCGCTCCGGCGGCTAGCAGTACAAGCATAGGCGGGAGGCAATTCAGATACGGTCCTTCTTTCAATCCTTTGGAAAAGTTACCATATGAGAGGACCGACAAGGAAAACGAGGAAATCTGTGCTGCCGAAGTGAGGGACTTTTTTGCAAAGAAACCTCCACCTCCGAAGGAGACGATAGATCTGGTGAAAGTGAAGCGCACTATCGATGCCCTGAAGCGACCACCACCGCCTCCGCCGGATTCCAACTATGTCCGCTGTCTTAAAAAGACATATCAAGATGCGCGGCGGTCGGGAAGTACTTCCAGTGATGCATGGTTAGCAGAACGAAGAAGTGGGAAAAAAATCCCCAGCTCGGCGAACAGGCGAACCAATCGTGCCCCCTGCTCATGGTGTCTAGCGATATCGTCGCTAACCATCCGGGGATGGTGCCCGATACCGATGATTACCTTGATGTAGAGTTTGAAACAATGGAGGTGGACGAATTCAGATACCAGTACGGGCAGCCTCTCGTCAAACCTGATCATCCTCCTCTAACAACGATGATGCGAAGATTGCATGAATGGCACATGAAAACCTGCAGCGAGTCTGGGAAGGATAGTTTGATGCTGAGAATTAAAGAGGAGCACGACCTCGTTGGAACTGAGATGTTGCCTGTTGAATTTGACGAGTTATTCCAGTTATACAATCAAAAGGCCCTCGACAAACAACTTGTGACTTGCTACTGTCTGTAAGTACTACTTCTGTAATTAAGTCTCTATATATAGCTCAGCTCTTTCATTGCATGTATATATAATTATCCTCGCTATATTATGCAGATTGAAGATCGTCGAATGCAGAAAAGCACAAATCTATGACATTGGGTTCATTAGCCCAAATATCATACATGAATAGACGGTTAAAAACAGAGTCACAAATACCGAGGATAAATTGCTACAATCGTTGCTTAAAAATCAAAACAAAGAGAAAATACTCTTTCCTTACAACTTCAAGTGAGTGTTACTGTCTTGTGCATATTTGATTTCCCTTACTCGAGGTTATAGTAATGTAATTGATGAATTATGCATGCGTGCGCAACTTCCACTTTATTCTGCTAGAGATTAAGCTTGACCGGGGAGTAGTAACTGTCTTAGACTCGAGACGAAAAGATCCCCAGGACTATGCGGACATGACTGAAATGCTCCAGAAGTAAGTTCAATCGATCATTATCGCACCATATCGGCAACTTTGTTCATTTCCTGATATCAAGTAATTATTTTCTTTGTCTGGCAGGGTTTGGAAAGAGTTCACCGGAATTGTTCCGGGAATGCCGAGGGAGCTGCGATTTACACACCCGAAAGTAAGTACTACTAGCTAGTTCCGCGCATCTCCCATTGATTCTAGTTTCATCAATACCATTTATCATACTTGATTATCAGTTTGATTGAACTCTATTTCTCGTAAAGTGCTTGTGGCAGGAAGTCCGGAATGATTTTTGTGAATACTACGTTTGCGAGTTCATCTACAACGCGACGGCCTCTCAGCGGGACTACTCTGAAAAACAATATGAAGTATGTCAACAATAATATTCACATTTTTATTTTATTACCATCATTTGTTTTGAGTTTCATTCATATATATGTATTGACCCCCTTCTTTAAATTAGATGTGGCTGATGCGGGATGAACTCCTACCACATGATCGCCTACGAGCAATTCAAGAGGAATTTGCGGGATTCTTTCTTGACCACGTCATATATAAAGCCGGAGAATAGCATGTGGAAATTGATATAGACTTTAGATGTTAGGGATTGTAAGAGATCTTATATTGTATATATGTAGCTAGTAGCGTCGGATAGATATACGAAAACTTGTTGTTCGACCAACCTCTCGGAGAAAGAGAGGTCGATCACTTCTCTCTGTATATGCTCATGACGATCTTGTGTACTTAATGGTTCCTTCATTTGCTTACTAGTTAGCGTGTCGAGTTCTCTCTATACGTATAGTAGCTAGCGTCGACCAAGCACGGAGATAAAGAGAGGTCACTTCTCTCTATTAGCTAGCTAACACAATATGAAACCCCTAAATTAACCCTCCAAAACCCCTAAACCCGCCCTTTCAAAAAAAACAAAAACCCCAGCTCCTGCCAGGTGCTGACGCGTTGATGCCTTTTGGTCCCGGTTGGTGTTACCAAATGGGACTAAAGGCCCTTCTGCCTGGCCGGCCCACAGCGTCCACGTGGAGCCCCTTCTATCCTGGTTCGTAAGCAAATCGGGACTAAAAGTTTTGGGTTTTAGTCCCGATTTCAGAACCGGGGCTAAAGGGCCTATGAAACCGGAATAGATGGGCCGTTTTCTACTAGTGATCACTGTTATCTACTGCACCACGTGATATTCCAGAAACATAAAGACAAGGCTTTGCCATAGATTATTTCCGTGTGTGCGTGTGTTGCTAGAAGGTCGATTGCATCTAGCATAGCTAGCTTTGTACGTAGAGATTTCTCTTGCCGAGTTTACGCCGGCAAATCAATCACATCAGCTTCGTTCTGGTCCTTTCCAGAGTCCTCCCGACGGTAGGTGACCCAGCCCGATCCCGGCCGCTTCCGTCGGCTTCGCCGGCTGGAGTTGGCATGGGTGCGGTGCTCGGGATCCTCTTGTATATATTAGAGGTAGGCTTGTTGCTGTTGCTGTGGTGTTCGGCCTTGTGCTGGTTTGGCGTTATGCCGTTGGGGAGAAAGCTACTAAAGCTCGCGAGCAGCGTCCGGTGGCCGCAGTTGTCGTCTGCTGCAGCACCTCCATGGTGGAGGTAAGGAGAAGACGACGGATCTGCCAATCTCCCTCTTAATAAGCTCGCTGTTTGGGAGGCTCTGGTTCTTGCAGGTCATGTTCTTGCCGGACGGTGCGGTGGCGGGCGGTGGAGCGGGCCGGTGGGAGCAGGAGCCTCAAGGGAAGATTGGAAGGCTGCGCTATGGAGTTCCTGCGCATTAGCTACGGTGTGCTGTCGTGATCCTGAGCTGGTGAGGCGGCTGCTCCACTTCTATTTGGGGAGCGATTTCTCGACGGTATGGATGCCGTCGACCTTGATGGCCGAAAGGCGGCTGCTCCCACCCAGGTTGCCAGCGAAGATGGTGTCTGAGCTTCATGTTTTCTGCTGGCACGAGGTGCTGTTCAACCTCCAGGCCGTTGAGCCATATTGGAGGCCCTTTAGCTCCGGTACGGTGTGCTCCCGCTGCAACACCCCAAGTGGCCATGTCCCCGGCGGTGTTGCGGTTGACCGTGGCCGGAGGCGTCGACGTGAGATCGGTGGAGAAGGAGCTAGAAGAAGGCTTGGACCGGATTGCTTTTTTCGTTTTTGTTCCAGGGTCTTCAGTGCAAAAGTTAAGGGCCAAGTTGTATTTTTCCTTGCCTTAGGGGTCCTTTTTGTAAAACTGGCTCCACCGACGATGGTTTAATGCAGCAATCGGGGTCCTTCGAGACCCCTCTTCCCGTTCAAAAAAAAAAAAACATCAGCTTCGTTGGTACTTGAAGCCCAGCGACAGTAGCTAGCCAGTGTCGAGTCGATCTGCCAGCGTTCCTCGCGCCAGGAGGCTTCTAAAAAGCACCAGAAGGTCCTCGAGCCTATGGTGAGATCTACGACAAGTTCCATCCCGCCCGAACGTTGGAAGTGCTTCTTATTGGGCTGCAAACACAGCTGCAATACAAGATTTGGTAACTCGATGCAGTTTGGGTTATGAAAAAAAAACACAACGGATCCACCTTCACGTCAGGAAAAACTCTTTTTTGTCCCAAGTAAGTAATGGATCTGTTGCTTCGCTCACACCATCGTTTCAGCAATCTCATCCATCAAGTTTTTGGCTTATGCACGTCGGACATGTGTGGTTAATCAATAGCTTAAGAAAAGTTTGTGGTAGACGAGCTCGAGCGTCTACGCAAGCAAACACACAAAGGCGCCCCGAGTCTACATCATGGTTAAACGACGAATCAGCATAGCAATCGATCTCGATTCTACAGCAAGGTCTAGGGTGATATCGATCTAACCAGCAGTGATGGTTCTCTTAGTCTAAGGCAAGGTATAAGACGTGTAGGGTATGCTCATATCAACAGATTTAATTTAGAGATATCGATCTGCTGAGAGGTGGAAGGACATGAAGCAGTTTGAATAGATGGCGGCACAAGTCGGTGAACATGGGCGAGCGTGACATGTGGTAGACGGTGGTACACGATTTATCCACCCTCTGTGCCACTGCTGTTTACATTCATTGGGCTCCGGTTCTTTTTTTTTTTTGGCCGGGGAATTGGTCTCTGATTATTCTCTAATGACATGCATCGACTGAGGCTTAGAGTTCAGTTCTATAAAAAAAATGTTTGAACTGACCGACCAATGTATCAAGTCGATTTAAACATATTATTATGTCACCTCCTCATGCATTTTCAGAGCGTGTGATGAAGGTGTGCACGTGCAATACGCTGTAGATATGCATTTGGAGGTGAAGACAAAAACTTAATCAAATACATGTGAATCTAATACTCAGATTTTTCATGTGACTGTACATCTGTTATTATTATTGTTGTAAAGTGGTCGACAGGAAAAGAAGGCATGGCATTAGGTTGCAAATATATATCTGCCGTATATTAATCGTTTGGACTCTCAGTACAAATTATTACAGTGAGGATGAATCTGTTCTTTTAGATATTATATTAACACCACCAGAAAAGAAGTCCCCACGTATGCCGACATAGGATGATATATTTCCACTCATGATTGTGCTTCTCGAATATAATGGTGTAGAACAGTAAACCGAAATGTTTACAATAATACATAGAATATACACCTATACTTTCTAACTTAACAAAACGAAATTCGGATGAAGAATGTAAGCATTTTTCTATATTAAATTCTGATCTGGGATAAGAAACAAAATTTAGTTGGCAAATACTATCTGCATTCTGTATAAAATTCATAAAAGGATAATTTTTAAAAATATATATATGTATAATTAGTTGTTGATGATTCATATAACTAATGAAAATATTAAAATACAAGATGATACAAAACGGCACGGGCATGATCATCATGAATAAGCTTTCAAAGGAGTGAATGAGAGAGAATATTTAGGCCAAATATTATCAATAGAAAACAATAAACATCATAGTAAGAGGAGCATCTCTATGCATATGTTGGTAGGCAGCATTTACCAAGAAAGGTAACTAAGTATGCGGCCAACAATTGATATGGGTGGAAAAAGAAATTTTTACATAGGAGCCATTCATGTTTTGACATAATTCTTGGTAAGAAATTACTCCAAAACATATAGACAAATGATACAACATGAGGGGGAAAGAGGAGTGGAGCAAAGAGGAAAACCTTAAAAGATTAGCTTGAAATCCCAAATATGGTTTTGCATCGGTGTTCCATCCTCACATACCAAGGAATTTATTTAACAACCTAATGCACTTGCATGTTTCATTTGGACATTGACTTTTGTCACAATGAAATATTATTGGTGATGAATTTAATCAAATAATAGTTGAGTAAGAGGTCATATCTTTGGCAAAATAAATACTATTAAAGTGTTATCTAGCCGCACAAATGCGCGGGCGGCCCAGCTAGTTAATAATGATATTAGATGGCTAGTACGTGGCCCGGTTGATGCAGCAAAAAGGTACCGTGCTTACAACTCCAGAGGATATCGGTTTAGGCCTAAACACTTAGACAGGGTGAGTCAAAATAGTGGAGTGGTGGTACGTGCCAAAACATCTACATATGCTGCACCAGGTGATGCGACCCCTGTTTTAGGTGATGTGACTTACTATGGCAGGATAATTGATATTATTCAGTTGAACTACTCTGGACAACTTTTAGTGGATTTATTTAAGTGTGAATGGGTTGATATTTCTGAAAAAGGAATTAAAAAGGAAAAGTATGGCTACACACTTGTTAACTTCTCACATTTGATGGACAAAGGAGACAAGATTGAACATGAGCCTTTTATTTTGCCTAACCAAGCCGATCAAGTGTTTTAACTAGAAGACGAACT
This sequence comes from Thinopyrum elongatum, assembly GCA_011799875.1. Taxonomy (NCBI): domain Eukaryota; kingdom Viridiplantae; phylum Streptophyta; class Magnoliopsida; order Poales; family Poaceae; genus Thinopyrum; species Thinopyrum elongatum. Next base: position 506,705,988 of record CM022297.1, read on the forward strand.
GAACCAGGTTGGTCACTGGTGGTGCAGAATAAACTACCTAGAGATAGATGTGACACTGGAAATGATGAATGCACACGAGACGAAGAAGCTGAGCCATTCCATGTTTCTCACCTCACGGATATGTTTAAAAAGAGAAGGAAAGATCAACATTGGGTAAGATCCGATATTGACGGAACAATTGTGGATGCTAATGATAATGCTTTGATCGATGAAGAACAGTGATGGTAAATCATATAAAGGTATTTCTCTGTTCGAGCAACATTTTCATGATTATATATACACTATAGTTTTACCTGAAGTCAAAGCTGAGTTTGCAGGACATTAAGAACCATTGTATGTTCTTGCAGATCGTTGGCTAAGCTTACACCACTCAACATATAAACCCAATTTTTTTTCTTTATTGCTTTTCAGTTTCTCATTCTATTTTCCATTGATGCTGCCATTGTGGATTATGATAACTATTAGTACTTCATCCTTACTGTCCTGACACTAAGACCTTGTACAATGGCCGGTGCTTATAGGCCGGTGCTTAAAGAGCGAGAGTAGCGTGGCATCTTCAAATATTTTTGCCCCGCAATGGTGAGTGCTTCCTACAGGTGCTTAAACTACTTTAATTAAGGCAGAGCAAGGCTTACTACAGCTTTATGGAAGGTCAAGCACCGGAAGCAAGACTTTGCTCCTCTTAAGCACCTGTGCTCAGATCTTGAAAAAAATACCTTTTTTTTGTTTAAGCGTCTGCCTAAGCACCTGCATTGTACAGGGCCTAAGTATCCATATATGCATTGAATTTAACTTGACTCTTTTGATTTGTTATGAACTTTTTCTCATGCGCTTCAGTGAATCTTCTTTTTCAGGAAATTTTGCCAGTGAAGATTACAAGGGTTGTTCTAAACTGATGGATGAAGCAATGTGTTCTTTTAGCGGGCTTTTATATGTTTGCATAGTTTTTGCTCTTCAAACATGAAGCTCGGAAAAATTCAGAAAATTGTTACTAAAGTTAGGCTTCATGTATGACAGATTATCATTGGAAATATATACACTTTTGTCGAAGAAGTATTATGTCAGATTTACTATCTTGTAAACTTAGTTTACGTCTGTTTGAAATTGACATTTTTATTTATGTGGGATGCTTGTTTGGTGTCAAAACCTGATTCAATATTTTCTTGTTTGTTGTTGTGAACCAACCATTGCGCGTGTGACTTCTGTTTCTTGCATTTGCAGCTAGGTGCTAGCTATATATTGTGCCTAGTTACCCTTGCAGCTGGTTGCTAGCCATCTTGCCGCTCGGATTGGGTGATCAGCAGATATAGCTAGACCCCTGATCACAAATTGCAACCCCAGTTGCTATTGGGCCGTGGGCATGCGACACCTTGTGGTCAATGCTCCGATTCCTAGTTTCACACGATTTTGTTTTCATAATGCACTAGTTTTTCACTAAAAGACCGATACACCTTCAAACCCGGACGAGGCGTTGGTTCCCTTTTCTCCGGTCGGTGGTCTATCTTCAAATTTAAGCTCACGTTTGTTGTAGGTGTTCCACTCCTTTGTGAGTATTGATGTCAAATACTTAATTTCATAAGATCATTGCAAAGTATGCATTTCACATTTATGGTCGTTGAGTTATCCTAAAATTCACGTAAAAATATGGTTAATATGATATTCACTGCAACCATACCGGAAATAGTTTGGTATTTACCAACCAAACAGTATTGGTTTTTCATACCATATTACCAAAGAATGAAAACACTATTTACCAAAACAAGAACGTATTATCATGTTGACACATGGGCCCTATGTGTCAAGGTATTTGTGCTCGATGTATGTTGTTGATTTTAGTTTTTGTAGTCTCCACTATAATAGAGCCTGTAACACTATGAATCGGCCATGATTATGTGTTACTACTGTTGAACAATGAAACACATTTCGGTAACACATATTTATATGTTACCACGTCAAAATCTATGTAACACACTCGACCAACACATATTTATATGTTACTATTACAATATCGCCGTAACACATTTTGAGGCCTTGTAGAGTATGTGTTACTATCCGTCGTTCGACACAAAATGCGGTGTTACAGTAATTTCCCTTGTCACACATTTTTCAATCTGTTACATGATTGTGTTACTTAAAGTCTGTTTTGTTGTAGCCCCTCGATACCTCGATCCTCGACCCCTCGACCCTCGACCCTTGACCCCTCGACCCTCGACCCCTCGATACCTCGATCCTCGACCCCTCGACCCTCGACCCCTCGACCGCTCGACAACTCGACACCTCGGCGATCCTCGACCCCTCGGCGACCATCGACCCATCCACCCTCGACCCCTCGACCCTTGACCTTCTTTTCCTTCTTTTCTTTCTTTTTCTACTTTTTCTACTTCTTTTTTCATCATCATCATCTTCTTCTTCTTCCTCCTCTTCTTCTTCTTCTTCCTCTTCTTCCTCTTCTTCTTCTTATTTTTTTTCATCTTTCTTCTTTCTTCTTAACCTAAACTAAACTAAATCTAAACCTAAACCTAAAAAACAAAAAAAACCTAAAACTAAACTAACTACACTAACAGAGAAAAAAATGAAAAAAAAGAGAGGGGGACGGGGCTCACTGGAGTGGGGGAGGTGGAGGCCGATGGAGGAGGGGGGCGGGGCGGCCTGGGGCGGCCGCGACAGGGCCTGGGGGCGCCGAGGCGGCGGGGTGGTGCGGGGCGGTGGGGGCGCTGGGCGGTGGGGTAGTGCAGGGCAGCCTGGGGCAGCCGCGGCAGGGCCCGGGGCGGCGGGGGCGACGGGGTGGTGCGGCGCGCGACGGGGCGGCGGGGTGCGGCGGGGTGGTTCGGGGCGCGATGGGGCGGCGGGGTGGTGCGGCGACGGGGTGTGGTAGGGCGGCGGTAGTGCGGCCGCGCGCGGAGAGAGAGGGGTGGGGCCGGGAAGAGAGATGGAGGGGGTTACCGTTAGTTTGGATGGGACCAACCTCTTTGCCGGAGGGGGTTACCGTTAGTTTGGATGGGACCAACCTCTTTGCCGTCTGCTGACGGCAAAGAGGTGGGGGTGGGCCATTACAGCGTTGCTCTAAAATGGACCCCACCCAACCTCTTTGCCATCAACTAGCTGACGGCAAATTGCATCTTTGCCATCAGCCAGTTCTTTGCCGTCTGCTTTTTGTGAGCTGACGGCAAATACCTTCTTTCCGCCAGCTAGCGGACGGCAAAGAACTGACAGACGACAAATTCTCTGAATCCAGTAGTGTATCTGTGTCGCTGACCCGTACTTTATGCACGAGGGCTTCTTGGCAGTCTGCCCAAAGCACCGTGAATACGCGAGTAACTACATCGCCGATTTCATGGTCGGCAATAAGGACAAGGAGATGATTCTCCTGCCTTATCATCCCATGGAAGTCATCCGTGGATATCCTTTCTCCGATTTCAATTATTCATTTGCACGCGTGGAGGCTAATTTGAGGTGTACTTATTTTGCGCAGCGACGGGCGCGCCGTCCCCATCATCCTTAGCCCCGATTCTCCCACGCTCTTTACTTGGACTCGTCGAAGAACATGAAGAAAAAGGATTACACCCACATCAAGTCTGTTCTCGACAATGCTATCTTAAGCTACGGCCTACGGGGTGGAGAGATCATGCTCAAGAAGACAAGGAACCGCGCGCCCTCCTTCGGCCATAAGACTGACTTCTGCTGCATCCAGCAACGGAGTGGTACTCTCAGTGATGGATTCTATGTCCTCCACCATATGCTGGAGTACATACGAGATTGCCAGAACCTTCGCATGTCACCTAGATCCGGCGATGACGATATTCTGCAATGGGCAAAGAAACTAGGAAATGTCCCGGATCATCGACTCCGAGCTGAGTTCTATCACATCCAGCGTGAACTTGCCCAAATCATCATGAAGGAGGTCCTCAAAAAAATAGGGATGTTCTACGAAGAAGGGCACACTACAGGAATCAGCTGATTTGTCGTCTGCCATGGCAGACGGCAAAGGACCAGAAAGTTAACGGCAAAGGCCTTTGCCGTCAGCCGCAGATGGCAAACATGGCTGGCACTGTAAGTTACGGTAATGAGCTTCTTTGCCATCTGTTTTCGGGCAGCGGAGGGCAAAGACGTTTGCCGTCAGCTTTCCTAGGGAAGCAGACGGCAAATAAGGTGGACGGTAAAGAATAGACGTTAGCCACGTTAGGTGGCTAACGGGAGGCTTTGTCGTCTGCCAGCAGACGGCAAACATGCCCTCCCCTTTGCCGTCTGCTTCCTGACGTCAGCAGACCCGTCACTCCTCCCCGCTCTTTGCCGTGTGCCACAGACGGCAAAGTGACCAAATGGGTCAGCCCCAGTGCTCCCAGGTTGCACAGGTTGCTGCCACATGGCCACTTTGCCGTCGGTGGCAGACGGCAAAGAGCCTGCATTGTCTCTTTTTATTCTGTTTTTCCTTATATCCAAGCATTTTCACAGCAAATATATGATATGATATATATATATATATGATATATATATATATATATATATATTTCACAGGGCAAGTTTCACAGCAAACATATGAGATATCCAACACATAAGTTTCATCCATACATACATAGTTCCATCCATACATACATAGCAAGTTCCACATACATAGTTCCATCCATACATATTACAATAGTTTCATCCATATAGCAAGTTCCACATTGTTCATCGATACAAAATCAAAACAGAAAGTAAAAACAAGCAGTCCATCAATGCAAGCTTCCGTGAAGTGAATGAAATTTGCAAAATGGGAAATAAGAAAGTTAGAAGAAGAAGACTAGAAGAAGAAGAAGACTAGAAGAAGAAGAAGAAGAAGAAGAAGAAGAAGAAGAAGAAGAAGAAGAAGTATATGACATTTATGAGCTTACCAAGGTTATCATGCCATTTATGAGGTAAGTAAGCTAAGTATATGACATTTATGAGCTTACCAAGCTTATCATGCCATTTTTGACCTAAGTAAGCTAAGTATATGACATTTATGAGCTTACCAAGCTTATCATGCCATTTATGAGCTAAGTAAGCTAATTATGTCATAAATGAATTAAATAAGCTAAGTATAGGTCATTATTGAGCTAACCTAGGTAATTATGCCATTTTTTAGTTAACTAAGCATATTATGCCATTTTTGACGTAAGTAAGCTAAGTATAGGTCATTATTGAGCTAACCTAGGTAACTAAGCATATTAGAGCTAACTTAGCATATTAGAGCTAACTTAGAGCTAACTTAGGTCATTTTGGAGCTAACTTGGGTAAAATGGATCATTTTGGAGCGAAGTAAGCTTATTATGTCATTTTGGAGGAAAATAAGCTAAGTATATTGACATTTTAGAGGTACCAATTTATTATGCCATTTTTGACCTAAGTAAGCTAATTATGCCAATTTTGACATAAGTAAGCTAAGTATATGTCATTATTGAGCTAACCTAGGTAACTAAGCATATTAGAGCTAACTTAGCAATTAGAGGTAACTTAGGTCTTTTGGAGGAAACAAAGCTAAGTATAGGTCATTTAAGAGCTAACTTAGGTAAAATTGATCATTTTGGAGCTAAGTAAGCTTATTATGTCTTTTTGAGAAAATAAGCCATGTTATGATATTTATAGGTTACCAAGGTTATTATGCCATTTTTTTACCTAAGTAGCTAATTATGCCATTTTTGACATAAGTAAGCTAATTATATGTCATTATTGAGCTACCTAGGTACTAAGCATATGACTAACTTAGCATATTAAGGTAACTTAGGTCATTTTGGAGGAAACAAAGCTAAGTATAGGTCATTTTAGAGCTAACTTAGGTAAAATGGATCATTTTGGAGCTAAGTAAGCTTATTATGTCATTTCGGAAGAAAATAAGCCAAGTGTATGATATTTATGAGGTTACCAAGGTTATTATGCCATTTTTTTATCTAAGTAAGCTAATTATGCCATTTTTGACATAAGTAAGCTAAGTATATGTCATTATTGAGCTAACCTAGGTAACTAAGTATATTAGAGCTAACTTAGCATATTAGAGGTAACTTAGGTCATTTTGGAGGAAACAAAGCTAAGTATAGGTCATTTTAGAGCTAACTTAGGTAAAATGGATTATTTTGGAGCTAGGTAAGCTTATTATGTCATTTTGGAGGAAAATAAGCTAAGTATATGATATTTATGAGGTTACCAAGGTTATTATGAAGTTATCTAGGTAACTAAGCATATTAGAGCTAACTTAGGTCATTATGCATTTGTTAAGCAAAACACTAGGGAAAACTTACCGTCATCACGGAGGTGAAGCACCGGGGTTGCTCGTGCCGGTACCACGTGGACAAGGATCGTGCGATGCTTGTCTGGAGTTACACAACACCAAAGATCATTTGTAATGTCTCGTTAGCATGATGACACTCAAATGTTAAGACTAGTTACTAATGACCATTCAAATGAAACTCACCGTGGTCCTCGGAGCAATGATTGGCATCGGCGAAGGGGTCTGACCGGTCTTCTCGCACACAGACTGCACATTTGGTATTGACGAGTCAGTCATACTAGTTAGTAATGAAACGAACATTACGTGCATGATTTGGCTAATATGCAGAAGAAACTTACCATGAGGAGCACATACATGGCCTGGTTCGCCATGTCATTCCGTGCCCTCTCCTCCTCCAACAACCTAGCCGTCCTCTCCTCGAACTCCTGCTCCTTCTCCGCCGCCTGCCAGTCCCTCTCCTGCATGAGAGCCTTGGTTCTCTCTCTCTCTCTCTCTGAAGAGCAGCCTGCAACACCACTCCTCGTTAGCATTGTAATCATCGATGGCCGCACACACAATGTAATGGAGGAAAGATAGCTGAGTCCGTATAACTAACCTCGAAGGCGAGCTTGACTGGCCGTTGACGAGGCCTTATCTCAGCAGTGGAGCTCGACTGGCGCGCCTTGATCTCTGGGAGAGTGCTAGGACAATGTATAAGTCCATCTCCAATGGCTATCGAGCCATGGTACGTCCCGCCACCAGATATCATCACCAACTCTGGATCAATGGGACCCTGGCTCGGGTTAAAGTCCTCCCCTTTCCTCGGCTTCCCCTCATCTCTGTACCTAACGAGCTTGTTGTGGGAGGAGATGTTGGTGAAGTTCTCTAGATGATCGAGGTCAGACGCAGAGAATGCCTTGACCTTCTTGTAAGAGGCAGTATGGGCCATGGCATAGAGGTCGTACACCTCTGGCACCTCCGCCTTATTGTGTCGCGCCTAAAAGAGAGGAACAGAGTAAATTAGTAATTAAAGGGCTCAAGCTAGCATGAAGAATGAATTGCATGAATCATGAAGCAAACCACATACCCAGTTCCGCCCGAACTGATATAAGTTGGCGCTGCCTTGATGGTGTGGCACACCTTCCACTTGGGCACGCCGGTCCTTGGCATTCTTGTGGAGGCTAGCCATTGGTCTGAGCACCACTCATCCACCTACAACTCCCAACAATCCATCTGATCCGCACACCATCTCGGGGGCACCTAAGTTAGTAAAGAGAAACTTGAGCGCTACGCCTACGAATCAAATAAAGGAAACTAAGTACAAGGCCTTCAGAACAGGTAATTACCGTCATGTACTGCTCCTTCTTCAGAAACTTTTTGTGGCACGCCGGCTAGGTCTTCTTAATACCACGCGAGGCATAGTAGTCTCGAACAGCCTGCACCCGAGCCTCATGCCGTAAGTTTTGTAGTAGGCGCTTGCACTCGACATCGATAACCTGTGCCGCGGCCTCCTCGTATCCCTCCTCACACCCATAGAAGGTCTGCAATCAAACAAGACAACATTGAATATTACAATAACTAGCTATTTGAAGATTTTTAATTGTGTAAAGGAGAAATTACCCAAAACTTTCTGATCACCGTGTCTGCCCTCGTGTGGCACAAGACACCGTCGATCATCTCCTGCGGCGGGGCCGGGACAGCCAAGTAGTGCTCCCAGCTCAATCCTAGCTGTGGAAGCTGACCCTCACCGGGCAACATGACAAACCCCGGGAAGTTTTGCCGGCAAATCACACCAAGGACGGTGTTGGGCCTGCGGACATCCGGAGCGTGGTTTTGTAACGGTCAATCACATAGCGCCTCCTGATCGATGATACGTCTCCAACGTATCTATATTTTTTTATTGTTCCATGCTGTTATATTATCATTCTTGGATGTTTTACAATCATTTTATAGCAACTTTATATCATTTTTTGGGACTAACCTATTGACATAGTGCCCAGTGCCACTTGCTATTTTTTGCTTTTTTTTACTTCGCAGAATATTAGTACCAAATGGAGTCCAAACGCAGCGAAACTTTTTGGAGATTTTGTTTGGACCAGAAGACATCCAGTGGGCCAAATAAGTACCGGAGAGGGAGCCCAAGGTGAGCACAAGACACCAGGGCGCGCCTAGAGGCCCAGGCGCGCCCTGATGGGTTGTGCCCACCTCGGTGGCCTCCCGCACCACCTCTTTGCTCTATAAATACCCCAATATTCCAGAAACCCTAGGGGAGTCGACGAAAATCAATTCCAGCCGCCGCAAGTTCCAGAACCACCAGATCCAATCTAGACACCATCACGAAGGGTTTCATCATCCTCATTGGTGCCTCTCCGATGATGCGTGAGTAGTTCATTGTAGACCTACGGGTCCGTAGTTAGTAGCTAGATGGCTTCCTCTCTCTCTTTTGATTCTCAATACAATGGTCTCTTGGAGATCTATTTGATGTAACTCTTTTTGCGGTGTGTTTGTTGGGATCCGATGAACTTTGAGTTTATAATCAGATCTATGTTTTTATCCATGAAAGTTATTTGAGTCTTTTGATCTCTTGTATGCAAGATTACTTATAGCCTCATATTTCTTCTTCGAATCTTTGGTTTAGTTAGGCCAACTAGATCGATTTTTCTTGCCATGGGAAGAGGTGCTTTGTGATGGGTTCGATCTTACGGTGCTTGATCCCAGGGACAGAAGGGGAACCAACAAGTATGTATCGTTGCTATTAAGGATAACAAGATGGGGTCTATTTCTACATAAATAGATCTTGTCTACATCATGTCATCGTTCTTATTGCATTACTCCATTTCTCCATGAACTTAATACACTAGATGCATGCTGTATAGCGGTCGATCTGTGGAGTAATAGTAGTAGATGCAGGCAGGAGTCGGTCTACTAATCTTGGACGTGATGCCTATATAATGATCATTGCCTGGATATCGTCATGATTATTTGAAGTTCTATCAATTGCCCAACAGTAATTTGTTTACCCACCGTATGCTATTTTTCTCGAGAGAAGCCACTAGTGAAATCTACGGCCCCCGGGTCTCTTCTTTATTATATTTGCCTTCGCGATCTATTTTTTATTTGCTTTTATTTTCAGATCTATTAATCCAAAAAATACAAAAATACCTTGCCGCAATTTATTATTATTTATTTTATCTCGCGTTCCCGCGAGATCTATTTATCCAATCTACTACAATTTTACCTATCTTTTTACCCGTGAGGGATTGACAACCCCTCTCTTATGTCAGGTTCCAAGTATTTGTTCTTTGTGTGCAGGAGCTGTTTACATGGTGTTGCGTGGTTCTCCTACTGGTTCGATAACCTTGGTCTCGTCACTGAGGGAAATACGTACCGTAGCTGTGCTGCATCATCCCTTCCTCTTTGGGGAAATACCGACGTAGTTCAAGCCGTATCAAAAGGAATTTCTGGCTCCGTTACCGAGGAGAATCAAGTCAAGGTAGTCTTCCGACAACTCGCCAATTTCTGGCGCCGTTGCCGGGGAGACATCATCAACATCTACCAGGTTCCTAATCACAAATCTCATCTCCTTGCAATTTACATTAGTTGCCATTTGCCTCTCGTTTTCCTCTCCCCCACTTCACAAATATTTGCCATTTTATTTGCCCTTTTTTTGTTCGTCGTTTTTCTCGTCAGATCTATCCTTTGCCTGCAATCATGAGTGACTTTGGTATGGCAGAAACAGATGATGGCCTAAGTCCTAAAATTGGACGTTCTGGCAATCAGGATGCTAAAACTTTTGTTTTGGGGCAAGGAAATGTTATGGGAAAAGAACATATCCGAGAATTTTTCAATTGTGTTGGAAATTTAAGTCTTGATGATGCTCCTATACTTAAAAGGACTAAATCTTATGAGGAAGCTATTTCAGCACTAGTTCTGAAACTTGAAAATAAATTTATTCGTACTCATCCTACCTTGCAAATATTGTTTTATGAGTTACCCGTTATAAAGAACCCCAAGGCTAAAAAGTTGGCTACTCGTGTTCTTATGAATGAATTTGACTATATAATACGGGAAGCTAGGGAAATCTTTGATTTCTATGGTATGAATCATGAAAAAACCGTGATAGATGAAATTCTTTATAATAGTGATTATGCGTTGAGGCATTTGCTTGGGAATAATCAAATCTTTGATGAGAATCTTAAAAAGCAAGTCCCTGTTTTAGATATAATCCAACAAGTTTTCAGTGATGTTAATCAACATTATTCTTGGATTGTTGCCGGAAATCAAAGGGGATATGATGATAAGCAACTTGATAGTGCTAAACTTTCCATGGATAATGTGTTTTATGTTGTTTTTGCAAAACCTCCTGTCAAAAACCCTCTAAGGAAAACAAAAACAAAGATGACAACACTTAGATCCTTTGCTTTATGCCTAGTTAGGGGCGTAAAACGATAGCGCTTGTTGGGAGGCAACCCAATGAATAAAATTTATTTTTGTCTTTTTCTTTCTGTTCTTGAGTGTTTGCACAATTATGCTACTGTTATGATTGTGTTTTTTGTGTTTTAATTAGTGTTTGTGCCAAGCAAAGCCTTTGGGATCATGTTGGGTGATAGTTGATTTGATCTTGCTGAAAAACCGAAACTTTGCGCTCACAAAAATAATTCTCATTTTTAACAGAACAGTGATTTTGATTTGATTCTTTTTGAAGAAGATTAATATACAAATTTCTCACGTTGTCATAATGTTTCAGAATTTTTGGAGTTACAGAAGTATTCGAAATATTCAGATTGCTACAGACTGTTCTGTTTTTGATAGATTCTGGTTTCTTTGCGTTGTGTGCTTGTTTTGATTATTCTATGGTTTCCTTTGAAGAATTTTTGCCATAGAAAAGTTGGAATACAGTAGATATAATGCAAAAATAAAATATGAATGGGTTTGCAATAGTACTTAAAGTAGTGATTTGCTTTCTTATACTAACGGATCTCACGAAGGTTTTGTTGAGCTTTGTGTGATTGAAGTTTTCAAGTTTTGGGTGGGATCGCGATGGATGAAGGAATAAGGATTAGCAAAAGGCTAAGCTTGGGGATGCCCGAGGCACCCCAAGATAATATTCAATAAGTATCAAGCAACTAAGCTTGGGGATGCCCGAGTGGCATCCCCTCTTTCTTCTAACGACCATCGGTATTTTACTTCGAGCTATATTTTTATTCGTCACATATCATGAGTTTTGCTTGGAGCGTCTTGTATGATATGAGTCTTTGCTTGTTTTGTTTTTTATTTTGTGTCATGAATCCTTGCTGTACACACATATTTTGGAGAGCCAAATTATGCTATGGTTGCTCCTATGCTTCACTTAAATTTTTAGAGCCTTGGAATTGCTCTAGTGCTTCACTTATATCTTTTTGAGCACGGTGTGCTTTGTTATCTTTGAAGAAATTCTCTCATGCTTCACTTAGATTTATTTGAGAGAAAATAAATATGATGCTCATGTTCTTCACTTATATTCATTTGAGCTTATTAAAAGCAACATATGAAACTAGTTCTAAAGTGATAGATATCCAAGGAGGATATAATAAAAACTTTCATGAAGATCATTGGACAAAATAAACTTGATTCTTTGTAATAGTTTTGAGATATGATGATAGTGATATGTGAGTCATGTTGATGAGTAATTATGCTTTAGTAAGAATATTGGTGTTAAGGTTTGTGATTCCCTATGCAAGCACGAAAGTCAATAGTTATGCAATGAAATTACATCCTACTTGTGGTGCATTATTCGGTGTTAGTTATGCTTAATGCTTGCTTATGAGATTTTTCGTTTCTTGGTTGGATGCTTCTCAATCTTTTGCTAGCCTTCATTTGCACTAAGTATGATCACTACTTGTGCATCCAAAATCCTTTAAACCAGTTTTTGCCACATGAGTCCACTATACCTACCTATATGCGGTATTCTTTTGCCGTTCTAAGCAAATTTGTATGTGCCATCTCTAATTTTCAAAATAAACTTCTCTTTTGTGTGCTCGTACCGCTCATGAAACGGTAGGGGGTGGCTAATATATTTCCATACTAGATATGTTATTCTCAAGATGAGTGTTTATTCACTTGTCATTGCACGAGAGTATGGCAAAGGTATTAGGGATGCCCAGTCCCGAAATGAAAAATGAATTTACTTTATGTTGTCAAATAATAAATTCCTTGGAAAGTGTTGGTATGGAAGGCACCCGTGGATATGGTTAGCCATGGAAAGTGAAAGTATGGTTGAAGAAGGAATAAACTTTATTTTCTGTTTGGGAACCGCCTATGGTATATCTAGCATGGAAAGTATTAGGAACTACTCGATCGTTTTCGTTGACAGGAAAAGCATGCCACCCAAAATGTTTTACCTCTATCTTTTTCGCTTTGAGCTCTGGCACCTCTACAAATCCCTACTTCCCTCCGCGAAGGGCCTTTCTTTTTACTTTATGCAATTTTTATTTTTACTTGAGTCTCCATCTTCTCTTATAAAGCACCAACTAAGGGGCACTATGATCGTACTTGAGCATTGTGTGTAGCTAATATGCGAGTGTGTTTCATGAATGGATCAATGATTGAGCATAATGGGCTAGGGATAACTTGCTTTAGCGTTGATATTTTGAAAGACATGGTTGCTTGTTGATATGCTTGAGTATTAAAGTCCTCATGTCAAAACTAGACTATTTCTTTGAACCATATAAAAGTCCAAATGTCCATGCTACAAAGAAAAGAATGTGTGATGAACATGTTAGGCAGCATTCCACATCAAAAATTCTATTTTTATCATTTACCTACTCGAGGACGAGTAGGAATTAAGCTTGGGGATGCTGATACGTCAACAACGTATCTATAATTTTTTATTGTTCCATGCTGTTATATTATCATTCTTGGATGTTTTACAATCATTCTATAGCAACTTTATATCATTTTTGGCACTAACCTATTGACATAGTGCCCAGTGCCAATTGCTGTTTTTTGCTTGTTTTTTTACTTCGCAGAATATCAGTACCAAACGGAGTCGAAACGCAGCGAAACTTTTTGGAGATTTTTTTGGACCCGAAGACATCCAGTGGGCCAAAGAAGTACCGAAGAAGGAGCCCGAGGTGAGCACAAGACACCAGGGTGAGCCTAGAGGCCCAGGTGCACCCTGATGGGTTGTGCCCACCTCGGTGGCCTCCCGCACCGCCACTTTGCTCTATAAATACCCCAATATTCCAGAAACCCTAGGGGAGTCTACGAAAATCAATTCCAGCCGCCGCAAGTTCCAGAACCACCAGATCCAATCTAGACACCATCACGGAGGGGTTCATCATCCTCATTGGTGCCTCTCCGATGATGCGTGAGTAGTTCATTGTAGACCTACGGGTCCGTAGTTAGTAGCTAGATGGCTTCCTCTCTCTATTTTTTATTCTCAATATAATGGTCTCTTGGAGATCTATTTGATGTAACTCTTTTTGCGGTGTGTTCGTTGGGATCCGATGAACTTTGAGTTTATGATCAGATCTATGTTTTTATCCACGAAAGTTATTTGAGTCTTTTGATCTCTTATATGCACGATTACTTATAGCCTCATATTTCTTCTTCGAATCTTTGGTTTAGTTAGGCCAACTAGATCAATTTTTCTTGCCATGGGAAGAGGTGCTTTGTGATGGGTTCGATCTTCTGGTGCTTGATCCCAGTGACAGAAGGGGAACCTACACGTATGTATCATTGCTATTAAGGATAACAAGATGGGGTCTATTTCTACATAAATAGATCTTGTCTACATCATGTCATCGTTCTTATTGCATTACTCTGTTTCTCCATGAACTTAATACACTAGATGCATGCTGGATAGCGGTCGATGTGTGGAGTAATAGTAGTAGATGCAGGCAGGAGTCGGTCTACGAATCTTGGACGTGATGCCTATATAATGATCATTGCCTGCATATCGTCATGATTATTTGAAGTTCTATCAATTGCCCAACAGTAATTTGTTTACCCGTCGTATGCTATTTTTCTCGAGAGAAGCCACTAGTGAAATCTACGGCCCCCGGGTCTCTTCTTTATTATATTTGCCTTCGCGATTTATTTGCTTTTATTTTCAGATCTATTAATCCAAAAATACAAAAATACCTTGCTGCAATTTATTATTATTTATTTTATCTCGCGTTCCCACGAGATCTATTTATCCAATCTACTACAATTTTACCTATCTTTTTACCCGTGAGGGATTGACAACCCCTCTCTTACGTCGGGTTGCAAGTATTTGTTCTTTGTGTGCAAGAGCTGTTTACGTGGTGTTGCGTGGTTCTCCTACTAGTTCGATAACCTTGGTCTCATCACTGAGGGAAATACCTACCGTAGTTGTGCTGCATCATCCCTTCCTCTTTGGGGAACTACCGATGTAGTTCAAGCCGCATCAATCGACTCTAGCCTTAGTATTATCCTTTAACTTCCCCTCTATGCCTAATAATGTACCAAAAAGGGCCTCGGCGATATTCTTTCTAGTGTGCATCACGTCGATGTTGTGTGGGCAAAGGAGGTCTTTGAAGTAAGGCAGATCCCACAAGCATGTCTTGTGAGTCCAGGCTTGTTTCGAATTATACCCCTTGAAATACCCTGGACGCTCTGGATCTGGCTCGAGAGCATTTACCTGATCCAGGGTCTCTTGGCCTGTCAACGTAGGTCATGAAGAGTTTTTGACAACTCTACCTTTGATGAAGTTCTTCTTGTCTTTCCTGAACTTATGGCGAGGATCCAAGAACTGTCTATGCAAGTCAAAGCAAGAAAACTTGCGACCCGCCTGCAGCCAACGAAACTGAAGAGCTGCCTTGCATGTGGAGAACGGGAACCTTCCATGCACACACCAGCCAATGAATAGCACATACGCCGGCAAGTCATGAACCGGGTACATGTACCAGACACGCATTATGAAGTTCTGTTTGCTAGCGGCGTCGTATGTCTTGAACCCATTATCCCAAGCTTCTTGCAATTCGTCCTTAAGCGGCTACATGTACACATTCATATTCTTCCCGGATAGTTGAGCCCTGGAATTATCAACGTCGAGAAAATGTTCTTTCTTTGCATAATCTGTCCGGGGGGGAGATTGAGTGGAATGACAAATACGGGCCAACAACTGTATTGGGTTGCCGTCAGACCAAACACATTGAACTCATCCGTGCTGATGGCGACTCGAGGATGCCTTGGATCTACCGCTTTTTGCTCATATAATGTATCGAAGTGCTTCCACGCAGAACCATCCGATGTGTGTACCATCATCAGATCGCCATCTGCATCTAGTTCGGTTCTTTTGCCCATTTTGTGCCATGTCATCTGTCTGGCCGTCTCTTCGACCATAAAAAGACGTTGAAGTCTTGGTACGATTAGCATATAATGAAGAACATTAATGGGGATTTTGGTCTGTGTCTTCTAACCCATACAGTTGTCTACCACAACATACCTGGAAGACTTGCAAATGGGACAATAGTTCAAGTCTGCATACTCAAGCCTAAATAAGGCACATCCTTTCTCACAGGCATCTATCTTCTCATAGGGCATCTTAAGTGCATGGAGGATTTTGTCCGACTGGTACAGGTTTGCAGGCATTACATGGCCTTTGGGTAGAAAGCGTCCAAATACTGTCATCATCGCGTCATAGCATTCTCTGCCCAAGTTGAATTGAGACTTCAAAGCCATTACTTGTGAGATGGCATCCAGCTGATAAAGCTTAGTGTGCTCGTGGAGAGGACGTTTTGAAGACTCCAACATTTCATTGAAGGCCTTTGCAGATTCCTCCATCTCATCATCTGAATCCCGAGCATCATCAAAGTCTTGCACCATGTCTTCCATCCCGGTACCATGCTCGTCGGTGCGACGACAAACCACCTCAGCTCTGGCACGTTGGCAGACTCACCATGAAATGTCCACACCGTATAACTGTTGGGAAACGTTGCATGGAAAACAAAAAAAAATCTACGCACACGCAATGATCTATCCATGGAGATGCATAGCAATGAGGGGGAGAGTGTGTCTACGTACCCTCGTAGACCGTAAGCGGAAGCATTTCACAACGCGGTTGATGTAGTCGAACTTTCTTTGCGCTCCACCGATCGAGTACCGAACGTACGGCACCTCTGAGTTTTGCACATGTTCAGCTCGGTGACGCCCTTCGCCTTCTTGGTCCAGCAAGGTGTCGAGGTAGTAGATGAGTTCCGTCAGCACGACGGCATGGTGACGGTGATGGTGTAGTGATCCTCGCAGGGCTTCGCCTAAGCACCGCGTGAATATGAGCGGGGTGTAATCTGTGGAGGGGGGCGCCGCACACGGCTAACAATTGATGTTGTGTTTTCTAGGAGCCCCCCTTCCCCACATATATATAGGTGGGAGGGGAGGAGAGGCAGCCAGGGGGCGCCCCAAGTAGGCCGAATCCTACTTGGGGTCTTCCCCAGTTTGGCCTCCCCCCTTCCATAATTGACGGAGGGGGAAAAGGAAAGGGGAAGGAGAGAAGGAAAGGGGGGGGGGGCGGCGAACCCCCTCTTTCCCTTCTCCCACTCGGCCTCCTTCCATAGGGGGGGCACGCCACCCCTTGTGGGCTGGTGTGCTCCCCTCTCATGGCCCATATGGCCCATATATTCCCCCGGGGGGTTCCGGTAACCCCTCTGGTACTCCGATAAATACCCGATACACTCCGCAACACTTTCGGTGTCCGAATACTATCGTCATATATATAAATCTTTACCTATCGACCATTTCGAGACTCCTCATCATGTCCGTGATCTCATCCGGGACTCTGAACAACATTCGGTCACCAAATCACATATATCATATAATACTAAATCATCATCGAACGTTAAGCGTGCGGACCCTACGGGTTCGAGAACTATGTAGACATGACCGAGACACCTCTCCAGTCAATAACCAATAGCGGAACCTGGATGCTCATATTGGCTCCTACATATTCCATGAAGATCTTTATCGGTTGAACCGTTATGACAACATACGTTATTCCCTTTGTCTATCGATATGTTACTTGCCCGAGATTCGATCATCGGTATCTGCATACCTAGTTCAATCTTGTTACTGGCAAGTCTCTTTACTCGTTCCGTAATACATCATCCCACAACTAACTCATTAGTCACTTTGCTTGCAAGGCTTCTTATGATGTGTATTACCGAGAGGGCCCAGAGATACCTCTCCGATACTCGGAGTGACAAATCCTAATCTCGATCTATGCCAACTCAACAAACACCTTCGTAGACACCTGTAGAGCATCTTTATAATCACCCAGTTACGTTGTGACATTTGATAGCACACAAGGCATTCCTCCGGTATCCGGGAGTTGCATAATCTCATAGTCAAAGGAATATGTATTTGACATGAAGAAAGCAATAGCAATAAAACTGAACGATCATTATGCTAAGCTAACGGATGGGTCTTGTCCATCACATCATTCTCCTAATGATGTGATCCCATTATCAAATGACAACTCATGTCCATGGTTAGGAAACCTTAACCATCTTTGATGATGAACTAGTCAAGTAGAGGCTCACTAGGGACACTGTGTTTGTCTATGTATTCACACATGTATTTAGGTTTCTGATCAATACAATTCTAGCATGAATAATAAACATTTATCATGAATAAGGAAATATAAAATAACAACTTTATTATTGCCTCTAGGGCATATTTCCTTCCATCTCCCACTTGCACTATAGTCAATAATCTAGATTACATTGTAATGATTCTAACACCCATGGAGTCTTGATGCTGATCATGTTTTGCTCGTGGAAGAGGATTAGTCAACGGGTCTGCTATATTCAGATCCGTATGTATTTTGCAAATCTCTATGTCTCCCTCCTTGACTTGATCACGGATGGAGTTGAAGCGTCTCTTGACGTGTTTGGTTCTTTTGTGAAATCTGGATTCCTTCGCTAAGGCAATTGCTCCAGTATTGTCACAAAAGATTTTCATTGGACCCGATGCACTAGGTATTACACCTAGATTGGATATGAACTCCTTCATCCAGACTCCTTCATTTGCTGCTTGTGAAGCAGCTATGTACTCCGCTTCACACGTAGATCCCGCCACAATGCTTTGCTTGGAACTGCACCAACTGACAGCTCCACCATTCAATAAAAATACATATCCGGTTTGTGACTTAGAGTCATCCGGATAAGTGTCAAAGCTAGCATCGACGTAACCATTTACGACGAGCTCTTTGTCACCTCCATAAACGAGAAACATATCCTTAGTCCTTTTCAGGTACTTCAGGATGTTCTTGACTGCTGTCCAGTGAACCACTCCTGGATTACTTTGGTACCTCCCTTCCAAACTTATAGCAAGGCACACATCAGGTCTGGTACACAGCATAGCATACATGATAGAACCTATGGTTGAGGCATAGGGAATGACTTTCATTTTCTCTCTATCTTCTGCAGTGGTCGGGCATTGAGTCTGACTCAACTTCACACCTTATAACACAGGCAAGAACCCTTTCTTTGACTGATCCATTTTGAACTTCTTCAAAACTTTATCAAGGTATGTGCTTTGTGAAAGTCCTATTAAGCGTCTTGATCTATCTCTATAGATCTTGATGCCCAATATATAAGCAGTGTCGGCGGGGCGACACCTATGGGATCCGGGGGGACCCCTTTTACGATTCGGCAGGGAGAGAGGCGTGCACAAAGAGCAGAATCAGCGATCGGCGCGAGGGGAATTTTTACCCAGGTTCGGGCCGCTCGGGAGCGTAAAACCCTACTCCGGCCTTAGTTTATTATCAGTGTTCTTGAGCCCAGGCTCCAGGAGCACTCACGATGAACAGTATGTTCAAAGAGCAGCTGCGCATGTAGAATGGGCTGAAAAGGTTCCGTCCCCTATAGCAGTTGCCTTGGGCCTCCTTTTATATGCTCAAAGGGGTCACCACAGTGGCAAACTGTAGATATGTGAGGTGTAAAGTAGCTACAGGGTTATCATACCTAACCACTGACGGTTTAGGACAAATGCATTTAATGCACCATGAGGTGTCTGTTTAGGTGTCCTTACTTTCTTGGGGATGGAAAAAGGGGCCATCCCATCAGCACCGCTTGGCACAGTGCCCTGGCCCCATGCATGCCTGGAGAAGGGTCCAGAGTGCCACGCTGGCAGCCGCACTGGAGCAGCAGCATAATGGCATAACCTTGCCGGGTAGGAACCTTGCCGGGCTCAGCTGGTCATCCCGGCAAGAATCTTGTCGGGGCCTTGTCTCCAGCCTTTTATGCTTTGTCGTCTGGCTAGAATACCTGCTGGATTGATCTTGGTATCTGTCTAGCTGTCCCCCGGCAAGGCTTGCCGGGCTTCGCCAGCCATCCTGGCAAGAAGCTTGCCGGGGCTCTATCTTTGGTCTCATATGCTTCGTCCAATTGCTTTGAATGCCTCTTTGATATCCTTGGATTGATCTTCGGCTGTCCCCCGACAAGCCTTGCCGCGGGTATGGCTACAACTGTCCGTGCACAAGTATGGGGTACTAAAGGCCCGATATTTAGTACACCGACAGGAGCCCCCGGGCCTAGGCCACACACGAGCGCGAAGCATTGTTGGGCTAGGCCCAAACAGTGCACGGGCATGCATGGCAGGGGTTAACTGCCTGCAATCATTCCGTTTACTACACCCCCCCCCCCACTACGCGCATTAAATGTGCGATGGGGGAAGCGTGCACTGAACGGCCGCGGCCGCAGCGCGCCTGCATAAGTGGGTCTACATTGGGCAGTAAAAGAGACAGCCTCGCTCCTTCCCCGTAAAAAGGAATCTGCAGAGGCGCTGCCTATTTACTCCCCCTTTTTCCCCAATCTGAAATCCGCCATTGCCTCCTCCTTCTCAAGCTCGAAGCCAAACTTCTTCCCATCCGCCCATCGCCTCCGCACCCGCTCTATCCTCGGCTTCCGCCCTCGCAGCCACCATGCCACCCAAAGCTGGCAAGGGCAAGGGCAAGAGCAAAGAGGCGAAAGCCGACGTCCCGGAGAGCGAGCTGGTGAAGATGCTGAAGGAGCACATCATCTTTGCTCTGACGCTCGACGCGAAAGCCTTGAAGAACTGGTACCAATGTATGTGGGCGAGGGAGACGACAGCTCACCCCGCGTCTCGCGTGATCCCAGGTTCTTCCTCCAAGGGCGGGCCGGATAGATATCCCTTTTTCACTGCCTATTTCTATTGCGGGCTCTGCCCTCCTTTCTCTGACTTCTTCAATGACATTATGTACACATATGGCTTCCATCTTCTTGATTTCACGCCGAACGCCGTAATGTGCATGTCCATCTTTGCTCATCTTTGCGAAAATTTTGCCGGATTCGGTCCCAACACCGCTCTCTTTCGCCATTACTTCATTCCCCGTATCCAGAAAGGGGAGGCCCTCTCTGGTTCCGTCGCCTGGATCCCCAGGGCTTGGAGCAAGGAAATTTACCCAGATGGGGTTTACCGCGAGAAGTGGGATCAATGGCGGTCCGAATGGTGCTGGATTAAGGAAGCAGATCCCCATCCGTTCTGTTCGCCCCGGCGGCAAAAGGTGGTCCGTGGCAACGATTGGAGTGATCTTGCTGCTGAAGACGAGAGGCTCACGGTTGCCACCACCAGAATCCTTCGTCTGAAAGCCGCCGGGCTCACAATGGAGATGATCGGCTTCGATTTCCTCCGCCACCGCATCGCCCCTTTGCAGAACAGGGGGAGGCCGACTTGGGAGTACCAGAACGCAGTGGATATCATGAGGCTGCGCCCCAGGCTGAACAACAATCTGACTGCTATGCAACTTGGCGCCCTCCGACAAAGGCTATTCCAGCGTGACGACAAACACAAGTTGTCGGCAAGAATTGTCCCTTTGTGCAACAACTCTGCCTTGGGGTCGATCATCGCCACGATGCCAGTATTCAACGCCCATGGCCTTGACGCAACTTGGGCAGAGCCATCTGAGGAGGAGGCGCAGAAGTTCTTTGAAAACTTGTCGGAGAGGGCCATCCGGGAAGAAACAGATCTCATCCGCGCCACCACTGACGAGGAAGTGGCATATATTGCCACTAGGGCGGAGGAGGCGAGACTTGCCGCGGAGGCCGGCGCCGCTGGTTTCACAGAGTGGGATACCAGCGACGCAGAGGTTACGACCGAAGGGGATCTTGCCGGGGAAGACAAACTTGTCGGGGGGCAGAGCAACGCAGCTGCCGAGAACCCGTCTGATGAAGACACAGCCGAGGAGGGGCCGCAGGAAGAGCTCCCAGCTCCGAAGAAGACCAAACGCGTTCTTCGGAAGGCCACCTCCGGCGTCCCAGCAAGCCAGCCTCCTCCCAGCAGCGAAGCTCCCGGCAAGAAGGCGGCATCTGGCGTCCCGGCAAGCCAGCCTCCTCCCAACAGCGAAGCTCCCGGCAAGAAGGCAGCCGGCAGGGCTGCACCGCGGCAGGGGGTCCGCCAGCAGCCTACATGGCGCGCACGGCACAATGGGGCGGCAGGGACGTCCAATACAGCAGTACCGGAGGCTGAGGCAGCAGAGCCGCGCCAGCCCCCTGCACCTGCTGCGACCAAATGACCCAGGACTCCTCCCCCGCCTCCCCGTGCGGACCTTTCGACGGAGGTCGGCTTCGACATCTCCGGTTTCAGCCCAGAACGAGAAGGGGAGGAGTAAGTATCACGCCGCGGTCTTTGCTTTCCAAACTCTGAATTGACCTCATTGCTTTGCTTTGTCCCGTCTCTGCAGCGATGCAGAAACCTTGGCGGAAAGGATGGCGAAGAGGGCAAGGACTTCCACGGGTGATGAGCCCCTGGCGAGCCTCGCCGGCGCGCCGGAGACCATCGTCATCAGCCCGGAGTCTAGCCCTCAGCGCAGCCCCCAGCACAGCCCCCAGCGTGAGTCCACTACTCAAGTTTCGCTTAGCGAGTGCCGAGGTTTATACCCTTGCCGCTAATATCTTTGGGCTCGCAGGAGGAGGACGGCAACGGGGAGAGTCGTTGGAGGACGCCCCTGCCAAACCGCCTCCGTCATCTACGCCGCCCGCAAGCGCACCCCCGGCAAGAACTTCTGCCGACGAGCCTATTTTGGAAGAGGGGGAGTCGGCAAACATGGGCTCCGGCAACATTTTCCCGGCAACCAATGTTGCTGGGAAGGACGAGGCCACCCCTCAACAGTCCGACGCAGGTGATTACTTGCCTCTGGGCACTTGCAATTTCTTCTCTTTCTCTCTTTCTTTTGTCTTCTCGAACTCTATCCTTGGTCTTATTTTGTTTCCCTCCTTCGATCTCCAGAATTCCCCGTGACGGAACATATGGACGTCGATGCCGTCATCATGGAAACCGCCAGGGATGCTGCCGCCAAAGCCGACGAGATCGCTTTCAGCGAGGCCGCCAAGGACACCACCATCAAGGTCGACAGGGCTGCCGCCGACGAGGCCGCCAAGGCCGCACAAGAGGAGGCCACCAGGGAATCTGCTGAGAAGACCGGCAAGGAGGCCGGCGACCGTACTGACGGCATCCCTGCCGCAGGAGCGCCAGGCGCTACACCGGCCACCGAGCCCCCAGCTTCCAGTGAGGCGGTTGCCGAGGACCAGCCGTCGACATCCGGAGCCCCTCCACCCAGCAGATATCTTAAGGTTCGCGACAATCTGTTCGTCAACTTGCCGGGGACGGCAAGCATCGGGGCGCCGACCGAAGGAGAAACCTTTGATGAAGAGATCATCACTGCTGCTGGGCTCGAGATCGTCGATGAACCAAGCGCTAGCAGTGGCAAATCTGAAGAAGATCAGCTCCTTCAGGCCATGGGCGATAATTTTCGCAAACTTCAGGCGCTCCACCGCGCGCGAAAGGAAAAGGCCGACTCCAGGGCTACCGTTGTTGCGGCGGCCGAGGCGGACTTCCAGAAGCGCGTTGAGCAAATGCAAGTCTGGTACGCTGAGGCCTTTCAGGAGCTGACCGCTGGCCGAGAACAGGTAAGCCAAAGCTGGACAGAGCTCCTCCTGAGGCAATCCGATATGGAGAAGGCGCAAGAAGAAGCTGCACAAAGGATTGCCGCCGAGGATGCCAGCCTGACGGAGCGCCGCATTGGGCTTGACGCTCACGAGGAAGACCTTGCCGCGCGTGAGCAGGCGCTTGCCACCAAGCTCCGCGGCAAGGAAGAAGAAATTGAGAGCCTTGTTGCATGGCGGACCCAGGAGCTGGAGCAGAAACACAAGGAGATGCTCGAAGCTCTAACTGTAGATCACACCGGCAAGCTTAAGGAGGCCATCAATGCTGCCGAAGCTGCGGAGGCCGCCAAGGATGAGCTGAGCAACAAAGTGAAGAAGCTGGAAACGGATCTTGAGGAACACGGCAAGGAGCTCTCGACGCTCCGAGGCGATAAGGAGAAGACTCTCCGTAGCCTGGCGGAGATGTGAGTTGCCGTATCCGACAAGACCAAACAGCTTTCTTCAGCTAATGGTGCTATTGCCGATCTGAGGCTGAAGTTGGCCACGCTGGAGAAGTCGCTTGAGGACAGCAGGGCCCATGAGAAGACTCTGAGCAAAGATCTTCAAGATGAGAGGAACTTGCTCAGGAGCGCCGCCGCCACCCAAGCTGACTATGAAAAGGGCGTGGAAATCTGGACTGAACGCCTTATCGCTACTGCAGAAAAGCTCATGGCACAACTGTCAGCTATGGGCCAGGATGGCCTGCAAGGCTTCAAGTATTCCACCGAAGAGAGGATATCCCGGAGCGCCAGGCTGACCATATTCTTTGAAAGCATTACTGATGCTCTGAAGTTGCTTCAATCCAATCGGGCGACCCAACTGGCCAGGGAATCCCGCCAGCTTTGCCGGGCCGTCCTCCGCAAGGTGCTCATCAAGGTGGCGCATTATAACCCTGGCGTCAATCTCACCAATGTGCTCGGCCACCTGCCAAAGGGTGCAGATCTCGAGGCACTTGAGGAGCTTGTCGCGCCCATCCTTGAAAAGGTAGATTCAATCAAGAGGATCGAAGGCCAGCGCAGAGACTAGCTGTTCTGCCTCTCCTTGCCGCCATAATTCCATGTCAAAGACAATTTTTAGTCTTAGATTAGAACTGCGGCAACTATCGATGTAATACAACTTGCCGTGTTTAATGTACATGAATGCTATTTCCCTTGTCTGATTTCTTTCTGTATGGCTTATACCCTACGCTCGCCGAAAAACTTGCCGGCGCGCAACCTGCCGCGAGCGCCAGATGCGGGTCTTCAGCAGCCTGCTAGAGGTGCCGCGGCCGGCAAGACACCTTGACGTTCTCAGTGCAGCCATCCAATCTGTTGAGCGGACTCGAAATAGAATAGAGGCGCAGCCAATCACGGCAAGGGTTCCTTCACGTGCAGGTTTTCCATACAGAGGCCGAGATCATCGGAGGGAGATAACCCCATAACAAAAAACGAAAACTTGCTCAAAGTTCAGTAACTTAGCTCTTTATCGCTGTGTTCCTTGTTCCTCCGGCAGGGCGTCAGTTCCGAACGTCGCACGTAGGTATCCATATCCTCCTCCCCCCCCCCCCCCTCCGGCAAACTTGTGCGCGAAGGAACCTTCTATCTTTTGAGAAAAAGAAAGAAGAGAAAATAAAGGCATGGAACCTTGGCGGTTCATTAGTGCTTACCGGGAGCAAGCGCTGCACAATATCTCAGACAAACATGCATATATAAATATGGAAATCGACAAGAAATGCACAACACTTAATCTTATTCATCTGCGCACAGGGTCTGCGCCTGGCTTTGTACAAAGGATTACATGCCTTGCCGGCAAGACTTGCACAAAAGGTGGTTGCCGGGGGCCCCCGGCGACCGCGCCTTAAGGGTAGAACTTGCGAAGATGTTCAATATTCCAGGAATTGCTCACTGGAACGCTATCCTCGGTCTCCAGGCGGACAGCGCCGGGCCTGGTGACTCGTACTACCCGATAAGGGCCTTCCCACTTCGGCGTCAACTTCTTTGAATTGTTGGCGGACTGAATCCGCCGAAGAACAAGGTCGCCTTCCTCCAGGCTTCAGGCATGAACTTTGCGGCTATGGTAGCGGCGCAAAGCTTGCTAGTAGCGTGCAGCTCGCACAGCAGCCCGAAGACGATCCTCCTCAAGGAGCACAACGTCATCTTGCCGCAGTTGCTCTAGCTCAAGCTCATCATAAGCGAGCACTTGAGGTGACCCGTATATGAGTTCCGTGGGGAGAACTGCTTCCACTCCATAAACTAGAGCGAAGGGTGTCTGGCCAGTGGCTCGATTTGGTGTTGTTCTGATTGACCAAAGAACCACCGGCAACTCATCAATCCAGCGCCTTCCACACTTTTTCAGCCTGTCAAAGGTCCTAGTCCTGAGACCGCGTAGCACTTCAGCATTAGCCCTTTCCGCTTGGCCGTTGCTTCTCGGGTGAGCAACAGAGGCAAAACAGATTTTGCTGCCAAGGTCTTGGACGTATTGCGTGAAGGTGCGGCTTGTGAACTGTGTGCCGTTATCGGTGATGACCCGGTTGGGCATACCGAAACGGCAAACTATTCCCTTAAAGAACTTGACGGCTGATTGTGCTGTCACCTTCCTCACTGCCTCCACCTCCGGCCACTTTGTGAACTTGTCGATTGCAACGTACAAGTACTCAAAGCCCCCGGTGGCCCGGGGAAAAGGGCCCAGTATGTCGAGGCCCCAGACCGAAAATGGCCAGGAGATAGGAATTGTCTGAAGAGCCTGAGCTGGCTGATGTGACTTCTTCGAATGAAACTGGCACGCTTCACATTTGGTTACTAGTGCAGTTGCATCCTGGAGAGCAGTGGGCCAAAAGAAACCTTGTCGGAATGCCTTTCCAACAAGTGCTCTTGATCCTATGTGGGAACCACATATGCCCCCATGTATCTCTGCCAACAGCTCCAGTCCATCTTCCCGAGGAATACACTTCAATTTCACACCGTTTGGTCTCTTTCTGTACAGGACATCATCGACGAACTGGTACATACTAGACTGACAGGCTACTTTTTCCGCTTCCTCTCGTTCCTCAGGGAGTTCCCCTGTCTGAAGAAAATGGACAATGAGCTGCGCCCATGCTGGAGCCTATGGCTCGACAGCTAGGACTAAAGGCATCTCCTCTGCCGAGGGAGCGTTTGTCTCGACGACAAAGGCCTGAGCCCCTGCTGGAGCCTGTTGTCTCCCGGCAGGCGTGTCGTTGATCCCGGCAAGTTTCTTGCCGGCGGCTCCCGGGAGCTCTGCCGGGAAGTACTGTCCAGAATTCAACTTCCTTCTCTTTGCTTGCCCCATCGACGGTGCCACCGATGGTTGAGTCAAATGGAGCAAAAAAGTCCCTGGTTCCACAGGTAACTTAAGGGTAGCGCGCTTTGACAGGTCATCAGCAATACTATTCTCGGCACGAGGAATGTGCTTCATTTGCAGACCGTCAAAGCGCTCTTCCATTTTTCTCACTTCATCAACGTAGGCCTGCATCAATGGACTCTGATAAATTTTGTTGACTTGTCTGACAACAAGCTGCGAATCACCTCTGATGATGAGCTTCTTTATACCAAGGTCTGCCGCGATCCTGAGACCGGCAAGCAGGCCTTCGTACTCCGCAGTGTTGTTCGTCGAGCTCTCCCGGGGAAAATGCATCTGAATCATGTACTTGAGGTGCTCTCCGGTGGGTGCGACAAGCAGCACGCCGGCACCAGTGCCTTGCAGCGAAAAAGCTCCATCAAAGTACATGATCCATTCGCGATCAGTTTCCTTGCCGGGGAGAGTCGTTTCTTGAATCTCTTCATCTGGAGTTGGGGTCCATTCCGCAATGAACTCCGCCAAGGCTTTGCTCTGAATCATCGAAGTACTTTCAAACTTGAGATCGAAGCTTGACAATTCCAACGCCCACTCCATAATCCTGCCGGTTGCTTCTAGATTCCGCAGAATCCGTTGCAACGGAAAGTGAGTGACGACAGTAATCTCATGTGCTTGAAAATAATGGCGCAGCTTCCTTGAGGTCATAAGGAGGCCAAAGAGCAGCTTCTGCACACCAGAGTATCTTGACCTGGCTCCCTGCAGAAGGGAGCTGACAAAATAAATTGGCCGCTGCACCATCCTCTTCTTCTGCACTGGCTCTTCTGGCTGTGCAGATCCTGTTTCGCTGGCGCTAGACCTTGCCGGGGAAGATTCCGGTACGTCGCTTGGCGGTCCTGCCACTGCCACTGCTTCCTCGTCGGCTTCCCTCTGCGCTACTAGCGCAGCACTAACCACTTGATTCGTCGCTGCTAGATACAGCAGCAACGGCTCTTATGGCCTAGGTGCGACTAGTATCGGCGGAGAGGAGAGGTACCTTTTCAAATCTTGCAGCGCTGCCTCCGCTTCCAGAGTCCATTTCATTGGACCTGTCTTCTTCAAGATTTTGAAGAAGGGCAGGGCGCACTCAGCAGATTTAGAAATGAACCTACTTAAGGCAGCAACACAGCCGGCAAGACGACGCACATCCTTGACACGCCTTGGCGCTTCAATCTGCTCAATAGCTTTGATCTTGTCAGGGTTCGCCTCGATCCCACGCTGAGATACAAAGAACCCGAAAAGCTTGCCGGAAGGGACGCCGAACACACACTTCTCAGGATTGAGCTTCAAATTGATCTTGCGCAGATTTGCGAATGTCTCTTCTAGGTCTTGTATGAGCGTCGCTTTATCCTTGGTTTTGACCACTATGTCATCCATGTATGCTTCCATGTTTTTATGCAGCTGGGGCTCAAAACCGATTTGGACCGCTCTCGCAAATGTAGAACCAGCACTTTTCAACCCGAAAGGCATCCGTATAAAGCAATACTTGCCACACGGGGTGATAAATGCAGTCTTTTCTTCATCCTCTTTCGCCATGAATATCTGATGATATCCCGAGTAGGCATCAAGGAACGACAGTAGGTCACAACCAGCAGTGGAGTCCACAATCTGGTCGATGCGCGGCAAGGGAAAAGGGTCCTTTGGGCAGGCCTTATTGATATCTGTATAATCAATGCACAGCCTCCACTTCCCATTCGCCTTGCGCACTACAACCGGATTGGCCAACCATGTTGGGTGAAGCACTCCTCTGACCAACCCTGCCGCTTCTAACTTCCTAATTTCTTCGGCAATGAATTCTTGCCACTCCAAAGCCTGCTTCCTCACCCTTTGCTTGATAGGCCGCGCGTGGGGACAGATAGCAAGGTGGTGCTCAATTACCTCCCTGGGAACGCCGGGGATGTCAGATGGTTGCCATGCGAACACATCGACATTCGCCAGCAAGAAGGCAATGAGCGCGCTTTCCTATTTGTCATCAAGGGTGGAGCTTATGGTGAAAGTTCCCCCCGTTCCATCCTCCTTGACGGGCACCTTCTTGGTCTCTGGTGGAGCAGCCTTGTACTTCTTGTTCTTGCCGGTGGAACTCTCTGGTACATCCTCAACGGGAGCGCAGCACTCCGAAGAGGTGCGCTTGCCGGAGTTTGCGCCAAGGTTCTTGCCGGTCTTCCTCTTCCCCCCGGGAGTTCCAGCGGCAGGAGCAGATGCCTCGACGGCAGGTGCTGCAACTGCTTCCCGGTAAAGTTGATCGGCACAAACGAGTGCATCTTTCTTGTCGGAGTGAACAATGATGACACTCACAGGTCCAGGCATTTTCAGCACATTGTATGCGTAGTGTGATGCCGCCATGAACTTGGCCAGCGCGGGGTGGCCAAGGATCCCATTGTAAGGTATGGGAATCTTTGCGACATCGAACACTACCTTCTCCGTCCGGTAATTAAGCTCGCTACCAAACATCACTGGCAGTGTAATCTTGCCTTTCGGCTGGGTCCTTCCTGGATTGATCCCTTGAAACGTGCCCGTTTCCTCGAGATCTTCATCAGGAATTTGCAGCCTCTTGATGACGTCTGGTGAGATCAAGTTCAGTCCGGTCCCATCATCAACTAGCATTTTTGTCACCTTAAGGTTGCGAATTGTTGGCGAAACCAACAATGGCAAGCACCCGACCGTAGTAGTGCGATCAGGGTGATCCTCGGCATAAAAAATGATAGGCGTGTTGGCCCACTTCAGAGGCTTGCGTGCGTCGGGCAGCGGCTCCGTTGCATTAACCTCGCGCACCCACTGTTTGAGTCGGCGGTGGGAAGAATGCTACGAGGCACCTCCGTCGATACACATGGCCTCCGTAGCTTTCTGAAACTCATGCTCACTGGATTCATCATCATCCTCACCATCGTCATCCCCCTCATCCTTGTTGCGGCCTCGGGCGGGCCTCTCCTTTTGTCGCTTAGCCTTGCCGTGGCGACCTCCTCGGCCACCGCGCTTCTTGCCGGATCCCTCAGCACTATCTTGGGCCTTCTCCTTATCTCGCCTCTCGTATTCAGCTCTTTGTTTCTCGACGAGCTGTTCAACTTGCCGGCAGTTCTGGAGATCGTGACCCTTGGTGCGATGGATCTTGCAATACTGCTTGCCGGAGTCCTCCGACTTGTCGGCAGCCGCCAAGGCCCGGCAAGAGGCACACCCGGCAACTTCCTTGCCGGGGTCGCCGACTTTGGTCTTCTTGACGGTGCCAGGGTTGCCGGATTCCTCGACAACAAGCACGACCTTGCCCTTGCGTCTCTGATTTTGCCGCCGGCCCTTCCTCGCTGGGGCGGCAGCGTCCTCGCCTTCGGAATCGCCACCTGCGCCAACATCCTCACCGGGAAGTCTCCTTCCCTCCTCAGCGCGAGCACACTTGTCGGCCAGAGTATAGAGCTCGGCGCTATCTCTGACCTTATTCATCGCCATCTCCTCCCGCATCTTGCGGTTACGCACGTTCTGACGGAACGCGCCAATAATAGCAGCGGGATGAGCATCTGGGATGCCGTACTGCACGCGGCTGAATCTCTGGATATACTTACGCAGAGGCTCGCCCTCCTTCTGAGGGATGAGATGCAAATCACTTTCTTGGCCAGGAGTCTGATGACCCCCAACAAAGGCGCCAACAAACTGATGGCACAAGTCCGACCAGGAAGAAATGGAGTTCTCTGGCAGATGCATCAACCACAACCTGACGTTGGGTTTGAGCACCAACGGGAAGTAGTTGGCAAGTATCTTGTCGTCCCGGCCCCTGTCAGCCCGCATCGCTATGGTGTAGATGCTCAAGAACTCCGACGGGTGAGTCTTGCCATCATATTTCTCCGGGACTTCGGGCTTAAATGTTCGGGAATTGGGCCACTGGACTTGCTGCAGCTCATGGGTAAACGCCGGGCTGCCTACCTCGTAAGGTAAGTCGCCCGCGTCCCCCGGTACAGGCTCGTCGACAGTGGACCTGCGCGTCTATCAGACTGATGGCGCGCTTCCTGTCGCCGCTCGATGGTAGTTCGAGCGTCCTCTCCGCGGCGTTCCTGAAGAACTTGGCGCTGATCACGGCGCATCCGTGGATCGGACGACGCCGTGGAATCACCGTCACGGCCGTCGGCCCGTCGGGGTGGCGACCGCCGCTGTTGTCGTGGAGGGGAGTGCACCGTGGTCGCCCCACCTCCGGTCTTCTCTCGATCGGCCTGCACCGGGGCGAAGGACCGCTGTCGCGAGGGCCCTGCCTGCGGCGGCCCATCCTTGTTGGCGAAGCCGATGAGACTCTGGATGGTAGATCGCCACTCCTCCATCTTCTCCTGGGCAGGAGGAAAATCGAGGAGCAGTTGTGCACATGCCAAGGCTTCTGTCGGTGTGGGTGGCGGCGACAGGTGCGAGGTACGCGAGGTGCTCTGACTCCTAACGATGTCAGAAGGAGCACCGTCACGATCACGCGACCGTGCGCCACCTCCACCAACAGTTTGGCGTGCATGCTGGGCCTGCGCACCTTGGGATCGATGCGCAGGAGTCTCTCCATGGGGACATTCAGGACCGCCGATGCCGCGGCGCTGCTCGTCGCGCACGACCTGGGAGGGCCGCAGCAGCTGCGCTGGCGTGGGAGTCCTAGGAAGCGCCCCCTGATCTCTGGAGCTCGCTGCGCCGCGTGCGGGCAGCGCAGCTCCATCTTCGGATCCGGTGGCGCGCGGGTCACCGCCGCCGCTGCGAGCGACGCCACTCGCCTGACTCGGATCACCGGAGCGACGTGGGGGTTCAAGACCTCCACCCTCTGCACCCGCGCCGCCGCCCGTCCGTTCGGAGACGGGCAAGGCGGACGTAGATGGTAGCGCCGTTGCAGCACTCTTCTTCTTGGGTGGCATGATGATGAACTGACGCGCCGAACACTAAATCAGGTTCGCGCACCCTTCTTCCCCCTACCTGGCGCGCCAAAGATGTCGGCGGGGCGACACCTATGGGATCCGGGGGGACCCCTTTTACGATTCGGCAGGTAGAGAGGCGTGCACAAAGAGCAGAATCAGCGATCGGCGCGAGGGGAATTTTTACCCAAGTTCGGGCCGCTCGGGAGCGTAAAACCCTACTCCTGCCTTAGTTTATTATCAGTGTTCTTGAGCCCAGGCTCCAGGAGCGCTCATGATGAACAGTACGTTCAAAGAGCAGCTGCGCATGCAGAATGGGCTGAAAAGGTTCCGTCCCCTGTAGCAGTTGCCTTGGGCATCCTTTTATATGCTCAAAGGGGTCACCACAGTGGCAAACTGTAGATATGCGAGGTGTAAAGTAGCTACAGGGTTATCATACCTAACCACTGACGATTTAGGACAAATGCATTGAATGCACCGTGAGGTATCTGTTTAGGTGTCCTTACTTTCTTGGGGATGGAAAAAGGGGCCATCCCATCAGCACCGCTTGGCACAGTGCCCTGCCACGCATGCCTGGAGAAGGGTCCAGAGTGCCACACTGGCAGCCGCACTGGAGCAGCAGCATAATGGCATAACCTTGCCGGGCAGGAACCTTGCCGGGCTCAGCTGGTCATCCCGGCAAGAATCTTGCCGGGGCCTTGTCTCCAGCCTTTTATGCTTTGTCGTCTGGCTAGAATACCTGCTGGATTGATCTTGGTATCTTTCTAGCTGTCCCCCGGCAAGGCTTGCCGGGCTTCGCCAGCCATCCCGGCAAGAAGCTTGTCGGGGCTCTATCTTTGGTCTCGTATGCTTCGTCCAATTGCTTTGAATGCCTCTTTGATATCCTTGGATTGATCTTCGGCTGTCCCCCGACAAGCCTTGCCGCGGGTATGGCTACAACTGTCCATGCACAAGTATGGGGTACTAAAGGCCTGATATTTAGTACACCGACAAGCAGCTTCACCGAGGTCTTTCATTGAAAAATTCTTATTCAAGTATTCTTTTATGCTATCCAGAAATTCTACATCATTTCCAATCAACAATATGTCATCCACATATAATATTAGAAATGCTATGGAGCTCCCACTCACTTTCTTGTAAATACAGGCTTCTCCGAAAGGCTGTATAAAACCATATGCTTTGATCACCTCATCAAAGCGTATATTCCAACTCCGAGATGCTTGCACCAGTCCATAGATGGATCACTGGAGCTTGCACACTTTGTTAGCACCTTTAGGATCGACAAAACCTTCTTGTTGCATCATATACAACTCTTCTTTGAGAAATCCATTAAGGAATGCAGTTTTGACGTCCATTTGCCTGATTTCATAATCATAAAATGCGTTAATTGCTAACATGATTCGGACGGACTTAAGCATCGCTACGGGTGAGAAAGTCTCATCGTAGTCAACTCCTTGAACTTGTCGAAAACCTTTTGCGACAAGTCGAGCTTTGTAGACAGTACATTACCATCATCGTCAGTCTTCTTCTTGAAGATCCATTTATTCTCTATGGCTCTCCAATCATCGGGCAAGTCCACCAAAGTCCACACTTTGTTCTCATACATGGATCCTATCTCAGATTTCATGGCCTCAAGCCATTTATCGGAATCTGGACTTATCATAGCTTCTTCATAGTTCGTAGGTTCGTCATGGTCTAGTAACATGACTTCCAGAACAGGATTACCTTACCACTCTGGTGCGGAACGTGCTCTGTTCGACCTACGAGGTCCAGTAGTAACTTGATCTGAAGTTTCATGATCATCATCATTAGCTTTCTCTCTAGTTGGTGTAGACATCACGGGAACGGATTTCTCTGATGTGCTACTTTCCAAATTGAGAGAAGGTACAATTACCTCGTCAAGTTCTACTTTCCTCCCACTCACTTCTTTCGAGAGAAACTCCTTCTCTAGAAAGTTTCCATTCTTGGCAACAAAGATCTTGCCTTCGGATCTGTGGTAGAAGGTGTACCCAATTGTTTCCTTAGGGTATCCTATGAAGACGCACTTTTCCGATTTGGTTTCGAGCTTATCAGGCTGAAGCCTTTTGACATAAGTGTCGCAACCCCAAACTTTAAGAAACGACAGCTTAGGTTTCTTGCCAAACCACACTTCATACGGTGTCGTCTCAATGGATTTAGACGGTGCCCTATTTAATGTGAATGCAGCTGTCTCTAATGCATAACCCCAAAACGATA
Organism: Thinopyrum elongatum; assembly: GCA_011799875.1. Taxonomy (NCBI): domain Eukaryota; kingdom Viridiplantae; phylum Streptophyta; class Magnoliopsida; order Poales; family Poaceae; genus Thinopyrum; species Thinopyrum elongatum. The sequence goes on from CM022297.1 coordinate 506,739,575, forward strand.
GTGGCAAATCGGTAAGAGACATCATAGATCGCACCATATCTAATAAAGTACGGTTACGATGTTCGGACACACCATTACGCTGTGGTGTTCCAAGTGGCGTGAGTTGTGAAACTATTCCACATTGTTTAAAATGAAGGCCAAACACGTAACTCAAATATCCGCCTCCGCGATCGGATCGTAGAAACTTTTTTTGTTGTTACGATGATTCTCCACTTCACTCTGAAATTCTTTGAACTTTTCAAATGTTTCAGACTTGTGTTTCATTAAGTAGACATACCCATATCTGCTCAAATCATCTGTGAAGGTCAGAAAATAACGATACCCGCCGCGTGCCTCAACACTCATCGGACCGCAAACATCGGTATGTATTATTTCCAATAAGTCATTGGCTCGCTCCATTGTTCCGGAGAATGGAGTTTTAGTCATCTTGCCCATGAGGCATGGTTCGCAAGTATCGAATGATTCATAATCAAGTGATTCCAAAAGCCCATCTGCATGGAGTTTCTTCATGCGCTTTACACCAATATGACCTAAACGGCAGTGCCACAAATATGTTGCACTATCATTATCAACTTTGCATCTTTTGGCATCAATATTATGAATAAGTGTATCACCACAATCGAGATTCAACAAAAATAGACCACTCTTCAAGGGTGCATGACCATAAAAGATATTACTCATATAAATAGAACAACCATTATTCTCTGATTTAAATGAATAACCGTCTCGCACTAAACAAGATCCAGATATAATGTTCATGCTCAACGCTGGCACCAAATAACAATTATTCAGGTCTAAAACTAATCATGAAGGTAGATGTAGAGGTAGCGTGCCGACGGTGATCACATCGACCTTGGAACCATTCCTGACGCGCATCGTTACCTCGTCCTTAGCCAATCTTCGTTTAATCTGTAGCTCCTGTTTCGAGTTGCAAATATGAGCAACCAAACCAGTATCAAATACCCAAGTGCTACTATGAGCATTAGTAAGGTACACATCAATAACATGTATATCAAATATACCTTTGTTCACTTTGCCATCCATCTTATCCGCCAAATACTTGGGGCAGTTCTGCTTCCAGTGACCAGTCCCTTTGCAGTAGAAGCACTCAGTTTCAGGCTTGGGTCTAGCTTTGGGCTTCTTCCCGGGAGTGGCAACTTGCTTGCCATTCTTCTTGAAGTTCCTCTTCTTTCCCTTGCCCTTTTTCTTGAAACAAGTGGTCTTGTTAACCATCAACACTTGATGCTCCTTCTTGATTTCTACCTCCGCAGCTTTGAGCATTGCGAAGAGCTCGGGAATTGTCTTGTCCATCCCATGCATATTATAGTTCATCACAAAGCCTTTGTAGCTTGGTGGCAGTGATTGAAGAACTCTGTCAATAACATTATCATCTGGAAGATTAACTCCCAGCTGAGTCAAGTGATTACGATACCCCAGACATATTGAGTATGTGTTCACTGACAGAACTGTTCTCCTCCATCTTACAGCTATAGAACTTGTTGGAAACTTCATATCTCTCAACTCGGGCATTTGCTTGAAATATTAACTTCAACTCCTGGAACATCTCATATGGTCCATGACGTTCAAAACGTCTTTGAAGTCCCGATTCTAAGCCGTAAAGCATGGCACACTGAACTATCGAGTAGTCATCAGATTGAGCTTGCCAGACGTTCATAACATTAGCATCTGCTCCTGCAACAGGCCTTTCACCTAGCGGTGCATCAAGGACATAATTCTTCTGTGCAGCAATGAGGATAATCCTCAAGTTACGGACCCAGTCTGTGTAGTTGCTACCATCATCTTTCAACTTAGCTTTCTCTAGGAATGCATTAAAATTCAAGGGAATGGTAGCACGGGTCATTGATCTACAACATAGATATGCAAATACTATCAGGACTAAGTTCATGATAAATTAAGTTCAATTAATCAAATTACTTAAGAACTCCCACTTAGATAGACATCCCTCAAGTCATCTAAATGATACGTGATCCAAATCAACTAAACCATGTCCTATCATCACGTGAGATGGAGTAGTCATCAATGGTGAACATCTCTATGTTGAACATATCTACTATATGATTCACGTTCGACCTTTCGGTCTCCAGTGTTCCGAGGCCATGTCTGTACATGCCAGGCTCGTCAAGTTTAACCCGAGTATTCCGCATGTGCAAAACTGTCTTGCACCCGTTGTATGTGAACGTAGAGTCTATCACACCCGATCATCACGTGGTGTCTCAACACGACAAACTGTCGCAATGGTGCATACTCAGGGAGAACACTTATACCTTGAAATTTAGTTAAGGGATCATCTTATAATGCTACCGCCGTACTAAGCAAAATAAGATGCATAAACGATAAACATCACATGCAATCAAAATATGTGACATGATATGGCCATCATCATCTTGTGCTTTTGATCTCCATCTCCAAAGCATCGTCATGATCTCCATCATCACCAGCTCAACACCTTGATCTCAATCGTTGTGTCATGGTCGTCTCGCCAACTATTGCTTCTACAGCTATCGCTAACGCATAGTGATAAAGTAAAGCAATTACATGGCGTTTGCATTTCATACAATAAAGAGACAACCATAAGGCTCCTGCCGGTTGCCGATAACTTTTACAAAACATGATCATCTCATACAATAACGTATATCACATCATGTCTTGACCATATCACATCACAACATGGCCTGCAAAAACAAGTTAGACGTCCTCTACTTTGTTGTTGCAAGTTTTACGTGGCTGCTACGCGCTTCTAGCAAAGAACCGTTCTTACCTACGCATCAAACCACAACGATGTTTCGTCAAGTTTGCTATTTTAACCTTCTTCAACGACCAGCCGTAGTCAAATTCGATTCAACTAAAGTAGGAGAAACAGACACCCGCCAGCCACCTTTATGCAAAACTAGTTGCATGTCTGTCGGTGGAACCGGTCTCATGTGCGTGGACATGTAAGGTTGGTCCGGGCCGCTTCATCCCACAATACCGCCGAATCAAAATAAGATGTTGGTGGTAAGCAGTATGACTATCACCGCCCACAACTCTTTGTGTTCTACTGGTGCATATCATCTACGCATAGACCTGGCTCATGATGCCACTGTTGGGAAACGTTGCATGGAAAGCAAAAAAAATTCTACGCACACGCAATGATCTATCCATGGAGATGCATAGCAATGAGGGGGAGAGTGTGTCTACGTACCCTCATAGACTGTAAGAGGAAGCGTTTCACAACGTGGTTGATGTAGTCGAACTTTCTTCGCACTCCACCGATCGAGTACCGAACGTACGGCACCTCCGAGTTCTGCACACTTTCAGCTCGGTGAAGTCCGTCGCCTTCTTGATCCAGCAAGGTATCGAGGTAGTAGATAAGTTCCGTCAACACGACGGGGTGGTGACGGTGATGGTGTAGTGATCCTCGCAGGGCTTCGCCTAAGCACCGCGTGAATATGACCGGGGTGTAATCTGTGGAGGGGGGCGCCGCACACGGCTAACATTTGATGTTGTGTTTTCTAGGCGCCCCCTTCCCCACATATATATAGGTGGGAGGGGAGGAGAAGCAGCCAGGGGGCACCCCAAGTAGGCCGAATCCTACTTGGGGTCTTCCCCAATTCGGCCTCCCTCCTTCCATAATTGCCGGAGGGGGAAAAGGAAGGGGAAGGAGAGAAGGAAAGGGGGGGCCGAACCCCCTCTTTCCCTTCTCCCACTCAGCCTCCTTCCATAGGGTGGGCGCGCCACCCCTTGTGGGCTGGTGTTCTCCCCTCTCATGGCCCATATGGCCCATATATTCCCCCGGGGGGTTCCGGTAACCCCTCCGGTACTCCGATAAATACCCGATACACTCCGGAACACTTCCGGTGTCCGAATACTATCATCCTATATATCAATCTTTACCTGTCGACCATTTCGAGACTCCTCGTCATGTCCGTGATCTCATCCGGGACTCCGAACAACATTCGGTCACCAAATCACATAACTCATATAATACTAAATCGTCATCGAATGTTAAGCGTGCGGACCCTACGGGTTCGAGAACTATGTTGACATGACCGAGAAACCTCTCCGGTCAATAACCAATAGCGGAACCTGGATGCTCATATTAGATCCTACATATTCTACGAAGATCTTTATCGGTCGAACCGTTATGACAACATACGTTATTCCCTTTGTCTATGGATATGTTACTTGCCCGAGATTTGATCGTCGCTATCTGCATACCTAGTTCAATCTTGTTACTGGCAAGTCTCTTTACTTGTTCCATAATACATCATCCCGCAAGTAACTCATTAGTCACTTTGCTTGCAAGGCTTCTTATGATGTGTATTACCGAGAGGGCCCAGAGATACCTCTCCGATACTCGGAGTGACAAATCCTAATCTTGATCTATGCCAACTCAACAAACACCTTTAGAGATACCTGTAGAGCATCTTTATAATCACCCAGTTACATTGTAAAGTTTGATAGCACACAAGACATTCCTCCGGTATCTGGGAGTTGCATAATCTCATTGTCGAAGGAATATGTATTTGACATGAAGAAAGCAATAGCAATAAAACGGAACGATCATTATGCTAAGCTAACGGATGGGTCTTGTCCATCACATCATTCTCCTACTGATGTGATCCCGTTATCAAATGACAACTCATGTCCATGGTTAGGAAACCTTAACCATCTTTGATCAATGAACTAGTCAAGTAGAGGCTCACTAGGGACACTGTGTTTGTCTATGTATTCACACATGTATTTAGGTTTCCGATCAATACAATTCTAGCATGAATAATAAACATTTATCATGAATAAGGAAATATAAAGTAACAACTTTATTATTGCCTCTAGGGCATATTTCCTTCAATAACTGGGCGTAAAACCACTCTTCTGCAGGTGTTTGCCCATTTCATCCTCTGTCCTCTTGTGCCAATTTTCGCACTGAATACAAGGGCACCAGCTTTTCCTCTGGCCATTTGCAAATGCGGCTCTCACAAACCCCTTAGTTTTTGTTAACCATTCATTGGTCATGTCTTTCTGACTAGTGTGACCGGTGTACATCCACGCATGATCACTCATCTTGCCTAGCTACTGGACACACAAGAAATATATATATATAATTCAGCATGTATATATTCATCAGTTAATCTAGTTTGTCAATTTTATTACGTCCATGCAACCTACACTCTAATAGGTAAAGATAGGTCCTAATCCCACCCGAGTATGTGAAGATTGGGTTCGTTTTCCCATGCTCTGCTCTGGATCCGACGCAAAATTTTGGCAGCACCTCCCCACTGTTCTCCTGATACATGTCTCTGCAATAAACAGAGAGGATGTGTACCCGGAGAACAACAGGGAGGCACTGACGAAATTTATGCGTCGGATCCGGAGCAGAGCATATGGGAAAACGAACCCAATCTACAGATACTCGGCCTGTCCATGGATAATGTTGGACAATTTGAAAGAATCACGGTTATAAATATGCAAATGCATGCATATTTATAACTGTAACCCTCGAACAGGAGACGCATACTGGTCACGCATACTGATGATTGAAGACAACTATAGCTAGCATGTTTCATCGGCACGAAGACCAGAACAGAGCAAATAATTAAGGGGGGAGGAGGAGATGTCATTTATGCTCACCCACAAACGCAGGGGCGGAGCTCGTCGAACACCAGACCCTCGCAGCGACGAAACAACTGCACATTTAAATCCAAAGATGAGTAACATAGCATTATTGTTTTTGCCATAAACCTAAATAAATATTTACAACAGTATGCCACCGAAATATATGTCATTCAGGGTTCCATCGACGTCGAGGCACCCCTAACCTATATAGATGTCATTTAGGCTTTCATCAACGCCAAGTCACCCCCTAACCTAAATAGCCGTCATTTAGGGTTCCATCGACGCCGAGGAACCCCCTAACCCGCTCGTCCCCGGGCGCCCTCAGATATGGCGACGCACGGTCGACGGGTCAGCACTCGGACCGAGGGATTCTCGACATGGGCGACGGCGTCGGGACCGGAGAGACCCACTGGCTCGACCATCTATCCCCTCGGTGATCGACGATCCTTGACCCTCTGCCCCGACCCTCGACCCCTCGACGACCGGCGATCCTTGACCCTCGTTCCCGACCCTCGACCCTAGTTTTGGCGACCGGCGATCCTCGACCCGGTTCCGTCGGCGCCGACGCACCCGTCGACCCGGTTCCCGATCCTCGACTCGGTTCTTCTTCTTGTTGTTGTTTTCTCCTCCTCCTCCTCCACCTCCTCCTCCTCCTCCTCGACCCGCCACCCCCTCCTCCTCCTGCATGCCTGTTCTTTCTTCATCCCTCCTCTCTTCTTCTTCTTTCTTTCTTCTTCTTCTTCTTCTTCTTTCTCTTCTTCTTCTTCTAACCTAAACTAAAAAATCTAACAAAACCTAAAAAAACAGGAAAAAAACCTAAACTAAACATAAACTGAACTAAACCTAAACTAAATCTAAAAAACAGAAAAAAAAAAAGAGGAGAAGAGCTCACCTTGGGAGGGGGGCCGCCGGTGGAGGAGGCGCCCGGTGCAGGAGAGCCGCCGTAGAGGAGGGGGGCAGCGCCACCACAGGGGAGGGGGTGGGGCGGCCGCCGCAGGGGAGGGAGGTGGGGCGGCCTTGGGCAGGGCGGCGAGGCGGCCTGGGCAGGCGGCGGGCCGGGGTGGCAGGGGGTCAGGGGCGGCGGTGGCGGTGGGGGTCTGCGGCGGCGGCTGCAGTGGGGGTCGGGGTGGAGAGAGATGGAGGCAGGGAGAGAAGAGAGAGACGAGGCGTGGGGGGTGGGCCGTTAGCCGTTAGGTACTAACCTCTTTGCCGTCTGCTAGCGGACGACAAAGAGGGGGGTGGGCCGTTATAGCGTTGGCCTCCACTGGACCCCACCCACCTCTTTGCCGTCTGCTAGCAGACGGCAAAGAATTGGTTGATGGCAAAAAGGATCTTTGCCATCAGCCAGTTCTTAGACGTCTGTTTTTTGAAAACAGACGACAAAGACCTCCTTTGCCGTTAGCTAGCAGACGGCAAAGAAGTGGCTGATGGCAAATCCTCTGATTCCAGTAGTGGCAAATGTCGCAGGAAGACGTCCGAACACGCGTAGCCGCTCAGCGTCTTGACCTGAAGCCTTTCACATCGCTCGGGGACTTCCTCCCTGATTTGGATGGATGGCACGACATGTTGGAGTGATTGACGATATATGACAATGTGTCCGTTTAGTCCATACTTTCTCTATGACGAAACTTTGAGTTATGCACGACGAAACTTTGTGATGTAATTAAATCGTCCTCCTCAACTAGCGAAGATCACTCTAGTTAGGGCATTTTTGGTACGATGAACTTTGTTATTTATGCTTATGATATGTTGCTTCTATTTTTGCTAACTCTGTCTCTTTCTGTTGCTCAACTATATATGTTGCATATTATCGACACATGTGACGATGCAGGTACATAGATCATCGATGGCGAAGAAGTGCTACGCCGTGTATGTAGGGAAGGTTCCAGGAGTGTACGACGAGTGGCCTGAGTGTCAGGCCCAGGTGCACTGGTTTTCGGGCGGCAGCCACAGAGGGTTCGATAGCAGAGCCGAAGCGGAAGATAGTTACTTCAGGTTGACGCTAGCGCGAGAGAGGGATCGGAACCGGCGCCTCAAAAACTACTACATTATCGCGCTCTTGCTCATAGTGATTGCTCTTCTCTTCTATATCTTTGTTTAGATAAGATGATGAAACATATGTATGTGATGACCATGCAGTTGCTTGTATTCGATACATGTCACTTAACTTGTATCGCTATATCATGATTATGATGAGACGACATGATTTGTGTTGGATGATATGATGAGACTATTATGTGTATGATATGATGAGCATATTGCATGTTTATGATATGATTAGAATAATGTATAAAACCTGTAAAAAACACCACAAATACGTAGCAGAAAAAAATATGTGAAAATATATCAATAACGCTCTTTAGCAGGAAGCAGTAGCGCCGTATACAAGCGCTACAGCTATTTAGCAGCAGCGCTGGATGGACAAACGCTACAGCTAAGCTTGTTAGCAGTAGCGCTCTTCTAGACAACGCTACTGCTAAGTAGGTATAGTAGTAGCGCTGGTCAAAATGCGCTACTGCTACAAGTTAGCTGTAGCGCCTTACTAGTAGCGCCGCTCCCCGCGCTACTACTAGGCATTTTACCCGCGCTACTGCTAATCTTTTCCCTAGTAGTGTGTATTTGAGCATGCTAAAAATGAAATAAATTAAAACAAACCAAACCAAACCAAGCAAGTTTGGTACAAATCTAAGTTTTGCCCCATGTTAGATTGTGGACTAGCATGACCTCTATTGAGGTAGGCAGCGGGTACCCCTAGTGTATTCGTTGGCAGGAAACACATTGGGCGATGACTATCAGAGGCCTAACTGCTAATTTCAATAATCCAGAAATCCAAGATACATCAAGTTGAATATTGATGCCCTATATTGTATGCCAATGATGGAACGGGATCTTGTGCAATTATTAAGGGATGTGAGGAGAATATCCATGACAGCTTCGTGTTCATTCATACCGCGTGTCTCGAGTGTGACGATGGCGGAACCGCAAGTTATAAGGGATGGATTAGTCCTATAAAATGTGATGGCGTGTAGCGGTCCAAGATGAATTAGATGGCACCGATGTGGCGGAGACATGTGCGGGCTAAGCAACTATTTGGTATGTAGCCACAACGGTTTTTGTAGATTAGCAAGCCGGATCGATTGGGAAGGTAAAAATCATGCACTGTTCGAGGGAAGATAGTGTAGATTGTGTGGAGTTAGCCGGATTCATTGGGAAGGTAGAGTACGTGTATTATCCAAGGGAAGTGAATGAAATGGCACATGAAATAGCTAGGTTTTGATTTTTTTAATCATAATTTTTGTAATTAGGTCGATGGGCCTCGTAGATTTTTGTTAAGTTCCGTGGCGGACCATGTAACTATTATTTGATAACAACATAGCACCATCATGCCTCCCTAAGAAATATTAAGAAGATAAAGTAAATTGTTGATTTTTGCCATACAAACCTTCCGTTCACTTAAATTTTATTCAGAAGTTCTTACGTGTGTGCAGGTTAATGTTCCTGCTAGTTTGAATGCATAGTGTTTTATTTGATTCATAGCGAGTTCATGTGGGATATTATATCCTCTGTGTCCATGATTCATTTTGTTATCTTTATTTTCATGATCTACAATATGCTTCAATTCATATGTTATATTCTCGATATTGTAGGTAAGTTATCTTGATGGTTTTCGAGAAACCATTGTTGGTATTGAATCTGAGGAATGGTGCAATTATAAGCTCATACTATCCTACACCAAATTCATCGAACCTTTCCATCCAATCCTTTTTTACAATATGTGTGGGCGTGTATGTTTTGCACGACACAATGTCTTCTATTGGATAGACAAGGCACAACATTGTGTTGAATTCTAGGGCGGGGCGGTGGAGGACAGCATTCTTGTTCCGCACGAGAAGGGGGGTATTTGCTACCAGCTCAGTTTCCTCGCCAACATAAAACAAATAAGTCTATTTTTAATTTTTTATCCTCCGGTAAGTGTAGCTTGCGTCCTTGGCCTTATTTCTATGTACATTTGACCCTTAACTTCAAGTACCGTGTAAGCTCGACTCCTACAATGCACTACAAGAAATATGTCAACTTGTGACCTTCTCCAGTGACCCCAGCTGAATTGGTCACAAATCCATAGCCATTTCTCTTGGAAGGACTCAAACCCTGAAATTACCTTACACCAAATGGTCATAAATCAGACAAGAGTGGTCGACGGCCTTATTTCTACCTGATTACGACCAATATAAATGGCCATGGGGTTGTGAACGTGGATGCATTGGTACTCAAGGTGTCGCTCCATGTGGGCTTGGGCCTCGGTGGAACGAGGCCAGCTCCCTTTTTTCTTTTAAAATTTCCGTGTGCCATGTAGGCCTCGGCCCATCCAGGAAGAAATGTGGGATGCCCTCATATTTCTCAAAAAAAACATATATTCGGCCCAACGAAAAAATGGAAAAATAACAAGTTTTTCATTATTACCATTTGGTAAGGATGGTCAGTTATCTGAAGAAAAAAAACAAGTTTTCATTATTGTCTAAAAAACAGGTTTTTCATTGTATAACTCTAAAAAGGTTTTTCCTTATAGAAAAATCTCGAAACCAATTAAACAATATAAAATTATAAGAATAGGAAAATAATGACTCCTTCGTGAATCTTGCTATATGGTTTAGCAATTAGAAAGTATTTCAAAAAATGTAATCATGTGTTTAAAAAACTAAATGTGTGTATTTGAAAAGTTTGATGTATATAAAAAATAATAATCATAAATAATATTAGATATGTATAAAAAAAAGTTTCATGTGTATGAAAAAATAATCATCCGTACGTATATATGGAAATTTTACAATACATATATATATATATATGGAAAATTAGATAACAAAACAAGATTTTTTAAAAATGTTAATCATGTATTAAATTTTCTACAATATAAAACAATGTTTTATATGTATACAAAAAATGTACAATGTTGAAAAAATATAGACATCAAAATGTATGTATGAAAAGAGTGTTTTTGTTGGGAATATAAGAAAGATGTTAATCGTGTATTTGAAAAAAGTTAAACATATACAAACAATATGTACAATGTGTCTTAAAAAATGTAGACATGTGTTCAAAATATTAGACATCAAAATATTTATTAAAATGTGGTCTAATATTCTCGAAAATTGAAGAAGTTTTTTTTTACAAAAATATTTGTTAGGTACTTCACAAAAAAACACATTTTGGGACTTGAAAAATGGAAAATGAATCTGCGGAAATTTGTTTTTTTTCACGATAGGTGTATCAAAAACTTTTCACACCCAACCATTTGGTCAATTGTATATTAAATATGGCATAATATTTTAAAAATTCGGTTTGGTCCAATTTTGCAACAAATATATTGTAGGTCCTTCACAAACAAATTCATTTTGGGCACTCAAAAAATGAAAAAATGAATTTTTCAAAGAAAATGAAAACTTTCTTAGGCAACATTGTTTGTCATTCCAAGATGCACCCTTGTGCATAATATAAGATCATTTGAACAAGCTATGCCATGAATGTGGCCATAAGATTGATCATTTGGCTTGAAAGCCATTGATTTTCACAGATAATAGCTCGTTTCTGAGAACACTTTTTTAAAATAATTACCGTGTTACAAGTTTATTATTTTTTCTGGTAACTTGGCCACATATAATGACACAATGCGAAGTTTTTCCAATTTTTTGATTTTTTTGAATTTTTCATGCCAGTTTCAAAATGCGGTCAAAACGGCGGGCATGACCGTTCCTAGCTAGTGGTTGAAATCTAGAAAACTTTTAGTGTTTCTCTGATAAAATAGATACTTATGTACCTAGAAATGATTTTTGGAAAAAATAAAGAGCAAATTATGAGGCACCTGCAGTTCAAATTTAACCCGCTTCCATCTGAATCGCCGGAAATTTGTCTTTTTCACGAGAGGTGAATCGAAAGCTTTTGATCCACAACCATTTGGCCAATTGTACATTAAATATGGCCTAATATTTTATAAAAATGATTTTGTCCAATTTTGCAACAAATATATGGTAGGTCCTTCACAAAAAAACTCATTTTGGGCACTCGAAAAATGGAAAATGATTTTTTCGTCAAAAGAAAATGAAAACTTCCTTAGGCAACATTGTTTACCATTCCAAGATGCACCCTTGTGCACAATATAAGGTCATTTTAACAAACTATGCCATGAATGCTACCATAACATTGGTCATTAGCTTGAAACCATTGATCTTCACACATGATAGCTCGTTTCTGAGAACACTTTTTTAAATTAATTACCGTATTACAAGTTTATTATTTTTCCTGGTAACTTGGTCACATATAATGACACAATGCGAAGGTTTTCGAATTTTTTAATTTTTTTTAATTTTTAATGCCCGTTTCAAAATGCGGTCAAAACGGCGGGAATGACCGTTCCTAGCTAGTGGTTGAATCTTGGAAAAAAATTGGTGTTTCTCTTATTAAATAGATACTTATCTAACTAGAAATGATTTTTGGAAAAAATAAAGTGCAAACTATGATGCAGCTGCAGTTCAAATTTGACCCGCTTCCTATTGAATCGGCAAAAATCTGTCTTTTTCACCAGAGGTGTATCAAAGCTTTTGAAACCCAACCATTTGGTCGATTGTGCATTAAATATGTCCTAGTATTTTATAAAAATAATTTGGTACAATTTTGCAACAAATATATGGTAGTTTCTTCACAAAAATACTCATCTTGGTCACTCGAAAAATGGCAAATTGATTTTTCGTCCAAAGAAAACGAACACTTCCTTATGCAACATTGTTTGCCATTCCAAGATGCACCGTCGTGCACAATATTAGATCATTTTTACAAACCAAGCCATGAATGTGGCCATAAGATTGATCATTTGGTTTGAAAGCCGTGAATCTTCACACATGATAGCTCATTTCTAAGAACATTTTTTTAAAGAATTGCCGTATTACAAGTTTATTATTTTTGCTGGTAACTCGGTCACATATAATGACACAATGCGAAGGTTTTCTAATTTTTTTATTTTTTTTGAATTTTTAATGCCCGTTTCAAAATGCGGTCAAAACGGCGGGCATGACCGTTCCTAGCTAGTGGTTGAATTTTGGAAAAATTATGATGTTTCTCTAATTAAATAGATACTTATGTACCTAGAAATGATTTTTGGAAAAAATAAAGAGCAAACTATGAGGCAGCTGCAGTTCAAATTTGACCCGCTTCCTGCTGAATCGGCGGAAATTTGTCTTTTTCACCAGAGGTGTATCAAAACTTTTGACACCCAACCATTTGGTCAATTGTGCATTAAATATGTTATACTAGTATTTTAGAAAATTGATTTGGTATAATTTTGCAACAAATATATTAGGTTCTTCACAAAAAAACTCATTTTGGACACTCGAAAAATGGAAAATAAAATTTTCGTGCAAAGAAAACGAAAACTTCCTTAGGCAACATTGTTTGCCATTCCAAGATGCACCCTTGTGCACAATATTAGATCATTTGAACAAACTATGCCATGAATGTGGCCATAAGATTGATCATGCAAAGAAAATGGAAACTCACTTCGGAAGCATTGTTTGACATTCCAATATGCACACTTTTGCATAGTATGAGATTATTTTAACAAACTATGCCATGAAAGTGGCCCTAACACCGATCATTTGGCTTGAAAACCATGAATCTTCATAGATGATAACTCATTTATGAGAGCACTTTTTTTAAAATAATTGTTGTATTTCAAGTTTTTTATTTCCCCTGGATTCTAGGTCACATATAATGACACAATGCGAAGGTTTTCCATTTTTTCTATTTTTTTTTTATTTCTTATGCTGATTTCAAAATGCGGTCAAATTTGCCGGTATGACCGTTCTTATCTAGGTGTTGAATCTTGTGAAACTTTTGGTGTTTCAGTGATAAAATAGATACTTGTGTACCTAAAAATGATTTTTGCAAAAAATAAAGAGCAAACTATGATGTAGCTCTAGTTCAAATTTGACCCGCTTCCAACTGATCAAGTAGAAATTTGTCAATTTGACGAGAGGTGGAAGAAAAGCTTTTGAGGACCAACCGTTTGGTCAAATGGACATTAAATATGGTATAATATTTTTGAAAATTGAGGCGGTTCAATTTTGCAACAAAGAGTTGGTAGGTTCTTCACAATAAAATCGAAATGGAAGATGTTTTTTTCATGCAAAAAATACTTATTTCAATCAATTAAGACCAATTTAAATGGTCATAAGATTGTCAAAGCGTTGCACGTTTTGATTGGTCCATAGACATCTCACATGGATCATGCATCAAACACCGTCGGATATTTCCGGATCCGACGGCAGCCCTCACCCCCCTCACGGCCTCACCCTCTCACCCTAACCCTCTCTCCAACCCTAACCCTCTCCCTCCCTCAGATCTCAATCCGTCGCCGCCCCTATCCCTACCCCCATGTAGCCCAACCCAATCCGCCGCCGTCCTCTACCCAGATCCCTCCCCGCTCCGGCTAGCCCGCCATGAACCGTCTGCGGGCAGGGAGCCCAGTCTACGGGCGGCAGCGCAGTGGGAGCAGCACGGGCTTCACCTCCCCGGGCGGTGTCTCCCCCTTCCACCACTGCTCCTCCTCCACCTCCTTCGCGGCCTCCCTCTCGGGCACCGCCGCCGGCGTCGGGGGCATCTCCAATGCCCGCACAGCTCGCCAAAACCATAGACGTCGTCGTCGCCGCCGCCCCTTGCACCATGGCTGGCCCCTGCATCGATGGCGAGGAGCCCGTGTCCCCACACCTTCCCGCCCTCAAGTGGCTCCTGCCCTCCACTACCTGGATCCGCGTCGCCCCATCCGCATCCCCACCCACCTGCTGCCGCCATCCACTCTCGCCGCCGCCATCCACCACCTCGTACCACACCGCCGGCCACCATCCACTGCTCTGGCGCTGCCTAGATCCGCCACAACCGAGCCCCCCACCCAGCCCTCTCCCTCTCTCGCGTGCGCACGACCTTCTCGCTCTTCGCGACTGCTCCACGTATGCCGCCTAATTCCGTCGAGCCCCGGCATCTCCCGCCACCGCGCAGCACCACGCCGAGCTCGCCTCGTTCCGTTGCGTCCTCTACTCCGGCTGGATCCGCCATGTTCGGTGAGTTCATCCCCCTCCCCCCTCCTTCCTCCTATCTCTCCCTTCCCTCTCTAATCTCCTGTCTTGAATTATCTTCTTTTGTAGCAGTAGAGGAGCAGGTGGGGAAGCACCAACTAACGCCATGTCATGGAGGTTCTGCTCGGGCAACCCTGCACTACTTGCAGCCGACGCCGTGGAGGTTCTCTCTCCCCTCTTCTACTATCTTTCTCTTTCTTGCAGCTCCTGATGTGCTTCACTTTGATTTGGAGTACAACTCCTACTGTTGCTGTTGTAGAAGATAGGTTGGCGGCACCTCCTTCTAGTGTTCATTGAAGGGCTTATTCGGTTTATTTGGACAGGTGTGAGGCCATACACATGAAAGTAAGTAAAAGCGTGTTTCTAAACACAATGAATAAGCAAAAGTCTGAACCAAATCAAGCAATAGTTACATATATAGGTCTGTTTGTTATGAACTATATGTGATCCTACCAAGCACCTTACTCAGGCAATACTGTAGTTGGCGGATAACTGAATGTGCTAAGAAGTGCAGTTTCATAGACTGCTACCTAGCCTGACTTGGGCACTCTGGTCTTGTAGCTTGAAGCCGAAACTTATGAGCTGTACCAAATGTTAGATGTTCTTGTGTTTTCTGTACCAAATTCGGTAGCTTGTTGTTGTTCTTGTTGTTTTCCTTGGCGTAACTTGCTTGTCCTTATGTTTTCTGTATTACATCGGTTAACTGAACATTTGTGCTTGCTGAAATTTATGTAAATTGTCTAGCCTTTATTCAATAATAAAATCTTGAATTATGGATTACTTGTAACAAGCATGTTCAAACAACTTCTTGGTTAAATAGCCACAAACAGATTCAATTATTTTTGCAATTTGTTCCACAGATGGGAGTAATTGGTTGTAATGTTAAATATATTTATCATGTGGTTGCATCTGCTTGTGGTGTGGTGTTTGTAGGTCGAGGACCTGCATAGGCTGTACTGGGATCAGAGGAATCCCAGGTCTGATGTGCCCTCTTCTGAGAGCAATCCTAGTCCATGGCCATGGCTACTTCTTCCCAATCCCACATGGTGAGCTGTGATATTCAGGCCAGCCGAAAAAGCAAGAGGACTCATCTTGAATTGCTACTATGACAAGATCTTAAGTTGCCAATGTTAATTTTACATTGACGGATGAGTACTGTTAATGTGACTAGTGCTCTGCTAGGAATAATTTTGCAAGTGAGGAATGTGAGTAGTGCTCTGTTAGGAATAATTCCTACTGTTGGAACCAAATATCATTTTTTTTCTTCTTATTATTTTCATGTTCTTGATATTTACTGCTGTTTGTTTGAACATTTGATGTTCATCAAGTAGTTCTTGCTCTGTCTTCTTGGAGTATTTCCTTTAGCGCGCGCACACACACACACACACACTCTAGTTTGTTCTGCCCATGTACTCTTACTGTTTGTTTGCTCACTTCTTGTCTGAGCAAACACACTAAATGAATATTTTCAAGATAATTACCCCCTTTAAAAACTAAAACCTTTCCTTTAATTAAAACTAAATGAAACTATTACTTTAATTAAAATTAAATAAAAAAATTCCATTAACTAAAACTTTTCTGTTAATAGAAATTAAATTAAATCTTAGCTTAAGTTGAGTAGCCTCCCTTTAATAGCTATTATATGCTTAACTAATTGGCTATGCAGAAGTACTCCTTGAGTAAAAGTGCTTGATCCTAGGAGCATACTCAAAAATTAATTAACCTTGATTTGCTATACAGCCAAATTAAATAACTTTTCCTGTTAAATTTAATTAACTGGAACTTTTTCATTTAATGAAAATGAAAATCATGTTTATACTCCTGGAGTATAGCAAGTGTTTGTTAAAAACTATGTTTACTGTCAGTGTTCCTTTAATTTTAGTGCTCCATTTTTAAAGAGGGAGTGACATGATTAACAATTCAGTGTTGCTCAACAATAACCAGTTAACTTTAGGAGTAAAATACTAGTGCAAATTCTTAATGTTTTGCTCCTGCTGAGATTGTAATGAATTGATCATGTTTACTGCTACTGTATTTTACTGCTATTTTCAGTTAACTGCTTATTTTCATAAAACAATGTCCAGTTACTAAAAGTAGTGCTCTGTTGAATTCACCAGGACAAGATTATGCTCACCAAGATCTTCACCATGAGCCATGTTCAATTCTCCAGGATCTTCCATGTTTAAGTCACCAGGATCTTCACTGGGTATGCCTATGTCCTCTTCGTCAGGTGGAGTACAATATAGATCAAACTCCAAGGATCACTCTTTCCTCACTGTATTTTCTTATTGTAGGTGCCGTGCTCGACGATCTGGAGTTGGATTTTCTACTCCTGTCTCTGCCTAGACTTGCTGCTGGCTGGAGCTGCCTAGAACTCCTGATGACCATGCCTCTGCTGCAGTTGCTGCTGCAGTCAAACTGCTTTTGCTGATGTCAGGTACTGCTGCTGTCATCAAACTGTTGTTGCTGCTACTATGTCAAACTGATGTTGTTGCTATCCTAATGAGTAGAAATTACTTGTCGTTGTTCCTGTAAAATTGTTGTTGCTGCTTCTCCTGCAAATCAAATTGTTGTTGCTGCTTCTCATTCAAATTGCTACTTCTATGTCAAACTTACTACGTGTGTGCTTCTGAATTGGATTTGCAGGAGAAGGGCCATGCTCAGACAAGCAAAAATATGCGACTGCCTGGGGCTGGGGCTGGTGCACCTCGGGCTGGGGCTAGTGCTGGATCAGCACCGCTTGGGGTTGGGGCTGGGTTTGATCAGCATCGCTTGGGAGAAGCTGCAGCAGTGCCTGGGCGACAAGGAGAAGGCCTGGGTGCTAAGGACAAGCAGCAACACCTAGGGAGTACTGTATTAAACATGGTCATATGTATTGGCACGAATAGAGCTTGTTACTGTGATTGCCATTGTATTACATGATCTGCTTGCTCTTATTTGAAGTATCACGTGTGTTTTTTATCTCTGCCAATTTAAATACTGGTTGAAATATGAAGAATATGAGCCTGATAGATGGGACCCAGTTACCAGAACATGACAAATGGAACCCAGTTACCAGAACCTCCAGAACCTGACAACTGGGACCCATCTGACTACTGGACCCATTAAATAAATAAAAGGAAAATGAAATTGTTTAGACAAAAAGGCCACGGCCCAAAAATAAAAAGGCTAAAATGTTGGGCCTGGCCCATGTAGCTGACCAAAATTAATAGGAAAAAATATAAAAAGCCTGAATTTGTTGGGATCGGCCCATATAGACACCAAATTGGACTGGGCTGATTCTTATCAACGACCAATTCAATTGGTCGCAATTTTGCCACGTCGGATTGCAACGTCGGATCCGATGTGGCCTGGGCAGACAACCAATGACCAAAAAATTGGTCGTCGAACCAACGACCTTTCCCATTTCAGAAAAAAGGTCGTTAAGTTTCATTAAAGACGGTCATCTTTTGACCAACTCATTTTGGTCACAAAAAGGTCACAAATGGAAAACAATGACTATTCAGTGACCAATATTGATGGTCAAAAGTTGACATATTTCTTGTAGTGATGGTCAACCATCTAGGGTTTGGATGGGTACAAGACTCCAACAGACCAAGGAATGGTGAGAGACCACGCACAAACCAGGTTTGGCGGGGAAGAAGTGGATTTCGAGCACATACCTCAGGAGGCTCGAGTAGCGCCGGCGAGGATGGCTCGAGAAGAGAAGAGCAGCGCCCGTGAACATGCCCGACCGAGGACGGAAAGAGCCAAGTGTGCCATAACCCTATTCTCCTAGGGTTAGGGGTGGGAGAATGAGACTATGAGGCCGTCTGGGCTATGTATGGGCCACTATCTAAAACTACAAGTAGTCCTGAGAAGAATGACATTTGGGGTGTATTTGCGCACACACAAAAATTGAAATAAAACAAATCAAGCAAGGTTCTTTTACAAATCTACTAAATGTTGCCTCTATTCTAGATTGTGGGTAGTATGCGACTATGATCTCTATCACCACTGTTGTATCACGGTAGACAGCCTATGGTACCTTTGGTGGTTTCGTCGGCAACGAACACAGGAAGAGCGGAAGAGACTTTTTATTTTCTTTGAAAATAAGAGCGGAAGCACCTAATCCAAGGTACGTAAAGTTGAACAGTGATGCCTCTTGTCATACCGATGAAGGAAATGGAAGCAAGCTCTGCAATTATTAGGGATGTGAAGGCAAGATTCATGGCGGCTCCGTGTTCATTCCTACCGCGTGTTGTGAGTGTGGTGATGCCCAAGTTATGTGGGATGGGTTGGCCCTGGCAAATATGATGGGGTGTAGGGCACTCCCAATTTTTAATCAACTGACATTGAAGTGGTGGAGATGTGTGGAGGCCAAGCAATTATTATGAAGCAACAACAGTTTTACACAAATTCTGTAAGCAACTATTTGGAATGAGGCAATAACGTTTTGTGTGGAATTAGCTGGATTGTCTTGGAAGGTAGAGTTCATGCATTGTCCGACGGAAGTGAATGAAGCAACACATGAAATAGCTAAGTTTTACTTTTTAATCTAAATTCTTGTAACTAGAATGAGCCCCTGGCATTTTGGAAAGTTTTGAGGTGGACCCTTCAAGTGTTTCACTAAAGCAAGTTATGATGGCCATTCCTTTTACAAAATGGCATGAAAAGAAATAAATTATGGATGACTGTTTTTGCTATACTAACATTCTATTAGCTTAAATTTTATGTGGAAATTCTCGGGCATGTGAAGGTTATTGTTCCCGCTAGTTTAAACATGTGCATGCCTAGCAAGTATTTGGAATAATGAAACAACTGTGTTTGCAGATTGCCTTGAGTAGTGGCGGATATTAGTGTAGACCAACAGGGGCCATGCCTCCCCCCTTTAATTTTTGCATTCATTGAAGAGTGTGCTAGATTTTAGACCTAAATAGTGTTTGAACTAGAGATTAG
This sequence comes from Thinopyrum elongatum, assembly GCA_011799875.1. Classification (NCBI taxonomy): domain Eukaryota; kingdom Viridiplantae; phylum Streptophyta; class Magnoliopsida; order Poales; family Poaceae; genus Thinopyrum; species Thinopyrum elongatum. The sequence goes on from CM022297.1 coordinate 506,759,251, forward strand.
CTCCTCATTCCCAAGTAATTTGTACCGCTCCAAGTCATGGCCCCCTCTTAAATTTTGCTAAAGCCCGCCACTGGCGTTGGGTTAGTTGGATCGATTGGGAAGATAGAATTCATGCGTTGCCTGAGGTAAGCGAATGAACCATCACATGAAATAGCTAGGTTTTTTGTCTCAAAGTAACTCGCCGCGGTCGATAGCTTTGTAATAACAGGGCATGCTCACCCGACGTGTATTCGATCATCTATTTCTAGAAAGCCCATCCAATCTCACAATCGTTCCGGAAAAGGTAATCTTCCTTCTACCTACTAGCCCTCCACCCAACTCTCATGCACATGCTGCTACTCCCATAGGAATTGTTGGCTTTCCCCGGAGAGGAAGGGTGATGTAGCACATCATCAAAAAGTATTTCCCTCAGTTAAGAACCAAGGTTTAATCAAACCAGTAGGAGTCAACAAGCTAATTAACAAGATAAGCAGCACCTGCACACAAACAAAATAAAAGCATGCACCCAACTTGGCAAGGGGGTTGTCAATTCCCTCGTCTTGCTAGTTGCAAGATTAAAAGCAAATAGTGGATAGGAAGTTTTCCCACAAAAAAAGCAAATACTGGATAGATAGTGGTATAGCGAAACGACAAATAGCAACAGAAAATAAAAGAGCATTTTTTGTAGAAGCAAGTATTAATAGAGAATAAGACCTGTGGGTCATAGGTTCACTAGTGGCATCTCTCTCGAAAGCAGGTAATGACATGGTAGACAAATTATTACTGTTGGGTAATTGATAGAAAAACAACATTTTAAGTATGATCGTTCATGGCATAATCCAACTGCATCTATTACTATTACTCCACCCTGGAACTGTTATCCAGCATGCATCTCAAGGTATCAAGTTTAATGAAAAACAGAGCAATGCAATAAGCAAGATGACATAATGTAGACAGAAAGAAAAGATTAAATCCCGTCGTTTTACCCTTAGTGGCAACAATACAATATGTGTCTTCATCCTTCCTATAACAATACAATATGTGTCTTCATCCTTCCTGTCACTGGATTAGAGCACCGCAAAATTGAACCCACTACTATGCTCCACTCCCTCTGAAGAACTACTCATCAATTTTGGCCAGAGAAGACAAATAGATCAGAAAGCATACATAGCTACTCAATTATACAACAAAGAAACTTCAAGAGATTCAATAAAATCCAATGAATAATCTGAACATAAATCCACAATTCATCGGATCCCAACAAACACACCACAAGAATTACATCAGATTGATCTCAGAGGAGAACATGGTATTGAAGATCCAAAAGGAGAGAGAGAAAAACCATCTAGCTACTACTATGGACCCATAGGTCCTAAAGGAACTATTCACACATCATCATGGAGGCAGTAAGGATGATGAAGATGCCCCCTCCAATGGCTTCCTCCTCCGGCAGAACTCCGAAACATGGCTCCATTTGGGATCTCTTCGAAACAGAGGCTTGCGGCGTCGATAAAAATCTTCTGGAGGAACGATGGATGGTTTCAGTATTTATATGGATTTATGGCGGTGGAATTGGACTAAGGTGGTAACCGAGGGCCCGACAAGCCTGGGTGGCACGGCCACCTCCAGGTCACGCCACCTGTCCTTGTGGGCCCCTCGAGGCTCGTCTCGATGTCTCCCGAAGCTTCCTGCGTTCCTTCTGGTCTATAAAAAATCATCAAAAATTGGCATCGTGTTTGGACCTTCGAAGGTATTGATTTTCTACAAAATCAAAAACAAGCAAAAAAACAGGAATTGAGACTGGCACTAAATTAATAGGTTACTCCAGAAAAATAATATATAATGGTATTAAATGATAATAAAAGTATATATAAATAATAATATAGCAACATGAAACAATCAAGAATTATAGATACGTTTGAGACGTATCACACGTCTCTCGGTCCTGCTTCTCCTTCCATAAGGGTAGCCTTGTCGTAACCTCATAATATCAAATATTAGGAACATAAGAGGCTTCTTTTGGGTGTAAGCATAATTTTTCACATTGTTCACATAATGGAAGTTGTCCTGAAGTTACCCCCCCCCCCCCCTCCTATGTGATAGGAACTTGGAAGGGGGTTCACATTTGTTCTTAGGATGCCCCTACACAAAGAAAGCTTGGCGCGGATCTGAGGTAGGGCACCCGCGGGCGGCGTGATCAGTATCAGTGATCAACTCGGATTTGGTCAAGACATGGTGGAAGAGAAGATCAACGCTAGATTAATTAGGAGGAGAAGTCAAGGAAAGAAAGGTTGCTCTACCAACATACATTGTCTAAAACATATGGAGGGAGCAAACTTGCAAAACTTTTGAAGGGAAATCAATGAGCGCCCCCATGGTAGTCAGTATAACAGTGATGGATTATGTATCCTGTTGGAAGTGAGGGAGTAATTGGCTATGTGAAAGCAGAGATATTTGTGTACGTCTTGGTAGTTTCCTTTTTCTTTGCTTTAATCTATTTATATATGTCTTGTTTCCCCATTATTAATGAAAAAATAGATCATGTGCTAATTGATCGAGGAAAATTGTATGGAGTGGAAGGGGATATGGGCTCCTTTCCAGCCCTAATGTAGTTGTACTCTTGGACTGTAGCCTGGTATGAAACAAAGTGGCCCCAATGTTTTCACATGTCATGATATTACAAAGTTGAGAGAGTAAAAAAACAACGAAAGGGTTTATTATGTACTATATATTTCATCGCTTTAGCTCAGTGCTCACTCAGGGATGGTTCTCATGTTCATATGTTGTTGCTGGCAATTATATCATATCAATATATCAATTAGCAAAATAATACTTTCCCAAGGCATGGAACGAGCCATCTAGTGATGCAGAAATAGCGCTCACAATCTGTGGGACTAGCGCTGGCTATTACGCCGCCTGCGGTGGTTTGGTGAGAGAAACCCTAAACCAAACTCCGTCTTTGTTGTGTTAAGAAGTATTGAATGTGCAATTGATTGAGACAATAATGAACACTAGATTTAAGGGAGGGGGTAGTTCTTAAGAAAGGATTGAATGTGCATTTTGTATTTATACCTTAAGCTAGACCTAGGGGGACTTTGATCCGTGGGATTCATAAAACAAAGGATTTGAAAGAAAGAAAATAGGGTTGTAATGTTGTGTCCTCTTGAATCCTATAAGATTGGAAAACTACATGAAGTTATCACAAATTTTGTGATCTGAAAGCACCAGAACGCAAGCTTGCATGCAATATTTTTTGAATGGCTTTTGACAATATTAGAGGATAATTAAGTGGAGGAGGTATTAATATCGGCGAATTCTGGTGTGTAACCGGAAGGGTGGAACAACATCGTGATAAGGACGATTCCGAAGGTACAATTGCCATAAAAAGGTATTGCAATTATGACTGGTAAGTTTATGCAATTTTGTCTATAAGATTATATCTAAAATGTTGGTGGCCAGAAAAAATGTTATTGCCAAAGATTATTAGTCCAACACAGAGTGCATTTGTGTCAGGAATCATGATGGCTAATCACAGACAATGCAAAACAGGCATATGAAAGCTTTCACACTATTAAAAAGAAAATAGATGGAAAGAATGGGATATGTGTGTTGTTAACTTGGATATGCATAAAGCTGATGACCACATAGAATGGTCTCTCTTTTATTGGAGAAAATCATGCCGAAGACTAGGTTTTGCGCCATAATGGGTGCAGATGATAATCTCATGTGCACAGTTGAGTACCAAGTCAAATTTAACGCAAGAGATGCAGGCCATCATAGTAGGGGACTATGACAGGGAGACCCCTAATCTCCCTACCTTTTTTATTCTTTGTGCTGAAGGTTTAGTAAGTTCGTTCACTCATGTTGAAGATACAAGACAACACTATTGGGTCAAGGTATGCCGGGACGCCCTCAAATTTTCAATTTGCTATTTGCAGATGATTTGATTATTCTAATGAAAGCAGATGTGCAAAATGCAACGTCTATCCATACAAACCTTGATGATTATTGCACTACATTAGGTCAAATGGGGCTGAAAGTTGCGACTATTTTAATATTTAGTGGAGAGAGTTTGCAAAAGAATCAATGGATGGAAAGAAAAGGTTATATATTTAGGTATAAATGAGGTGCTTCTCAAACCGGTGGCACAAGCTATCCCTTCTTATGTGATGTCGGTCTTCAAAATCCCTAAAAAAATGTGTAAGGGAATTACTGATTTGATGTCACAGTTTTGGTGGGGTGCCGAGGAAAATCAAAAGAGAATGCTGGTTTGCTTGGATGAAGATGTGTGTATCAAAGAAGAAGGGTGGAATGGAATTTAGAGATATGCACTGCTTCAATCTTGCAATGTTAGCAAAACGAAGCATGGAGATTGATTTCAGATCCTGACTCACTTTGTGCCAGAGTGTTAAAAGCAAACTATTATCTGAATGAGAATCTTTTGCAACTCAACTGAAGGACTCATCCTTCACTTGGCAGAGCACCATGGTGGGAGTTCAGACTTCGAAAAGGCGGTGCATATTTAGAGTACAAGATGGCTTAAAAACTAAAATTGTGGATACCCAACATTTATTCGAAAAGGAGGGTTTCCACTGGCCTCTGCGTCAGATGATGCACACAACACCCAACGGTGCTACGAGATGTGTGATAAGTCGTAGAGAACAATCGATCATTAACATCACTCATGTTAATGATTTGATCAGCCCACAATCTAGTAAACGGGGTGAGGAGTTGATTCAAGATCTTTTTTGGCCAATTGCTGCAGACCACATATTGCAAATTCCAATCAATGAGAATTTTGAAGACTTTGTGGCAAGGCAATACACAAAGTCGGGTATATTTTTCTGTCGATCAGCATATTATACTGAGTGGGAGCATCAACATGGGTGTAAGCTGAGTCAAACATCTGGTCATAGAGCATTAAATATCAACCCCAAATGTAAAAGGAAATCAGGTTCAAACATAGACAAGAACTGTATCAGCCATTGCTGCTCTACCTAGTACGTAGCAAACTATGAAAAAGCTTATACTAGCACATCGACAGTGAAGCACCATGGTTGGATGCCACCACCTGCTGACATAGTGAAGGTCTCGTTGATGCATCCTTTGATGCGGATACCATGTAGGGGGGCATGGGAGCAATAGCCAGAGAATCCAGAGTCAATTTCATTGGCGCGTTGATTAAATTTCTTGATCAGGTATACGATATTGATATAGTAGAAACTTATGCTCTTTTCGCACGGAATTTATTTAGCCCTTATGCTGGCAGGCAACTGAGTTTGCTTCTAGGCAGATTGCATGGAGGTGATTGAAACTATGAACAATGGAGGAAGAATATATATCAGCAACTGTAATATTTGATGAATGTGCAAACTTGGCTAACCCATGTGAAGACAACCTTTGTTTTATGTCCTAGATGCAAATAAGATAGTAACAGATGTGCTAGCTAAACACAATCATAGACATCAGTTGGACGCTTGGCATGTTATTGGTGATGAAATGGATCAATAAGAACAAACCGAACTTGACAGCCTGGTGATGGATAGGACCCCTGCTAGCTCGATATTCAAAGTAGCTTTATCACTGTCTTCAAAGACTCAGGTTTTATCACCAGCAAGAATATCTTCCAATTCTATAGATATAATATGAAAAATAAATAGAGAGGAAGGTGCAATCTGATTTAGTTATCTTAGCTCTTTCAGGCAATCTTCTCTAGATCTGCACAAAGGCTAGCAGACAGGAGAAACGCTAAACTGCTGGAACTACATCTCCTGATTCCTTACTGACTTCTCGAGTTTGTCCAGAGAAAAGCCGTGTTGACCTAGTAATACTAATTGTGAACTCTTCTCAGGTCCTCGGACACATTCCTCGAAGCCGTCATCCCCAGAGCCTCCGCGATGCTCCTCACCTCGGCGATCATCGCCACGACGTCGTTGAGCTTGTTAATCGCAGAGCCAACTCCCTGCAGCCACAATGTGGAGGAGAAGATCAGCTCTTGTGAATGAATAAAAAGACTCGCATGTTCCAGAAGGTAAGGAAAAAAGGTACTTATATTTCAGATACAAGTATACAGCACAAAAAGTCATGGCAGCTACAATGTTCTGGATCAGTATTGGTTTATTTTCAGCCACAGAGTTCACATGGTCTCATGGCTTTCTCATCATTACGCAGAAGTTTGAGATACAGGATACATACCACGCCGGCAGCTCCTGCGGTTACTGCCATTGGTGCAGTAACTGAACTTAGCCCCGACGCGCACATCACCGGTATGCTGACGGCCCTGGAGATGGAGTATGCGGCTGCCAATGTCGGTGTTGCCTACAGTTCGTTGAACACTAGTTATGAATTTGTGCAACAAGAAAATAACAACGCTTGATACGACATGTTCTACTCCCTCCATTCCATAATCTTGTCGTGGTTTTAGTTCAAATTTGAACCAACAACAAGAATTATGGGACAGAGGGAGTATTTAGCATTTTTTGAGCTACCTTTTCAATTAGGCCAAGCACCCCAGGCTTTGTCGGACTAGAACACTTCCCGCCTTCAGTCTGGATGATATCGGCACCTTCCTCTTCGAGTAGCTCTGCAAGTCTCGTCTGTAATTTTGCACAGAGGGGTTCCGTATTACAGCACTTGTTAACTGTCATTTACAGAAACCTTGTAACTGAATATATGACAGAGGATGATATACCTGATCTGGGAGGCTCAGAGTGTGAGGAACTGTTACTGATAATGTGATGTCTGGGAGTATCTTCCTTGTCTCCCTTGTCAAGTTCAGTATCTGAAATTGATCAAACGTGTATTTAACTTTCCACATAGAAATGACGGTTCGTCTAACTTGACAGATGAACCAATAGCAAAAATCGACAGGTTAAAATAGCATTAAGCTGAATTTTTTACTTGCTCAGATGAGAATTCAACGCCAGCGTCATAAAAGGAATCGTAGTTTCAAATCTCAATCTGCACGAGAGAAGTTTATGAAGGCTAGTGGCTAGCAGAGTAAATAAAAATTCAGTTGAACCTTGTTGCACAGGTGCCATCCAAAGTTACGACTGACCATTTGCGCACCAGCTTCTACCGCAGATTGGAATGCTGAAGGATCAACAGATGACACACAGATCTGCAATTTGCAGTTAGAATAGTTAACCCCATAGTTGGGTAAAGGAACTACAGTTGACATTTCTTATTAACTCCATGAATGGTTAGCTCACCGGAAGGTTAGTAAGCTCCAGCTCAAGCTTTACCAAGTCCTGATCACATGCTATATCAACATGGGTAACACCTCCCTGCAATCATTAAACAAGATGACAGCACAAAATTATTTCTGTGACATATGCAGGACAGCGCAAGATTATTAAGATAATAGCATACTGGACACAACCGTTATATTTTGGATCAGTGGATCATATTTTTATCCAAAGAAAGATTAATTATGGCCTTGGCCTCCTGAGCACAATTGGCTACAAAATAGAGGCAACTGTACTGAATTCTGCTTTGCATACTTCATAGTTTTTTTTTAAAGGTTCATACAAAGTTTACCAGTGATATTTATTAGAAAAGCTTCAGTCGAGTTATTAATTGGAAAAGAGTATCAGAGTGGGATGATAACAACAGTTGCTTGCTGAATACTAGTAAAAACGGTTGCTTCCTGAATACTGGTTTCCTTGACGTCGACAGAATCTGAAGATGATGCTTTGTTGCTCCAGCTAATTAACTTGCATTGACAATGACTTCTCGAAAACAGGATTCACAATTGATTTACTACTATGTGAAGGATACTATGTGCTGGTTCTGATTCTTCTGGTCAGATAAACGACGAGGCTTAGGTACTAATTTAACCCTGCCTTCTACTTGCAGACTTCTGGATTGACAAGCTCAGCAGTGACCTAAGCTGGCACTATTATCAACTCCAGAGTACACCACCAGCAAACTCAACATCATTATGTTATTCAATGAATTATCTATTATACATACAAAAATGTCTGCAAAGCGACCAGGCTTACCCCAGACAAAGTTCATAGGTTAGCATTTCATCCCTCTGCAAGAGCTAAACTGTAAATAAAACAGAGCATGGAAAATGAATGCACCAAACAGCATCCAAACCTTATCTGCAGCCGTGACAACAGATGCAACATTGGACCTGTCGAAATTCTGAAGCCCTGAGATGATCTGCAGGTGCGAATGTTCAATCACTATCAGAGTCTATCATATCAAAGCAATGGAAATTTTTTTACTCTACGCTTCAACCCAGAGATGACTTCTAGACTAGCACTATCAATCCAGTCTGAAGGGAAAACACTACTACATCTATCAGAACTGGTGACAGATATAACACACCGCTACATCTATCATCAGAGTCCATCAAAGCAATGGAAATTTATTACTGCACGGAAGGTCTCAAGATGGAGAGTGAGACCTTGAGAGCCTTGTTCTCACGGAAGGGCCTGAGGACGGCGTCCTTGGTGGCAGCCGAAGCCGCCGAGGCCCGGACGGTGAACACGGCTCGTGGCGCTCCCCGGCTCATGGCCACCGGACGGCACTTGGCCGTGGCCAAGGACGGCGCCTGGAGAAGTCCTAGGGAGCCCGGCGCTGCCATTCTTGCTGCTGAAGGTTTGTGCGAGTGAAAAGAGATAAGGAGACTGAACCAGTGCACTGCACAGAGAAAGGCTCCGGAGTAAATATGCTATCTTGCACGTTGCAAATACCTGAGAGACACCTGGAAATCTCACATGGTTGGGCCAAAGGCCCTTGGAATTTTGCAAGGTTTGCAAATTGCTCCTTGGCTGTCAGATTAGTATCACATCCCATCATCTGAATAGAAGATGCCACGTGTAGCATCGTCTGATGCCACGTGTAGCATCGTCTCAATTTTTGCTCACTGCTACTGCCTTGGTTTTTTTGGAGATGCAAATGTAAAACGGCAGATATTATGAATCTGTATTTTGGTTTGATAATTCATCAGAATAACACACTTGGTAAAAAGAAGTGAATTACTGGCGTTAACATCAACAATAAACAAGAATAGCATCCACAAATCAGCGAGAAAAGCATGATAATATTATGATCGATGATAGCATCCACAAAGCGTTGGTTAAAAACATGACATAGAGATCGAATTTTGTCCAGGGAAACTAATAATACATGACCATGAGATTCATATCCGTCTGCGGCATTTTGACGAACACCTGTCCTGCCTTACTTGCGGATGCCGTTCAGGCGCTCGACGACGGTGATCAGTCCCTGCAGGCACAGCTCGCCGTCGCCGTTCGCCGCCATGGCCGAGAACATCTGCCGGTACAGCGCCGACCCTGGCAGCACGTTCGCCTCCTCCTCCTGGCCGTCGCCGACCTCCAGCGCCATGCCGAGGTCCTTGATGATGTAGCGCACGGCGCCCCCGGACGCGAAGTCGCGGCACAGCGCGCGCTCGCCGAAGATGTCCATGACGCGCGACCCCGCCGCGCCCTTGGACACCGCGCCGAGGAACAGCCGCTCGTCGAGCCCGGCGGCGCCGGCGAAGGCCAGGGACTCGCCGAGGCCGACCACCGCGCCCGCCACCGCGATCTGGTTCGCGATCTTGCTGCTCTGGCCGCTCCCGGGCGGGCCCATGTAGGTCGGCCGGCCGAGGTGCGCGAAGAGCGGGCCGAGCCACGCCACCACGGCCTCGTCCCCGCCGGCGAGGAGCGCGAGCGTGCCGTCGCGGGCGCCGACGTCGCCGCCGGAGACGGGGCAGTCGACGGCGTGGCAGCCGGCGGCGCGCGCGGCAGCGGCGACCTCGCGCGCGAGGGAAGGGGAGGAGCTCGTGCAGTCCACGAGGACGCCCCCGGGGCGGAGGCCCGCGAGGGCGCCGGAGGCGGCGTCCAGGACGACGGCGCGGACGTCCCCGGGGTTGCCGACCATGGTGAAGACCACGTCGGAGGCCGCGGCCACGGAGGCCGGCGAGTCCGCGAGGCGCGCTCCGGCGGCGAGCAGGGCCCCCGCCTTGGCCGGCGTGCGCGCGTAGGCCGTCACCGCGAACCCGGCGCCGAGGAGGAGCGTGGCCATGGCGCCGCCCATGACGCCGATGCCGATCCACCCCACCCTCGTGGCCCCCGGCCGCACCTCCGCCGGGAAGCCAAACGCTGTCGCTGTCGCCTCCTCCATGGCCACGACCTCTTCTTCCAGTCCTCCTTCACTCCCAATCCCCAACTACCCAAAGCTAGATTTTTTTTTGTTGCCGTCGTGCAAGCATTTGCACGAGACAGCGACAGACCTTGTAATAAACAACTCCCGGCTCCAAAAATTGAAATTGCATCACACCATCATCCGCTCATCCCCAAACGACGAGAACCATCTTGAGCAGATTGGAAATTTTTCCATGGTTTTTCCTCATGGTGGAAAATTTACAGCAGAGTAGTCGATCGATCAAAACGAAAAAATTACTAACCAAAGAACCGACAACAACTAGTAGTAACAAACAGTAACAGAGAATACATAGCTAGCGGCAGGCTAGATGTGGCAGCCGCAGCAGAGGAAGAAGCAGGAGAGCGCGAGGCCGAGCACGACGGCCTCGACGACGTACATGACGCGGAAGGCCACCTCGTCGAGCGCCGCCGACGCCGAGCCGGCGCGCAGGCTGAGGGACGGGAGCGCCGGCATCCGCTTCCACCGGAACGACCGCGACAGCGACGACGCCAGTCTCCGGTACGACGACGGCCCTGCGGCGACCCCATTCGCGGCCTCCGTAGCACAAGGGGCACCGGCGCCGCGAGGCTTCCACCGGCGGCTCCGTGGCAAGTACTCCCGCGGCACGAGCCGGCGCAGCCACCCGCGCCTCGTCGCGCCCGTCGTCCGACCGACCGCCGCCCCGGCCTTCTCCGCGGCCGGGGACATGGGCTCCGTCTCGGACGTCGTCGTCGCCACCACCGCTGCCGTCTCGGCGATGGCCATCTTGGAAAGTCGGGAGCTCGAGGAGTCTTCTGGGCCGGTCTTCGCCGGGGCGGCGTGATTTATGGGGCGAGCAAAGGTGGGTCCTTTTCGCGGGACGCGCCCGGCCCGCTTTTATTCCCCGGCTTGACTTGGCGTCGTGTACAAGGAAGACAGAGCAACGATAACACGCGCGCGTAGGTCGTTTTCTAGTGGTGCATCACACGATACCGACGCGGGCTTTTTTTTACTCTTTCCGCACTGAGGTTTTTCTCTTTTCAATTTCAAAAAAAATGGAAGCCTTAGAGCATCTTCAGCCACGTGCCTGTAATTCGAGCCATCAAACGCCCGCGGACGCACCTGGTCAATGACCGAGCGTGTCCGTTTTGAGATCATATTTATCCGTTCGCACAGCCATACTCCTCATTTTCTTTCTCATATGTCAGGATGAAGAGAGAGAAAGAAAAAAAAGAATAAATAAAGAGAAAGGCGGTCCGGGGTGGGGACGCGTCCTATGTGGCGGACTGCCCGGGCGCGCTCGGGTGCGTCCGCGAGCACTCATATTCTCCCTATATTTGAGATGGATACGAGGGTTCGCGGACAGTCCGGGCGTATAGGGATGATATGAGGGGTCCGGTTGGGTCAACTTTTTGCTTCTCTCTCCTGTCCGGTCAGTGATCACCACGTCCATCCGGGCAATTTGAGGAGTCCGGCTGTAGATGCTCTTATATAGCATTATTAAAAGAAGTGTGAGACATACTCCCTCCGTCCCAAAATAAGTGTCTTGACTTTATTAGTATAAAGTTGTACAAGGGTTGAGACACTTGTTTTAGGACGGAGGGAGTATAAAATTAGCACTGGTAAAATTAAAAATTACGGGCAGGTCCAATATAGAAGGGTGAGTTCTCTGACCCGCACGACCCGATGGCGCGACGTGAGCTTAGCTCGATTTTGCACCTGGTCTGCATAACCGGAGCCACACGGACGACAAGTCACCGGATGTTGCTGGGAGACGCCGACAATGATGATTCAAGGCATGGATTCTCGATTCCGGGGAAGAACGGGGAAGGCCGGACGAGGAGACCCAATCACTGGTAGATGCCGAAAGCGCCTTCGAGGGATGTTATTGAAGAGACCAATCACCAAAGATGAGGGAGGCTGATGGATTCAACTACAAGACATCCTTTCTTCGAAAATGCCTTGAGACTCCTAGAGACCGCTGGGATTTCAAGTCATTTGTTATCCGGGTATGCAAATATGTTTGCAGTGAGCTATAATAAGAACAAAAAATTACATTCATTGAGATAATAAAAAAAGCAAGAAGACTAGAATTTCTTTTGCAACATAACACTACAATCATCATAAATAAATGGCAGAAGATTGTAGTCTTAAGAAGGGGACATGCCAAGTCAAGCAGGGGGAAGCAATCTTCTAATTAAAGTAGAGGTAAAGCCTCTCTTTTTTTGCCATGAAGTAGAGGTAAAGCCTTGGGGAGCAATCTTCAAGTTAAAGTCAATTTTCACCGTATCTTTAAGAAAAAAGTCCATTTTACTACCCTCAATAAAGTTGGTTGTTCACTTTACCCCCTGATCTTTTTTTTGGTTCCTTTCGGCCCCCAAACAAAATCATACCGGACGAAATACCCCCCTGGCTGGTTTGTCTCCCCCTACTGCTGACGTGGCTCAAGTCAACGGTTGTTTTGACCTAGGTGGGGCCCCCTTGTCAGGCACGGCTGAGATAGAGCTGCCGCTTCGTTGGCCTCGCCGCTGCCCCCGCTCGGCCCCGACGCCGGCCGGCCGCCGGAGCATCGCCGCCCGAGCCTAGGCCAGCCCTGCACCGCCCTGCCCTTCTCCCTCCTCTTCCTCCCTGACTCTCCCATCTCTCTCTAATTCCTCTCTCGCGCAGGAGCTTCTTCCGTCGGTCATGGCGCCGCCACCGTCGATTTGCTCCGTCCGGCGACCTCCGAGCGACGCCACTGCCCGGGTCCGAACCCCCCTGTCCGGATCCATCCATTCCCGTCGTCCGCCGGCCTCCCCTGCCCGCAGTCGCCGTCGCTGTTAACAGCGCCATGGAGCCCTTCGCGCCGACGCTCGAACGCCAGGGCCGACCGCCTCAGAGCCACACGACGCCGGCCGTCCTTGCGGTGTCCTGCTACCTCCCTGCGTCCGGATCCGTGCCCCTGCGCAGCCCCTCGCCCGGATCCGGCGGGATCCGGCGAGTCCCGCCGCCGACGTCCCGCATCGCGCCCAGCCCCATCCAGCTCCAGCACATGGCCACCTGACAAGGGGGACCCACCTCCAGGTCAAATACCACCTTTGACCGTGCCCACGTCAGCTTCCGGTCTGGGCAAACCACTCAGGTTTTTTTTTGTCCGGTATGGGATTGTTTAGGGGGGTAAAGGAACCAAAAAAAAGGTCAGGGGATAAAGTGAACAACCAACTTTATTCAGGGTAGTAAAATGGACTTTTTTCTATCTTTAAATAGTGCGTTGCCTTGTGTGACATGTGAAAAAAAATGCGGGAGAAGATTGACTTCCACAACTTGAAAAGGCTTGGATCTCCCGGCAAAGCCAAAACCAGTGCTAGTATAACAGGGATGAAGATGGGGGCAATTATACCACCGCGCCAACGACTCCGCACACTCGATGAACTACACGAGGATGCCAGATGCTAACAACCTAGACCAGATCTCCCCAGGAGCACAAAGATCCATGGTCACCCCGCCTCCACGCACCGAAAGCGATCGCCAAAGGTGAGGGAGGCTAATGGATTCAGCTAATAAGGGCATGCTTTCTCTCTGAAAATGCCTTTGAGACCCGTAGAGACCGTTAGGGTTTCTCAAGTTGTTTGTTGTCGCGATGACAGGTGTGTTGTGTACAAATATGTTCGCAGTGAGCTATAATAAAAGCTAAATATTTACATGCATTGATGAGGTAATAAAATAGCAAGAAGACTAGAATTTCTTTTGCAGCATAACACTATCAATTATCATAAAATAAAGGAAAAAGTCTAAAAAAAACTTGAACTTGTAGTCGAAAGCTAAATCAAAAGCCGAACTTCTAATCCCTGAAATCAGCACACCGAACTCTCTGATCCCAGTCTATTTTGAACCTTAGCATGTTTTCAATGGGATTAAAAGGCGATTTAAAAATTTAACCCAAAAACTGAGACTCAAAGAAATCGAACTTGGGTGCTGGTGCTTCAAAAACCATCCCGCTAGCCAACCTAACCAATGACATTTAGTGACAAATGAGAAGCACGAAACTATTTAATCACAAACCACAACATGTTTTTTTTCTTCTAAAAGTGTTCACACTTTAAAAAATGTTCAGGTTTAAAAAGTAGTTCTCGTTTTCAAAATTTCTTTGTGTTTGAACAAAATGTTCATTCCAATTTTTTTGACAATTTTCAAGAAAAAGTTTCAAAAGAAAATTAAAAAATGTTTTGAAACGTACACATTTTTATATAAAAATGGGAACAAATTTTGAAACCTGAAAAAAATTAAAGTGCGAGCACTTTCTATTTTGTTAAAAATGGGAACAAATTTCAAATATTTTTTCAGGTTTCAAACTTGTTCGCACTTTAAAATTTTGTTCAGGTTTTTCAAAAAATTCTTGCACTTTCAATTTTTTTGGTGATTTAAAAAGGGTTCATGTTTTCAAATTTTGTTTGTGTTTTTTAAAAAAGATCGCAATTCCAAAATTTTGCGAAAATGTTCGGATTTCAAAAAATTGTTTACAATTTTCAAGAAAATGTTTCATAAAATTTCCGAGATGTTTCCAAATCTCGACGCTGCTATATGTTAAATAAAGTCGCTCTTCTCTATCACAATAAATAACTTTCAGTGGGAGTGGCAAGCAACACGAGTTTTGCACCGCCAGGTCGCAAGTTCGACTCACTGTACCCTCTCTTTTTTAGACTTTTTGTAAGTCGAGCGTAACGGAGAAAAGGCCCAGTCGCCTTCTGTCACAGCCAAATCCCTGTTAGGTCCATGCTTCGCGCATTGTGGGCCGGCCCAGCCGCGTCGGGTCGCAACCAAATCCCGGGTTTGAGCTGCCACGTCCGCAATCCTGTTTGGAAATGCGCTCAAGGTTTAAAATAGACCGGGATTGAAGAGTTCGGTGTGCTGATTTCAGGGAATTAAAGTTCAGGGTTTGATTTAGTTTTTGTCTATAAATTCAAGGTTTATTTTAGACTTTTCCAATAAATAAATACCAGAAGATCGTAGTCTTGAGAAGCAAACTTCTCATTAAAGGAATTTTTGTCCAAAAGGACCATCTGTCCAATAAAATTGATAAAAAAGACTACCTCTAGATGAAATTGACAGAAAAGACCACCCCAGCAGTGACGGCAGGCGCGTCAGCCGACGCGTGGCACATGCCGCCACGGGCTGAGGCGGCAGCACCTGCCGCCACAAAGCCAGGCGGCAGCCCACGAGTAACAGCCAGCCACGCCCGCGACGGAACGGAGCAGTGCAGGGTGGGCCTTGCCGCCTCGCGGTGTGGCGGCTGGACTGTTCCTGCCTGCTGCGCGGTTTGTGTTTTTTGATGGGAGTGCTTAGAACTCATCTAGATGAGATATAATTTGGTCTCATTCATCTGAAAAACAAAAACAAATACAAAGAAGTACCAACCCACGTCAGCACACACGCATCTTATAGCATCATATCCAATGGCTATAAAGATGAATGAGACATAACTAAAACTCAGCTAGATGAGTTCTAGCAAAACTGTTTTTTGATTTCACTGCGGTTGCCTGATCGATTACTGTTTCTTGTCCAGCCGTCGTACTCGCACTAGCATGGCCCGGCCACTTCATCAACCAACACGCGTACTGAACGATCCATGCCAACTAGACTTGTCGGGGCCATCCAAAAATAATCAGGTGCGGCCAGCCGGCCGGCCCCGTAGCGATGCGCCCTGCGGTGAGCCACTCCATAGCATCTATATTCTATAGACAGTGCGGACAAACGCACCAGGCAGGAACAGTCCTGCCGCCTCAGCCTGTGGCGGCATGTGCCACGCGTCGGCTGGCGCGCCTTCCGTCACGTTTGAGGTGGTCTTCTCTGTCAATTTCATCTAGAGGTAGTCATTTTTGTCAATTTTATTGGGCAGGTGGTCCTTTTGGACAAAAAATCCTAATTAAAGTAGAGGTAAAGCCTTGGGGAGCAATCTTCAAGTTAAAGTCAATTTTCACCGTATCTTCAAAATAGTGCGTTGCCTTGTGTGACATGTGAATATTTATTTCGGCGGCTGAAACAAAAGACACGAGGGCTGTCACGCAGACATGCCATGGCCAGCCCTTGACCCCGGATACCGATCGCGATCTCTCTTTTTCCTCGCGTCGTCCATGTACCCACTCTTCGTGTCATTTCGCTGTCGCCACGACCAGCGTAGTCGCACTATGGACGGAAAAAGAAGAAGAAGAAACGTAGCCGTACAGCACCTCATCACCCCGCTGGTTGGCAGGCACGGCCGGCGTCGATGGATCGGCACGTTGCTCCAGTGAATCCTTGCCAGTACAACGTAGTACGACAGCTGCGTCGAGCGACTGTTCTTCGTACGTGTCCGTTCATTCTGCGACTCTCCCGATGGTTCTGGTGCTACGTACGAGCCTAAGCTGCGACCGGGTAAAGTATACCACTGAACCAGATGGGAAAAATATCACATATTTTAATCCTTTTTTTGGGTGAAAACGTGTTTTAATCGGTAAGGCAACAATCTTTCTAGTCACGAAAAAAAGTACAATTAAAATGATTTTAGAAACATCGAATATAAGTAGATGTGCAGCAAAATGCTGAACCTACGGGGTTATATTACGATCTTGTACGGACGAAATCCTTCACTGCTCATCTACACTAATCCCCTGAATTTCATCGTGAGCCCTCCCCCACCCCCTTTTTCAATCCAAATTTTGCAACGTTACGTTCGTAAATCATCATAATATGGTTACGTGAGTGTATTTCTAAGGGTGAGTGTGCACTTGTTATGAGTGTATACGATTATACTATGTTTCTTAAAGGGAAAATACGCGTAACATTGTTGAGAAGTGCACACACTATTGTAAAGACACGGTGCCTGCGATATGTACTACTCCCTTCGTTTACAAATATAAGATGTTCTAACTTTCTTTTTGAATCGGATGTATATATACACGTTTTATTGTGTTTGTTCGCTTATTTTTGTGCGTATGTAGTTAATATTGAAATATCCAAAACATCTATATTTATAAACAGAGTGAGTATTTCCTTTTTTGCGGAAAGGAATGGAGGGAGTATTTGATTCTACGACATATGTTATAGTTGTTTCGAAACGTTTTGAAATTGCCTGTCTAGAAGGACATTTGTTTTTGGAGCCAGTTGTGAGAGTGGTGCTCCACATTGACATCGACAAATTGTAAACTAGCACTAGTATAACTTTCAATTAGCGAGTAGATGTGCCTACCAAAGCAGACGACAAGGACCAAAACATAGCCGCACGTCAACATGGCACCGGCCGGGTTCGGGCGCAGGTAATGATCGCCCAAACCCATACACGTCTCATTATTTTTCGCCCATACCCGTACACGTATCCGCACCTCTGATTTAAAACTGTTTTCGTACCCATACCTGGCTTATCCGATGGGTACATTTTTTTTCTTATTTATAAACCCATAGATATTTATTTTTCTTAAACCCTTATCCTAATAGGGTTATTACCCGCCGGGTTCACGGGTAGCATGTATCCATTGCCACGCGAGCTAGAAGCAAGTAAACTATCCACTCCACCGCTGGCTTGTGTCTCTCTGCCAACCAGTGCATCTACAGATATCCTTCGAACTGTAATATTTTGTCCTTTGTTTGCCAGGAGCTGCGCTAGCAAAGCAAAGCAGGACGCAGGAGCCTACCTAGGAACGGCGCACGACGTATTTATTAATTCTGATTGTGATCGGCATGTTCTCTGGTCTTGCCAATGTACGTGCTAAAAGAAGCATGGGCACGATGCAGCCTTGCTTAATGCTTGTATGTCAGCGACGCTCCAGCTACGGACCACCATGGACAGAGCAGCGAGGCCCACGGAGGGGTACAAGGCCGGCCCGTTCGTGATCGCAAGCCCAACACCAAGGTAACAGGCCCAGAATGGGTGACCGGCCCAACCACCAGCCGACAGAAGAGTACTTAAGGCGCTGCAAGGCTACGCTAGGGATCATCCCAGAGAAAAATCAGGAACTGGCGGCGGCGGCTCTCTTTCCCCTTCCCCTCTCTCTTTCCCATTTGGCTCTGCGAGCTTGTAATCCGGACCTGAATCTTGTACTTGAGAGAGTGTTATCACTAGTGGATGCTATCAATTGGTATCTAGAGCCATTTCTCCACCAATTCCGCCGCAGATCTGGCCCCGATTTTTCGTTCCATCATCGAGACGAGGAGTGAGAAGCAGAAGAGGCTCGCCATGGACGACGAGGCTAAGAAGTTCATGCGGGAGCTCATGGGGGAATTCTGCACCGACATCAAGGGGTCGATTGGCGACCTCAGCGCCAAGGTCGACGCCATCCAGGCATGGAAACCCGAGCTGGAGGCCCGCGTCTCCGACCTGCAGGAGGCGGTGGGTGCCCTTCAGAGGACGGCGCCAACGTACCAGCCCCACGTCGTCATCGACATTCCGGAGGGGGTTGGCAAGGTGGTGGCAAACCCCAAGGCCACCGCGCCCATGGCGCCATGGAGGCCGTCTTCTGGGCCCGTTGTCCACGGCGATCAACATCAAACCCGGGGGCAGTTCCAAGGAACTACCCCGGGCGCAGGTCAGTCACAGCGCCCGCCCGCTCCTCCGCCATCGTCCCCGTTTCCGTTCACCACCCCCTGTTGGGAAGCAGTTTGGCCTCGTCTTCCGCGGGAGGGGGCCATAACCATGCTTTTCCGGCCATGACTTTTCCGCAGTTTGATGGGGAGAACCCGCGGCTGTGGAAGGGGTTATGTGAACAATACTTCGCTATGTACGGGGTGGATCAGTCGTTCTGGCTGCCCATGGCCACGCTAAATTTTTCCACCACCACCGCGATCTGGTTGCAGTCCGTCCAGTGCAAAGTTACTGGCCTGGACTGGGAGGGTTTCTGTGAATTTCTCTGCAGCAAATTTGGGCGTGACCAACACCAGCAATTAATTAGGCAGTTTTATCACACTAAGCAAGTGGGTTCGGTCGCGGAATACATAGAACAATTTGATGCTCTTATGAATCATTTGCTGTCATATTCAGAGGCAATTCACCCTTTGTACTTTTTGACGAGGTTTGTGGAGGGTCTACGCGACGATATCCGGGCGGTCGTGCTCATTCAACGGCCGATGGATCTCGAAGCGGCTGGCTCCTTGGCTCTCCTGCAAGAGGAGCTGGCTGAGGGCTTTCGGAGGGAGCGGCCGCGTCGCCAGGAGAGCCTACCGCCGCGCATTACCAAGGCGGCCGGGGTCATACCCGTGGCAGCTACTCTTCCTCGCGGAGGAGGGCTATCCGGGGCAGAGGATCGCCGGGCGCTTGATGCGGCAAGACCGGCGCAAGACGCCGACAAGGTCGCAGCCCTTCGTGCCTACCGCCGGGCGAAGGGGCTGTGCTTCACGTGCGGGGAGCGTTGGGGGCGCGATCACCGCTGCCCAGCCTCCGTGCCCCTCCATGTCATAGAAGAGCTGCTGCAGATGCTCGACATCGAGAGCATCACCACACCGGAAGATGACGAACAACAAGATGGAGAGGCAGCGAACTGCGCAGCGATTTCCTGTCACGCACTGGACGGCACGGCATCACCCAAAGCACTGCAGCTGCAAGAATGGATCGGGGAAACCCAAGTACTCGTGCTCGTCGACTCGGGCAGTTCTTCTTCATTTATCAAGCAAGATCTGATCCAGGGAGAACTCAAGGCCACACCCTTGGCGCGGCGTCTCCGAGTTAAGGTAGCGGATGGGGGCGAGCTGATGTGCACTCATGAAGTGGTCAACTGCGCATGGTGGAGTCAAGGGCAGCAATTCTGCAACAATCTGAAAGTTCTACCATTGGGAAGCTATGATATCATCCTCGGAATGGATTGGTTGGAGAGTCACAGTCCGATGCAAGTGGACTGGGTGAAGCGTTACATCGAGTTTCAGCAACAAGGGCGCACGGTCAGACTACAGGGACTTCCCAACAATGGTCCTCAATGCACACCGGTATCAGCGGCACAATTACAAGCTCTCTGTAAAGATAATGCCAGCCTCCTGATCATGCAGCTGTACCAATTGGATCCGCTGGAGCAGAAAATGCTGCCACCACACTAGTAGAAAACAGGGCTTTGGTTCGGGCCAGCCCAGCCCATTAGTCCCGGTTCGTGACTGAACCGGGACCCATGGGGGGCATACGTCCCGGTTCATGCGCCCAGGGGGCCGGCCGGGGCCTCGTGGGCATTGGTCCCGGTTCGTCTGGACCCATTTGTCCCGGTTCCTGGCACGAACCGGGACCAATGGGCCTCGCTCCTGGCCCACATCCATTGGTCCCGGTTCGTGGCTTGAACCGGGACAGAAGGGGGCCTTTAGTCCCGGTTCCACGCACGAACCGACACCAATGAGGTGGCTATATATAACCCATCGCCGGCGAGCAGAGCACTCCACACTGCTCTGTTTTTTCTGGCCGGTGAGGGGAGAGCTTTGTGGTGCTCTAGCTCACCTCCTATGCACATAAGGTGTTTGATGAAATGCCCGAGCCACACTAGTTAAGCTTTCTCCTCTCGAAGCTCGACCTTCAAGCTCCATTTTCCTCAAGATTTGTCTAGGTTTAGCGGTCCGTCACGTCCCGTCCCCGTCTTCACCGCCGTCGATCGCCCGTGCCGATCTCGTCGCCGGCATAACCGTGGTGAGCCTCTTGTTCTTATCTTCTTTCTAAAAGAAAAAAAATCTTACTTGTATGATTTAGATAGATACTTGTCTAATTTTCTTACTTTTATTATTGTTTGTTATTATATAGTGCGATGGTTTTGGTGTCCGCCCCCGTCGGCCCTCGTCCTGTCTATGATTCGGGTGTGGTATATATATTATATTTTATAACTATTTGGTTCATTTATTGTTTATGACAATTATGCCGACCAACGTGACATAGATTTTTTTATCTAGGAGGTATGTGAACCGGAAATTCCAACCGACCCTATTGTCGAGAGGTTAAATTTAGTTGAAGAAGAAAACAATTACTTGAAGGAAAAATTGAAAAAAATTGAGGAGGAGAAGATGATATTGGAGTTGCATGTTGCGGATGTCGTCGATGATCACAAGATCAAGATGGATGCAATGCGCTTCAAGATTAGAAAGTATAGAAAATATGTCATTCGTACCGAGGCTTGGTATCATTATGCCGTTGGATCAATTGTTACCTTGGTTGCGATTATGATCGTATTTGTTGTTGCATTGAAATGTTTTACATAGTTTCAATGTATGGTTTAATTAGATGCTCTGGAGAGCTATATGTTGTTCAATGAGAACTATGTATGTACTTTGGTTTTAATGTGATGATGAACTTCTATTAATTTGGTCACTTATCTATTCATGATGTTTTGTAATGGTTTTTTACACACTTAATTATATATAATGCACGCAGATGAACCGGCAGTGGATGTACGGTGACAGACGCACCTCCGAGTACATTAAGGGCGTGCATAATTTTCTCGAAGTGGCTGAGGCAAACAAGCAGAATGGTTTTATGTGTTGTCCATGCCCTATATGTGGGAATACAAAGTCTTACTCTGACCGAAAAATCCTTCACACCCACCTGCTTGAGAAGGGTTTCATGCCACACTATAATGTTTGGACCAGGCACGGAGAAATAGGGGTTATGATGGAAGACAGCGAAGAAGAAGAGGACGATGAAAACTATGTGCCCCCTGAATACGGTGATGCTGCAACGGGGGAAGCTGAAGATCAAGAGGAACCAGATGATGTGCCCGATGATGATCTCCGCCGGGTCATTGTTGATGCAAGGAGACAGTGCGAAAGTGAAAAGGAGAAGCTGAAATTCGATCGCATGTTAGAGGATCACCAAAAAGGGTTGTACCCCAATTGCGAAGATGGCAACACAAAGCTCGGTACCGTACTGGAATTGCTGCAGTGGAAGGCAGAGAATGCTGTGCCTGACAATGGATTTGAGAAGCTACTGAAAATATTGAAGAAGAAGCTTCCAAAGGATAACGAATTGCCCGACAGTACGTATGCAGCAAAGAAGGTCGTATGCCCTCTAGGATTTGAATGCATGCCCGGTATGCGGTGCATTGTGGTATAAGATCAGACGAGATGACCCTGGTGATGTTGACGGTGAGCCCCCCAGGAAGAGGGTTCCTGCCAAGGTGATGTGGTATGCTCCTATAATACCACGGTTGAAACGTCTGTTCAGAAACAAAGATCATGCCAAGTTGATGCGATGGCACAGAGAGGACCATAAGAAAGACGGGAAGTTGAGAGCACCCGCTGACGGGTCGCAGTGGAGAAAAATCGAGAGAAAGTATCGGGCTGAGTTTGTAGGTGACCCAAGGAACGTATGGTTTGGTTTAAGCGCGGATGGCATTAATCCTTTCGGGGAGCAGAGCAGCAATCACAGCACCTGGCCCGTGACTCTATGTATCTATAACCTTCCTCCTTGGCTGTGCATGACGCTGAAGTTCATTATGATGCCAGTACTCATCCAAGGCCCTAAGCAACCCGGCAACGACATTGATGTGTACCTAAGGCCATTAGTTGAAGAACTTTTACAGCTGTGGAATGGAAACGGTGTACGTGTGTGTGATGAGCACAGACAGGAGGAATTTGACCTGCATGCGTTGCTGTTTGTAACCATCAATGATTGGCCTGCTCTCAGTAACCTTTAAGGACAGACAAACAAGGGATACCACGCATGCACGCACTGTTTAGCTGACACCGAAAGTATATACCTGGACAAATGCAGGAAGAATGTGTACCTGGGGCATCGTCGATTTCTTCCGACCAACCATCAATGTCGAAAGAAAGGGAAGCATTTCAAAGGCGAGGCAGATCACCGGAAGAAGCCCGCCATGCGTACCAGTGATCACATACTTGCTATGGTCAATGATTTACATGTAATCTTTGGAAAGGGTCCCGGCGGACTATCTGTTCCGAATGACGCTGAGGGACGCGCTCCCATGTGGAAGAAGAAATCTATATTTTGGGACCTACCCTACTGGAAAGACCTAGAGGTCTGCTCTTCAATCGACGTGATGCACGTGTGAAAGAACCTTTGCGTGAACCTGCTAGGCTTCTTGGGCGTGTATGGAAAGACAAAAGATACACCGGAGGCATAGGAGGACCTGCAACGTTGGCACGAAAAAGACGGCATGCCTCCAAAGCAGTATGAAGGTCCTGCCAGCTACGCTCTTACCAAAGAAGAGAAGGAAATCTTCTTTGAATGCCTGCTCAGTATGAAGGTCCCGTCTGGCTTCTCGTCGAATATAAAGGGAATAATAAATATGGCAGAGAAAAAGTTCCAGAACCTAAACTCTCATGACTGCCACGTGATTATGACGCAACTGCTTCCGGTTGCATTGAGGGGGCTTCTACCGAAAAACGTTCGATTAGCCATTGTGAAGCTATGTGCATTCCTCAATGCAATCTCTCAGAAGGTGATCGATCCAGAAATCATACCAAGGCTAAGGAGTGATGTGGCGCAATGTCTTGTCAGTTTCGAGCTGGTGTTCCCACCATCCTTCTTCAATATCATGACGCACATCCTAGTTCATCTAGTCGACGAGATTGTCATTCTGGGCCCTGTATTTCTACACAATATGTTCCCCTTTGAGAGGTTCATGGGAGTCCTAAAGAAATATGTCCGTAACCGCGCTAGGCCAGAAGGAAGCATCTCCATGGGCCATCAAACAGAGGATGTCATTGGGTTTTGTGTTGACTTCATTCCTGACCTTAAGAAGATTGGTCTCCCTCAATCGCGGTATGAGGGGAGACTGACTGGAAAAGGCACGCTAGGAGGGGACTCAATAATATGCAGGGACGGGCATTCTTGGTCTCAAGCACACTACACAGTTCTACAGAACTCTACCTTGGTGACCCCGTATGTCGATGAACACAAGAACATTCTGCGCTCCAAACACCCGGAGCAGTGTGACGACTGGATTACATGTGAACACATTAGGACTTTCGGCAGTTGGTTGGAAACACGTCTCAGAGGTGACAACACTGTTTCTGATGAGCTGTACTCGTTGTCCAGGGGACCATCTTCGACTGTATTGACTTACAAAGGATACGAGATAAATGGGAATACATTTTACACGATCGCCCAAGATCAAAAGAGCACCAACCAAAACAGCGGTGTCCACTTTGATGCAGCAACCAAGAGGGGAAAGGACACATATTATGGTTACATAGTGGACATATGGGAACTTGACTACGGACATGATTTTAAGGTCCCTTTGTTTAAGTGCAAATGGGTCAATATGTCAGGAGGCGGGGTACAGGTAGACCCACAATACGGAATGACAACAGTGGATCTGAACATTCTTGGCTACACAGATGAACCATTCGTCCTAGCCAATGATGTGGTACAGGTTTTCTATGTGAAGGACATGTCTACCAAACCGAGAAAAAGAAAAGATAAGGAAGCGAATACATCATACGATGAGCCAAAGCGCCACATAGTTCTTTCAGGAAAAAGAGACATCGTGGGATTGGAGGGCAAGACAGACATGTCTGAAGATTATGAAAAGTTTCATGAAATTCCTCACTTCAAAGTCAAGGTTGACCCAAGCACCCTGTTAAGAGATGAAGAATATCCATGGTTACGGCGCAATAAGCAAAGGACACAAGCGAAGAAAAAGTGAAGACTTTCTCTCCACAACTATTATGTGAAGAAATGAAATCCCTTTGTAACAGACGAGTTTCCGTATGAAACCCTGATACTTCGAAAGATATTGTCCGTTTTGTACACGAACTGCATCCAGTTTTTGCCCTAACCCTCTCAACTTTTTAGCACATGCTATGTGGGTGAAATGATGATACCATGCCAACTTTCAACCTTTTCAGAGTTCATTTGAAGTACTTTTCAATTTCAGGGTCATTTAGCGCAAAAAATCAGTAAATGCATGAAAAACAACAAATGAATTCAGAAAGGGTTGAAAATTGATGATGTGGCTTTGAATGGTGCATTTGAACACACAAAAAGTCTGGAGTTCAAATAAGTTCAAAAAAATGTCTTCAGAATTTTTTTGTTCGAAACTTTAATAGCAAACTAAAATAACAAAATCTGTTTTTGATTAAAACAGACATTTCAAATAACCTAAAAATTACCAAATTGAATTTAATAATAAAACACAGTAATATTAAATAGCAGGAAAAACAATCACTCAAAAATCTATTTTTATAGTAAAGTTATTCACAAACTATTGATTCACACAAATTTCAAAAAATTCAAATTTAAACTATTCAAATTGCAAAACTAATGGCACTAACAGAAAGTTTATAATTTTTATTACCTAAAAGCAAAAAGAATCACTGAAAAACAGTAAGTATTTTGTTGTAAGTAGAACCAAAATAAAATAAATAAAGCAAAAAAGAAAACAAAAAAACTAGAAAAAAATAAAAAAATGCCACCTACTGGGCCACCACGGCCTGAATACGACTAGGAACCCAACCATGGGCCAGGATTCAGGCCCGCAGCAGGCCCAGTAGGCCCACAGGCAAGGATTGATAGAGTAGGCCCGAAAGCCTGCAGTTGAGAGGAGCTCGAGAGGGTGGGCGCAGCAGCGCTTATAAACCACTCTCGAGCTCTCTCAACTAGCGAGGTGGGACTAAACATCCCACCGCACCGCGCCAGCGCAAGGCCTTTGGTCCCGGTTGGTAGCACCAACCGGGACAAAAGGGGTGCATTGGTCCCGGTTGGTGGCACCAACCGGGACCAATGCCCCCCTTTGGTCCCGGTTCGTGCCACCAACCGGGACCAAAGGTCTCTGTTTCCCACCCTTTGGGCTGCTGAAAACTGACATTTGGTCCCGGTTGGTGGCACGAACCGGGACCAAAGATGGGTATTGGTCCCGGTTTGTGCCACCAACCGGGACCAAAGGTTGTGGTATATAAGGCCACACTTAGAAATTTTTCCCCAAATCTCCCATTATCTCCCACGACGGCCGAACCATAGCACGACGCCGCCAAGCTGCTGCGCCGGATATCGCTGTCGCCTCGCCGTCGCCGAGCCCTGCCCCGACCTCGCCGCGTCCTGCCCCGACCTCGCCGTCGCCCTGCCCCGACCTCGCCGTCGCCGAGCCCTGCCCTGACCTCGCCGTCCCCGCTCCCCTGCAACACTGTGAGCCGGGCCTCGCCGTTCCCCTCCTCTCCTCCTCCCCCCCGCGCCCCAATGCCGCCGCCCACCCCGACGCCGATGCTGCCCGCGCTCCGGCCGCTCCGACGACCGCCCCTGTTTTTTTTCTTTTTTTTCCTTTGTTCAAGTTGAATTATGTAATGGAGATTATTGGAGATTATGTAATGCTCTATATATGCTATGTATATGCTCTTTTTGAAATTTTAGGTATATGCTCTTTTTTGCATTTTTAGAAAAATATATGAGATTATGTAATGCTCACAAAAAAGTCTATTTTTTGTTCATAAGAATTTTATGTATGTATGTTCATATGCAAAAGTTACATTTAAAAAAAAGAAAATGTATGTATATTCATATGCAAAGAATATGCAAAAGTTAGAATTTTTTATGTTCATAGGAATTTTTTTGGTGATATTGTAGAATATGAACCTTTTGAATATGGATGGATGGATGAACATTTTGTTAGATAATTTTTTCTGTAGTATATATATGAAAACTTGGTCAAATTTTTTTGTAGTAGATGATGATGATGATATGAAAACTTGGTCAATTTTTTTTGTAGTAGATGATGATGATGATATATGAAAACTTGGTCAATTTTTTCTGTTGTAATTTTGTTCATGAATGTTTTCTATTAAAACTCATATTAAGTTTGTTCGATGAATGTTTCATGTGAGAGAGGGAGTAAAAACTCATCAGACATGAGGGGGGAGGAGTCCTCCTCCGGTTCATCTGTCCAAACATTCCCGGATGTTATCCCCCTTCACCTATATATCGTGTAGTGCCGCGTTAGAACACCCCTAACTCTCTCGAGAATTCAACATATATTCAAAATTTACCAAGTTACTAAGTTACTAAGTTAAAATGTTCATATATTCAAAATGAGTTAAAAGAATCATACATTCAAAATTTACTCCCGGTCCGCTAGCCCGACCAACTCTCGAGGCCACCCAAACCCTAGAAGAAAGAGCATTTTTGATCTCCTACCCCCTCCCGCCCCTACCCGATAAACTCTCGAGGCCACCCAAACCCCCAAGAAGAAAACTCCGGTAACTTCGACATGAGGGGGGACGTCGATCAACCCCCTCTCGCCCGACCAACTCTCGAGTCCACCTAAACCCTGAAAGTATAACCCCGGCCCGATCGACATGAGGGGGGGACGTCGGACATGCATGAGAGAGGCGGTCCGCAACTAATCCATTGCTGATATATGCATATGATTCCTTGTTGTGATATTAGCTAGGTCTCATCATTTGCCAGAAGTAACAGGCGTATGATGCTACGAAGCTCTTCAAAGTTGTTTTGGAATGGAGTTCCTGATAGAATAATTCGCCTTTTGGTACGAATTTCAGCAAAGGCCTTCCAAATAGCGATATTCGGAAGGCTCTTGCTGAACTTTGTACCAAAAAGCGAATTATTCTATCGGGAACTCCATTCCAAAACAACTTTGAAGAGCTTCGTACCATTATACGCCTGTCATTTCCGGCTAATGATGAAGTCATGGTTTTCTTGAATTCTTTGACACTAGACAACGTGACATATAGAAGGGTAGATGAGATCAGGAAAAATATGGACCATTTTCTGCACATCCAGAATGGCGTCATTTTGTTAAATCCCTTGTCGGTCCGGACGTTGGACATTCATAAGAGAGGCGGTCCGACCCAAACCCTAGAAGCGTTGTCGAGGCCACCCCAAACTCTAGAAGCGTTGCCTAGGCCACCCCAAACCCTAGAAGCGTTGTCGAGGCCACCCCAAACCGTAGAAGCGTCGAGCTAGCTAGGTCTACGTTTGCACTAATATATCCATCTGTCATGTTTGTATATTAATTGCCATGTTGTAATATTTGCACAAACTATGGAGCACCGAGACATCGAAGCAAAACAGTTGTTGGGGGACATAATCCTCGGCGGAGGTGATGTCTTGTCGTTTCTCAATGACACCGATGGTCTGGAAGGAGAGGGTGAAGCAGGCTCCGGTGATCGAACAATGGAGGTGGAAGGACATGATTATGATGGCTCCGGTGACAGAATGCCGGTGGAAGAAGGAGACCATGATGACTGCTCCGGTGAGCGAACGGAGGAAGGAGATGTTGCAAAGTCCGGCGAGGTATATATATTAATTAAGCCTGTGCTGACTAGCTAATTGATGCATTAATTGTTTTGGTATGTACACATATTAACTCTCTTCTTTCTTCTTTTCTAGCCCTCCGGATCGAGCCAGACTTCGGTAACGAGACGAGGCCCGAAGAAAAGGTTGCGCCAGGATGAAAGGTTCACGATCACATCAATCAAGGGCCATGGCCAACCGATTGAACCCAGCCGGACCAAGGAAGCATTTTCTGCTCAGTGCGGGGTTCTTGTTAGGGACATGATCCCGATCAGCATCCACCAATGGAATAAGCCTAAGAGCGAAGACCCTCAAGTGTCTTTTGTCAACGATAGACAGAAAGATGATCTTTGGACCGCGCTGATGGCAAATTTCACCCTACCGCAAGAGGAGGATCCGGATAAGCCAGTTATAGAGCCATTGGTTAAGGCTCATGCTCTTAAGAAGATGGCAGATCTATTCAGGAGGTGGAAGAATGAGTTGAAATCAACGTTTGTCGACAAAGAGAAGACTCCAGAATTCACCGGCCGATTTGAGAAGATAAGAGACCACTGGCCCGCATTTGTGGCCCACAAGACATCGGAGAAGAGTAAGAAGATGTCAGCGACAAACAAGAAAAATGCTGCAAAGAAGGAGTATCACCATCGCATGGGGTCAGGTGGCTACCTCAAAGCCCGGCCGTTGTGGGACAAGGCTGAGAAGGACCTGCTTGATAAAGGGGTCGAACCAGAGACATTGAACTGGCCAGACCGTTCAAGGACTTGGTTCTTCGGGGTTGGGGGAACCTTGGACCCTGAAACAGGGAAGTGCCGTTGGACGAAGGAGCAACTTGAAATACCCGTCAAGAAGCTTCAGAAGTATATCGCCGCAGCGCAGCAAGGGACGTTCGTTCCCGACAGAGAGAACGACGAGCTCACAGAGGCCCTCGGGAATCCTGAGCACCCAGGACGAACACGAGGCACGGCAGGCTCCGTTGCATGGAAGGAAGGGTTTCCCAGCGCAGGCGGTTACAAAACCCGGGAGAGGAGGAGGAAAGTGGAGCAGACCGAACTGCAGAAGCTGAATGCAAGGGTCCGAGCGCTAGAGGAACAAGCACTAGTTCAGAGGCAGCGACCTGCCGAAGCTACCCCGCCATCTTAGCGGAGAAGCAGTGTGGCTTCCACCGAGCTCCTTCAGCAGCCTCACTTCACGGCTCCCAGCTACCCCGTGGATGCTATCACGGAGGCTCAAGATTGCCACCTTATGGCGCAATGGCAGCACCTCAAAGTCAAGGCGGCTGTCTGCTATGTTGCACCTCCTCAACCCGGCGCAACTTTTCACTGCCTTCCGATTCCAGAAGGCTATGCTGTTGTGATGGTCGATGAAATAACGGAGGGATTTGAGGAGCTCGAGCTTGACCACCCTACCGGTGAAGGGGAGACTCAGCTGGGTCTTGCTCTGAAGACTCCATGTCTATGGTGGAAGGAGCTCATCAACCTTCCGAACTGGACGCCTCCGCCTCCTCCTCCGGCGAGTCAGGGCACTCCGCCTCCTCCTCCGCCTCCTCCTCTGGCGAGTGATCAGGGCACTCCGCCTCCTTCTCCGGCTGCTCCGGCGCATTGCGGCACTCCGCCTCCTTCTCCAGCTGCTCCGGCGCGTGGCGGCACTCCGCCTCCTCCGCCTGCACCGGCGCGTCCGAGCAGCCCGCCTCCTTCTCCGCCTCATCAACAACAGCGGAAGACAGCCGTCGCCGCTCCGGCTGCTCCGGCGCGTCGTAGCACTCCGCCTCGTTCTCTGCCTCGTAAGCAACGAAGGAAGACAGCCGCAGCCGCTCCGGCTGCTCCGGCGTCTAGCAGTACAGCCAGAGGCGGGAGGCAATACAAATTCGGTCCATCTCTCAAGCCTCTAGAGAAGTTACCATATGAGATGACCGAGGAGGAAAACGCAGAGATTTGTCAAGCCAAGTGAAGGACTTTTTTGCAAAGAAAAATCCACCTCCGGAGGAGAAGATGGATCCAGTGAAATTGAAGCGCACTTTGAAGAACCTGAAGCGACCACCACCGCCTCCGCCGGATGACAACCATGTCCGCGCTCTAAAAGAGGCAGTGGAAGGAGCGCGCCGGTCGGGAACTACTTCAAGTGACAAAAGGTTACAAGAACGAAGAAGAGGGAACAAAATTCCCCAGCTCGGCGAACAGGCAAACCAATCGTGCCCCCCGCTCAAGGTGTCTAGCGATATCGTCGCAAATCTGCCGGGGATGCTGCCCGGTACCAATCCTGGTGATTACTTGCCCGACGATGCACATTTTGATACAATGGAGGTGGACGAACACAAATACCAGTACGTGAAGCCTCTCGTCAGACCTGGTGATCCTCCTCTAACAACGATGATGCGAAGATTCCATAAGTGGTACATGGACACCTGCAAGTCTGGGAAGGATATTTTGACGCTGAGAGTTAAAGAGGAGCACGACCTCGTTGGAATTGATCTGTTGTCTGTTCCATTTGAGGAGTTCTTCCAGTTTTTCAATCAAAAGGACCTCGATAAAATATTAATCACTTGCTACTGTCTGTAAGTACTATACTTCTGTAATTAAGTCTCTATATATAGCTCAGCTCTTTCATTGCATGTATATATAATTATCCTCACTATATTATGCAGATTGAAGATCGTCGAATGCAAAAATGCACAAATCTATGATATTGGGTTCATTAACACAAATCTCATAGATGAATGGACGGTTACATATCATGCAAAAGAAACCGAGGCCAACTTGCTATAATCGTTGCTTAAAAATCAAAACAAAGATAAAATACTCTTTCCTTACAACTTCAAGTGAGTGTTACTGTCTTCTGCATATTCGGTTTACCTTATTACTCGAGGTTATAGTAATGTAATTGATGAGTTATGCATGCGTGCGCAGCTTCCACTTTATTCTCCTAGAGATTAAGCTTGAGCAGGGACTAGTAACCGTCTTAGACTCAAGACGAAAAGATCCCAAGGAGTATGCGGCCATGACTGAAATGCTCCAGAAGTAAGTTCAATCGATCATTATCGCACCATATCGGCAACTTTGGTCATTTCCTGATATCAAGTAATTATTTTCTTTGTCTCGCAGGGTTTGGAAAGTGTTCACCACAGAAGCTCCGGGACTGCCGGGGGAGTTGCGATTTACACACCCGAAAGTAAGTACTACTAGCTAGTTCCGCGCATCTCTCATTGATTCTAGCTAGTTTCATCAATACCATTTATAATGCTTGATTATCAGTTTGATTGACCTTTATTTCTCGTAAAGTGGTTGTGGCAGGAAGGCGGGAATAATTTTTGTGGATACTACATTTGCGAGTACATCTACAACGCGACGACCTCTAAGCGGGGCTACTCTGAAAAACAATATGAAGTGCGTAAGCAATAATATTCACAATTTTACTTTATTACCATCATTTGTGTTGAGTTTCATTCATATATATGTATTGACCCCCTTCTTCAAATTAGATTTGGCAGATGCGGGATGAACTCCTACCACAAGATCGCATAAAAGCAATTCAAGAGGAATTGGCGGGATTCTTTCTTGACCATGTCATCAATCCAGCCGGAGAATACCATGTGGAACTTGACACCAAATGTTAGGGATTGTAAGAGATCTTATATTGTATATATGTAGCTAGTAGCGTCGGATAGATATACGAAAACTTGTTGTTCGACCAATCTCTCGGAGAAGGAGGAGGTCGATCACTTCTCTCTGTATATGTTCATGACGATCTTGTGTACTTAATGGTTTCCTTCATTTGCTTACTAGCTAGCGTGTCGAGTCCTCTCTATATGTATAGTACGTAGCGTCGACCAAGCACGGAGATAAGAGAGGACACTTCTCTCTAGCTATTAGCTAGCTAACACAATATATGAAACCCCTAAATTAACCCTACAAAACCCCCAAATCCCCCCCCCCTTTCAAAAAAAAAACAAAAACCCCAGCTCCTGAGCTGCTGACACGTGGATGATCTTTGGTCCCGGTTGGTGTTACCAACCGGGACTAAAGGCCCTCCTCTCTGGGCTCGCCGCAGCGGCCACGTGGAGCCCCATCTGTCCCGGTTCGTATAAGAACCGGGACTAAAGGTGTTGGGCTTTAGTCCCGACTCTTTAGTCCCGGTTCCCGAACCGGGACAAATGGGCCTTATGAACAGGGACAAATGGGCCTTTTTCTACTAGTGCCACAAGTTAAGGACCTACTTGACAAGTACATGGACGTGTTTGCTGAACCCCGGGGCATGCCACCAGTGAGAGCTTGCGACCACCGCATTCCTCTGGTGCCAGGAGCACAACCGTTCTCTGTTCGACCATATCGGTATCCTCCAGCACTCAAAACGGAAATCGAGAAGCAAGTGGTAGAGCTCCTGAAGCAAGGAATCATCCAGCTGAGCCATAGTCCCTTTTCATCCCCCGTTGTGTTAGTCAGAAAGAAGGATCTTACATGGCGATTGTGTGTGGATTATCGACGACTCAATGCATTGACTTGCAAGACCAAGTATCCATTGCCGGTGATTGACGAGCTCCTTGACGAGTTATCCGGAGCCCGCTGGTTCTCCAAGCTGGATCTTCGAGCAGGCTACCACCAAATCCGGCTGGCAGAAGGAGAAGCACCCAAGATGGCTTTTCAAACTCACAGCGGTCATTACGAGTACAAGGTCCTGTCTTTCGGGCTTGCATATGCACCGTATACCTTTCAAGGAGCAATGAACGTCACTCTATCCCCGGGGCTGAGAGAGTTTGTTTTAGTCTTCTTTGACGACATCTTGGTTTTCAGCAAAACATGGTTGGACCATCTGAAGCACCTGGAGCAGGTTTTGGGACTGCTTCGGAAAGATCAGTGGCAAGTGAAGGAATCCAAATGTCTCTTTGCGCAGCAGCAAATCTCGTACCTGGGCTACAACATTTGCGCAGATGGAGTGGCGACCGAGCAAGACAAAATTGAAGCCGTCCGCTCATGGCCAACCCCGGTCTCTGTCAAGGAGCTTCGGGGATTCCTCAGTCTTGCTGGGTATTACCGGAAGTTTGTTCGCCACTTTGGAATGATTTGTCGGCCCCTGACCCAGCTTCTTCGCAAAGGGACCGTGTTTGTCTGGACAACTGAGACCCAGGAGGCATTCGAGACTCTCAAACAAGCGTTGATCACCGCTCCAGTCCTGGCCTTGCCCAACTTCGAGAAGCCCTTCGTGGTGGAGACAGACGCATGCGACAAGGGCATTGGGGCGGTGCTGCAGCAGGACGGACACCCAATTGCCTTCGTAAGCAAGGCCTTGGGTCCCAAGTCAGCTGGCCTCTCCACATATGAGAAGGAGTTCATGGCCATCCTGCATGCAGTGGACCAATGGCGCTCATACTTACAGGTGGCCGAGTTTGAGATCAGAACGAACCAGAAGAGCCTGATACACTTAGAGGAACAGCGCCTCACCACAGTATGGCAGCACAAGGCCTTTACTAAGTTGCTGGGCCTTCAGTACAGGATCTGTTACAAGAAAGGAGAAGACAACAAAGTAGCCGACGCGCTATCTAGACGAGCTCATGAAACCTTGGAAGGAGCGGCGGCTATTACTGCATGCAAAGCATCTTGGCTCGAGGAACTGCAAGGGGCCTACGCCTCAGACCCTCATTGTCAGAGGTTAGTCACCAGCTTGGCAGCGGGGGAGCAACAAGGACCTTTTTCTCTGCGGAAAGGAGTATTGCACCACAAGGGCAAAGTGTGGCTGGGACACAACACAGAGCTGCAACACAAGATTACCTCGGCCTTGCATGATTCTGCGACTGGAGGGCACTCGGGCTTCCCTGTTACCTTGGCCCGAATCAAGCAGCACTTCTCTTGGCCAGGAATGCGTCGCACGGTCAGAGAATACGTGCGTACATGCACAATATGCCAGCAAGCGAAGCCGGACAGAGCAAGGTACCCAGGGCTGCTCCAGCCGATTCCCATTCCAGGCGAACCATGGGAGATGGCCACCATGGATTTCATTGATGGCCTTCCTCCATCAGGGCGTCACAATTGCATTATGGTGGTGGTCGACAAGCTGACCAAGTACGCCCACTATGTGCCCCTGGTACACCCCTTCACCGCTCAGACAGTTGCGCAGCAGTTCATGGACCATATCTACAAGCATCACGGAATGCCGAAATACATCATATCAGACCGAGATCCTCTTTTCACAAGTAAGTTTTGGCAACACCTCTTCAAGATCACGGGTAATGAACTATTCTTGAGCAAAGCGCGGCATCCGCAGATGGACGGGCAGACCGAAAGGGTCAACCAATGCCTAGAGACATTCCTCCGCTGCTACTCCCAGGCATCCCCAAAATGGTGGTGCAAATGGTTGTCCCTTGCGGAATTTTGGTACAACACAAGTACCCACTCCAGCCTGGGGAAGTCACCTTTCGCTGTCCTATATGGCAGGGAGCCCCGCTCGTTGGGTCTGGTCACAACGGACGACTGCCAGCCCTTGGATGTTCGGGCCTGGTTAGAGGAGCGCCACCTGATGCTCGACCTGGTCAAGCAACATTTGCACCGGGCGCAGCAGCGAATGAAGGACCAGGCGGACAAGCGGAGGTCGGAGTGTGTCTTTCAACCTGGTGACAAGGTGTTCTTGAAGTTACAGCCATATGTGCAGACCTCGGTGGCTCAACGGGCGTGCCACAAGCTAGCGTTCAAGTTCTTTGGCCCCTTCACGGTGCTGGCCAAGATTGGAGACGTGGCGTATCGTCTCCAGTTACCGGAAGGCTCCTTGGTCCACCCCGTGTTCCATGTGTCACAACTCAAACCAGCACACCTCCGACAGAGCAGCCGGCGACTGCCCTTCCTTCTGATGTGTTGGCATTTCAGGTTCCTCTGGAGGTTCTTCAATACCGCTGGCGCAAGAAGGCCAACAAGATGGTCCGCCAAGGCGAGATCCGCTGGACCGGGGCGGAGACCGACGACACCACCTGGGAGGATTTGGAGGACCTGCACCGGCGCTTTCCGCGCGCCCCGGCCTGGGTGCCGCTGCGCGTCCTCCGCCTTCGCGACAAGCATACTGGACGCGGGACGATCAGGCAAGGCCTCACGCACTGGTCGCATTCCACTGAAGACAAGGCCAAGTGGGAAGACCTCGACCGCCTCCGGCAACGCTTCCCTGATGCGCCGGCTTGGGGACAAGCCGTTTTTCAAGGAGAGGGGATTGTCAGCGACACTCCAGCTACGGACCACCACGGACAGAGCAGCGAGGCCCAGGGAGGGGTACAAGGCCGGCCCGTTCGTGATCGGAAGCCCAACACCAAGGTAACAGGCCCAGAATGGGTGACCGGCCCAACCACCAGCCGGCAGAAGAGTACTTAAGGCGCTGCAAGGCTACGCTAGGGATCATCCAAGAGAAGGATCAGGAACTGGCGGCGGCGGCTCTCTTTCCCCTTCCCCTCTCTCTTTCCCATTTGGCTCTGCGAGCTTGTAATCCAGACCTGAATCTTGTACTTGAGAGAGTGTTATCACTAGTGGATGCTATCATTGTACCACTGGCAGCGTAATTAGACAGTTCACAGTTGTACCAATGCAAGGCTAACAACAGGTGTAGCACCTACTGTAGTGTAGTACTGTACATATGATCGATGTGCAACAACCGGAAGAAATTGATGGGAGATTCTGGGTTGGATTGGGTTAGGTTGGCTGACAACACCAGCTGAGAACGAAAGCGAAGCTGACACGCGGGAAATTAGCTTTCTTTTTCCTAGCTGTGGAAGAATATATGCCCCGGCCAGCCGAAAACATCATATCGCGCACTCGGTTTTGGCCAAGTTTTTATGCTCCGATGCATGCAGCTGGAGAGAGCTATCTATCTAATATCTCTGCTTAATACAACGATCATAGATGTGGGTGGATGGTCGCATTTACTCCACCCGACCCATAATATAAGAACGTTTTTTGAGACTACACTAGCAAAATAGAGTAGCAGATCGGTTGACTTTCTATAATTATACGGAGAGTACTACTGCTGTGTGGCTAGATAGAGGTCCGCCTTGTATGGAGGAACTTTTGCCTCTCGTTAACCCTATTCATTTGAGATAAAACTCTTTTACCCTAAAAGAAACTGCACATACAGCCATGTACGTACATCCTAATTGCGCAAAGAAACCTAGCATGTGAAATCCTGCCAGCACGAGACAGAGAGGTACGTACGAGGGATAATTGAGGTGCAGGCCCTTGGAGATTGGATTAGGGGAGCACACATGGAAGCAAATTGGCCGCTCGTGCCCGCCAATCATGCAAATCAGGGGAGAGTATAGTATAGCAGAATTGCTGCTTCCTGTCCGAGAACATAAAATTCCTCGTGAATAAACAATGGCCGGCATTGCAGACGGTGGCAGTGCAAAAGTGCAGCATGCATGGTGGAGGCGCCGTTCTCTTCTTTTCTGCACGCACAAAGTTTTGTGTCTAGTCCGACACAGTTTATATAAAAAAAATGAGACCAACCCAAAGGTTAATTCTCATTGGCTTTTTTTTACACGAGAAACTCCGCGAGCGCTGCGTGTGAGAGCCAAAGCTCGAACCCGGGTGTGCTGGCTGCAACTCCAGCAGCACAACCAACTGGTCGACGCCCTGTCCTTCAGGACACAGTTTATACTCTGCGCGCTTTTCGATGAACCCCATGCGCACGCATCTCGAAGCCTCAAGGAAAGGAAAAGATGTATATAGTCCTAAAGTTTGACAAAAAATTAGATTAATATAAAATATTTTTTGTGGCTTATATATTATACCATTAAAAACTTTTTACGAATATGAACACAGTGATATAATTTCTGTTACATATAACCCACATAAGTTTCGCCTGATTTGTGGTCAAAGTTTAATTTTAAAATGCATGCATGATAAATGCCTCTTGGCTCTTGAGTGTATATGCACCTAATGTGGGAAATAATAGTAGTTAGAGCATCTCTAGCCGTTGGCCCCCAGGGGGCTCGAAAAATCACCGCCTCGGGGCGACCCGGCGATAAAATCGGCTTGGCGCCGATCGGGTTCCAGCCGCCGGCCCCAGGGTCGCCCCCAGAAGGCTTTTTTAATTTTTTTTTAAAAGACATTCGGCTATAATTCGGCAAACGGCCATAAACTTCGGCGACTTTAAACAGTTTTTACATAGCAAACTTAAAATTTACTAAAAAAAAAAGTCGCCGAACTCGGTGACTACAGGAAGAACTCGCTGAACTCGGCGAAGTCGCCACCGTCGTCGTCGTCCTTCTCCTCCTTCACACGTCCGCCCCTGCTGGACCCCTGCCCGGAGTCGCCCTGGCGGACCGGTGGCGGCGCGTCGTCGTCGCTGTCGTAGAGAACGACGACGCCTCCCTCGTCGCGGCCACGGCGACGAGCGGCGATCTCCTCTAGGGCGCGGCGCTGGCGCTGGCGCTCCAGCCGTGCCCAGTCCTCCCGCGCCCACTTCATGGCCGCCGCGTCGTCGAACCCCGCCTCCGTCTTCACGCCGGCGAGCCCTGGCTCCGTTTTGACGGCGGCGAGCCCCGGCTCCATCTTCGGCTTGACGAGGCGGGGAGGAGCCGAGGAGGAGGCGCGCCCGCCCTCGTTGATGACGATGCTGGCGCTGCGGGTGCGCCGGCCGAGCGGCGTCTCCGCGGGCTCGGCCTTGACATTGTAGAGCGCCGGCGAGCCGGAGGAGTGGGAGGAGGAGTGAGAGGAGGAGGAAGAGGAGCCGGTCCTCCTCGGCATCCATTGGCCGCCGCTCCGGTGCGCGGCCGGGGCGGCAGGGTACGTGAACGGCGGCTCGTTGCCGCCCTCGAGGTGCTCGAGGACGGCGTGGAGCGTGCGGCCGGGGGCGCCCCACCACAGGCGGCGGCCGTCGCTGTTCTTGGTCCCCCGCACCGCCCGTGCGTTGTTGGTGGAGGCCAGCCGCTCCGCCTGACGGCGTTCGAAGTAGGCCGCCCACGCCTGGTGGTTGCCGGCGGCCTACTCCGGGCGGGCCCGCTGCTCCTCCGTCAGCGACGCCCGCGCGCGCTCGACCTCGGCGTTGAAGTAGTCGGGGCGCGTGACGTCGGGCAGCGGGGGCACGGGGACGCCCCCGGCGCTGAGCCTCCACCGCCCCGGCGCGCGCATGTCGGGAGGCGCCGGGATGTTTGCTTCATGCAGGAGGTGGGCTTTCCCACTCGTGCAGCGAGCGGCGGCCGAAGCCATTGGCCGCCGCCCCGTCGCCGGAGAACCTCTCGCCCATCATCTGCGGCGGCGGAAAGAGTTCGTCGGCGGCGGCTGTGCACGGGGAGAGATGGCGGTTGCGGGCGGGTGCGTCTCCGGCGAGGAAGGTGCTGCTTTATATAGCGGCCGGGGGGCGGCGTTGTGTGTACGCGTGGCGGGAGGGGGCGCGTCGCCGCACCACGCCGCCCGTGAGGAATCAATGGAAAGCTGACCGGCGGCAGCCTTGGCATTGATTCCCCGCGGGAAACGAGGCGTTGTGAGGACGACGATGCGTGGGTCGCAGACTCGGCGGGCCCGCCGTTCGTTCGCGCCAAAAACGATTGCCCCGGCGCCCCCGGGCGCCCCCCAGCGCGCCGGGTTCGGTCTGGGTCCGCCGGCGCCAGATCGGGCCAAACCGGCGAAAAATAGGCTCCTGGGGGCGCGACTGGGCTGGTTTTTGGGCGCCGACGCCAAAAAAAGGCCCTTGAGGGCGCGGTTGGGGACGTGGTTGGAGATGCTCTTACAAGAGAAGTCAAAAAGTAATCTGAATTTTTTTGAAAAAGAACTTGACCATCTATTGTACTCATTGAAAAGTTTCGCGAAGGAAAAACTCCCGTCGACTTCAGCTCAAAAAGAATCAAGGACAAAAATTGTGAATAGTCATATTTATAAACCGTTGATCATTTTACAATCCGACTACAGTGAAAGTCAATCCTTCGCGAAACTTTTTATACGAGTACAATAGAAGATCAAGTTTGTTTCAAATTTTTTATTTTTCAATTATTAAAAAAAATCATATCAGGTGCATATACACACGAAAGCCAAACGTGCCCTTGCTTAGTTTTTGTAGTCTCGAGGAGGAATCTTTTAGTCAGTCTCAATGAGCGATCTTCCAATTAATAAAGTATTAAGTCCATTTATTCTTCATGTCATTTAGCTTTCGCAACGACTAGCCGGCTATAGCATAGGCCCTGTTTGGATCCATGGGTTAGAGTTAGTTTAAACTAGTTTGGACTCAAATAGCCCTAAACTAATCAAACATGAGAGCTAGTTTGAGCTATTTGCATCTAACCCATAAAAAAAAACTATCCCATCCAAAAGGTGTTAATTGGAGCTAGTTCGAAGAAGAAACGTAAGAAGAAGAAGAAACATAGCAGTACAGCACGTCACCTCCATGGTAGCAAGCATGGCGTCGATGGATCGGCACGTTGCTCCAGTGAATCCTTGCCAGTACAACGTAGGACGACTGTTCTTCGTACGTGTCCGTTCCATCTCCGACTCTCTCGATGGTTCCACTAGTGCGACGAGCCTAGCTACGATCGAGTAAATTACCACTCCAACAACGTAACGGTATGACGTAAACCGGTTAAGGCAAAAGTTATAGAGCATCTACCCATAAATTTGCTTCGATATCTGTCCGAGAACAAGAGGACCAATCCACGGACATGGTTGCCGAAGACAACCATGTAACGCTATCCGCATACAATTTCAAGCAAGGTTTTGAGGTAAGAACAAAATTCGTGCAAACTGGCTGATATTCATCAAAGTTCGGAAAAAAATAGCACAAATCATTCATACATAGTATGCAAGTACAACAATGATCACTCGCAAAAAAAAGTACAACAATGATGCCTCAAATTCGATGTCCAACAAGTTTTTCAACGGATCATGTCATCTCACACATATTGCCCCTTCAGCTTTATCCAACAGTGTGTATGTAAATGGCCGTCCCTCTGTCCTGCAGTACATCACGACAGCATGTACGGGTTACACAAATGTGTAGAGTAACATTGAGTGAATGAATGATTCAATCAACAAGTTGAGGAGGACGGTGCGGATGCAAAGCAAGGGGGAGAAGTGGCAGAGTGAAAGAAAATGAGGCCGTGCGGGCAGATTTAGTGGGCCTGGGGTATCGGAGTCGAACGTGGTTGCTGTCTGGACTCCCGCACCCCCCCCCCCCCTCACCCACTTTGTCTTCATTTTGTGGGAGAAAGTGTATCCGGACCGTCGAGCGGACCGATACAAGCCTGCGTTGGATGACTTCCTCGGTACGAACGTATGCGGGCAGTTTGAAGGTCGTTGTTGGAGATGCCCTTGCGACGACGAAATACAGTTTAACTATCTTTAGAAGAAAACACAGAATGCATAATAAGTGAACATACTAATATGACACACTCGCGTATGCATGCACTGTCTGCGATATATACTTAGTTGATTCGAAACGTTTAGTAGTGAGTAAAGCTCAGGTATCGGAGCGCATGTTCGTTTCCTTTGAAATTGTTACTCTAGCAACAAGGACGTTTGCTTTTGGAGCCAGTTGTGCGAGTGGTGCTCCACATGTGTTGGTCATTGGCGATGCATTCATTACCAGAAACCTGTTAATCCATCACGGATTTTCGATGACAATGTCGAAAACTGTCATGGACGGCCTGGTACAGCTCCGCAAGCCCGCCGAAAGCCCGCTAAAGCCCGCCTAACCGTTCCCGTATAAAATGAGAACCCTAAATGCTCCTCCTCGGCCCCTCCTCTCTCCCTCTCCGCAGCCCCCTCCCTCATCTCCCACAGCACGCCGCCACCCACCACCTCTTCGCGTCCCTCCTCCCATAGCTCGCCGCTGGCTCTTGCCCTCCCTCCCCCTCACCTCGCAGCTCCGGCAACTACCAGATCCACCACATCCCCACCCATCCATCCCTCTCGCAACACATCTCTCTCTCCCTGGTGCAACCACTCACGCCGAGACCAACGCCCGACGATTCCGACGACGTCCGCCACCACGAGCTGTTCTCCGACCCCTTCGTCCTCCAGTCCGGCTGGATCCGTCGCTCCCGGTCTCCAGCGCTCGCCCGCGACCCCTAGCCATGGCTAGGGTTTCGGCTGCGGCATCATATCCAACACTGCACATCTCCGGCGGCTCCTCTCCGTCCACACAGCGTCTCTCCGGCAGCTCCTCTCTGTCCACACTGCCCCCTTGAAAATCACCTTGCGGGCTGCACGGTGCTGTCGCTGTCCAACATCCAGCGGCGGGCGACCAACTCCTGGGCCGCCGTCGGCAACGCCTTCTTCTCTACCAAGGTTAGCCCCTCGTCTGACCCAGATCACACTAACCCGTCCCTGATGCCCCCCGACCCACCTCTCTTGATTTGGTCTGATCCCCCTGTGCGTGCGTGCAGGAAGTGTTTGAGAGCCCCGCTGTTTGTGATCTGTTTATGAGTACTTGGCAT
Organism: Thinopyrum elongatum; assembly: GCA_011799875.1. Lineage (NCBI taxonomy): Eukaryota > Viridiplantae > Streptophyta > Magnoliopsida > Poales > Poaceae > Thinopyrum > Thinopyrum elongatum. The sequence goes on from CM022297.1 coordinate 506,800,938, forward strand.
TCAAGGAGCAGCCTGTCGATTAGCAGTAAGTTTCAGCATGAAATCTTAGCAGTTCTAGGTAATTTGTTCATTCTACTTGTAGCGAATAACCTTATGAATTCATTCTTTCTATCTTGACAAAAGTTCCAGCAGGAAATTTGTGCTTGAGCTTGATTGACCCACTACTCCGCATTCTGTCTTTGGGTTCAGAGTGTGTTGCTGACTCGCCCGATTGATGGCCTTTTTTTATTGGCGGATGTATTTGAGGGAGGCAGTGAGTAATATACCAAGTTACAATCTTATTGATGAGTATTTTTTCCCAATCGCTATATACCAAGTTACAATCTTATTGATCCGTTAATCCCCTTTGTTCCTATATAGATAGTACTTCATGATGTATGCCTATTTCGACAGTCGCTTCACCTCTGTTCCTATATAGATTGATAACAAAGGTCCAAACTGTTAGTGTCGATTGCCTAGTGTGGCTACTGCCCTCTCTAACTATACGGGTGTGTTGAGTGTGCGTGCTGACAAGGTGGCGCCAGCTGCTATCGGTGCAGCAGCCCGTGTGTTGTGTGTGCATGCTTCCTCTCTGAATCTTTACCACTAAATTCTCTGAATTTCTTCTGTATCTTGTACACTGCAGGGTACCAAGTAGAGACAAAACTGCAGGGTACCAAGTAGAGACAAACCGCTGCACTATGGTATGTGGCCTTCTATCAAGATCTAATTCAGTTTAGATTTCCCCCCTAGGTCTTGGAGACATGATTTCTGCTACTGTATTAATATGTCAACATGTTCTATTTAGAGTTTGCTCCCTAGGCATTTCTTTTTCTATCCTTGTTGTCTCCTGCAGCCCGGTGAATATGTATTCCAGAAATAAGTTTAATCCGAATCTAAGAAGAAAATTACATTGTTACATTGTGGCAGTCCTACAGTAAGAATATAGAGGTTTAAACCTGTTTATTTGTGTACTACGCACATGTATTAGTGAGTCAATTTAGAGTAGTAGTACTACCACTGGTCGTGCACCTACTAGTACTAGTACCAAGGCCACGTGTTCGCTCACTCTATATCAACCTGGAGGCACAAACCGAGCTAGCACTTGCCAACACAGTGACACAATGCATTTTTTCTTCAACTCCTTTGCTCCATCACTAGGTCGCCCTCCTCAATAGTGCTCCTGACAAGTGATCCTAAATCTTCTTTCTTGATTTTATTCCTCTCTTTTTATTTTGATAACTTAACACTCTAATTTTCTGACTATGATCTCTTGTTTTCGGTATGCAGGTCTAGGTAGCTTCGTAACAGCCATGGCGCACAATAGAGCTTCAGAGGGCGATCGCGATGGCCATTGTGGAACTGAACCGCGATCAACCAAGGGTTAGTTCTCTATTGAGCGATTCAGCATATTTGGATTCCACTACTATGATTTCTCCGTTATTTCCATTCGCCAGCTCAATTGCTACTGAACTGCACCTATTTAGTTGATCTATTTAGAGTTACGCATTTTTCACCAGGGTGTGATTCTGAACTAATTTGTTTGTGCCCCATGGATCTTGGTGGTTAATTTTATCATCTCACGCACTCGAATCAAAGTAAACCTATACATCCTAACCACCATCTCAGTACCTCTTAACAGAACCATTTGCCTCTTATTTCAATAGATCTATTAGTGGCCATGGCTCTTAGTTATTTTGCATGCCATTTGGAGTTAACTTGGCATGTAAGTGTTGTTCACTATTGTCAGTGGCTTGATAAATATTTAGTTTCATGTGTAAACTTGTTGAGATATTAACATTAGAAGCTTACACCAGCCAGGTCGACGAGCGGTGGCTCCGCGCCATGGATATAGTTTGTTGGTGATGCCATTTTTTGTTGGATTTATATGGCCTCAAATGCTGCTGCTATAATACTTGAGTTCTGCAATGTATGTTTTATTATGTTGTCACTTATAGGTCAACTTGATTAGACTTTCATTTGACACATTTCTATTTGGATTAATTTGTAGCAACCTCATGTTTATTGTTGTTTTATACTAGATACTTTGTTATTCTCATTTGTAAGCACAATAAGATTTAAGGATTTTGGAAAGCATGTAATTTGTTTTTTAAGTTTCTTCTACTATCTATTCATATCTACAAATGTCTAATGTTGTTGTGAATATGGTAGGTATGATTGGGTAGCAGGCTACTTGGTGATGCCCATCACAATCCGCCATGACATATAGTTGCCATCAGGAGAGTCGACGACAAGAACACGAGTGACAACCTTAGTAGTTTATATGTTTTGTTGATGTAAATTGGATTGAACCAGTTCCTAATCCTTGCTGTGTGATATATTGTGTCAATATATGTTGTATATTATCATTTCATGGAGGATATGATAAATTGCTTTGGAAATATTGTACTTTGGAAATATTTGTGTAATGTATGGTACTTTGGAAATATTGTTCTGGTCCAAAATTCGAATTATGATTTACAGGACACATTATGCTGAAAGTGTATTTGATCAAAATTGGGCTGAAAGAAATGGATGGGACCAAATTTAAATTGATCCTAAATCCATGACGGTTCCAGTGACAAAAAAATAGTGTCCACGTAGGTAGCCACATCATTCCACGTGGCATTGGTCCATGACGGTCTGTTCTGTCACAGCCTAGTTTGGGCTTGGGCGGGCCTGAGGTAGTTCCATGACGGCCAAGAACCGTCATGGAAGCTACGATGGCAAATTATGACGCGATATACATGACGGATTTCAAGTCCGTCATGGATGGGCACACATGACAGATTTTGGATGATCTGTGACAGCTAAGGACCGTCACGTATTAACAGATTTCTTGTAGTGATTGTAAATTAGTGGGAGTATAAATTTCAGTTAGCTAGTAGATGTGCATACCAAAGCAGATGACAAGAACCAGAACATCCGCCGCGCGAGCGTTAACGGCTAGAAGCAAGTAAACTACCCACACTCCACAGCTGGCTTGGTGTCTAGCTGCCAAGTAGTGAATCCATATATATCCCTCAAACTGTAATATTTTGTCATTTCTTTGCCAGGCAAAGCAAATCAGCACGCAGCAGCTACCGTCGTCGCCTAGCTAGCTACCAACGGCGCACGATGGATTTATCAATTCTGATTGAACGGCATGTTCGCATCAGATCTTGCCAAGGTAACACTACTAAAACAAGTATGGGCTGCTTCCAGTAGCTAGCACCATAATTAGACAGTTGTTCCAATGCAAGGCTGACAGCAGGCCGTGGGAGCACAGCCACTGCAGTGTACATTATACGGTCTATGCGCAACAACCGGAAGAAATTCATGGGAACGAAAGCGAAGTTGACACGCAGAAAATGAGCATTTCCCCCTAGCTATGGAATATGTGCCCCGCCGAAAACATCATATCGCGCACTCGGGTTTCCCCGGTGTTCTTATTCTGAGAGCTATCTATCTATCTAGCATCTCTGCTTAGATGCATTGAGCATCGACGTGAATAATTATTGATGGTCAGAGATCTTCTTTTTCTCTTTTTGGACACTATAAATGTTGATCGTGATTTATTAGCTTTAACAAAAACTCGTCAATGGTCGAATTTGTTATCTTGTCTGCCTTTTGTATTAGCTACTTTTTTTTTTGCAAAATAGACTCTCAGATCTAATCACCAACCAGCATTACAAGGCAACCCCGAAAAATAAGGAAATTACAGCTAGATCCCTGAGAAGCCTCCCGACGCCTTCTTCCTGGATGAGCCGATGGCGCGCCTCCGCAGCCGCTCCGGCAGCCCCGCTGCCAGATTCCGGTGAACCTTGTAGTCACGTGGACGGGAAGTCATCACTGCCAAACATCCCGAAGAAGCAGCCGTCAACGCCGGATTCGAAGCCACCGATCTGAGAATCCCATCGATCCACCTACACACGGCCTCCACGAGGCCCACAAGCTCCCCAAGCTCTGCAACGGGGATAGAGCTAAGAAACAAAAACCCGTTGAGCCGGCAACGCCACCGTCACGCCGCCAGCACCCGGGGACTCAAGACCAGGATCCACCGCCCTAGAGGGACAACGACCAAGCCACGCCTCGCTCTCCTCACCGCCGCCGACGAAACCGCCGTCGGGATGGTGGACAAGGAGCCGAACGATCCTTATTCTCCTCGACAACGCCGATGCCACTTCAACGCCGCTGCCGGAAGCCCTAAACCTAACCCTAGCTACCCTATCTATAGCGCCAAAGCGCAAAGACGGGGTCCCCGCCCCCTCCCGTCGCCAGACTGGTGAGCGGCGGAGGAGGGGACAGACGCCCTCGCCGGCCTAGAGCGGTTGGAGTGGTGGTGTCCCTTTCGCCCTGCTTATCGCCAGAGGAGAGGGATTGGCGAACCGCCCTGCCCCTCATATCTTGTGTCCGACATTCACATATCTCAAATTCGGACTCTCAAATCTATGTAAATCCATGCACGTCCATCATACATGCTAATGTCGCACGTAAATAACAAATATTGGTATCGAAAATACATAGTTACTACATAAAATTTATTTAAAGTGCACAACTCAAACATTAACTTTTTGGTTTCCATTGTGGGTCCACATATGCTCCACGAGATCATTGCGTAGCTTCGCGTGCACCTGATGATCTCAAAGATTCCGATGCATCTGTAGAAAGTTTATAAGCTGGTTTGCATCTTGATCTTCCGGGATTTGAACTTGTTCCCCAGGAGCTTCGAAATCATTGGTTTGGGCAACACCATCACCCTCCCTTGACAATCATATTGTGCAAAATAACACAACTTGGCATTAGCTGCCACAAAGTTTCTGATTCCCACATCATTGCAGCTCCACAAATTCCCCAACGAGCTTGAAGCACTCCGAATGCCCTCTCCACATCCTTCCTACCTACTTCCTGCATTGTTGCAAAATGGCTTTGTTTGTTGCCATGTGGTTCGGATATGGTCTTCACAAACGCCGCCCACTGAGGATAGATGCCATCAACAAGATAGTATCCCATATTGTAGTCATGGTCGTTGACAGTGTAGTTGCACGACGGTGATTCCCCATTACAAAGCCTCCTAAACACCGAAGATCGTCGAATCTCATTGATGTCGTTGTGAGGACCCGGCATTCCAAAGAAAGCATGCCAAATCCATAAGTCATGTGACGCCACTGCTTCTACACTAGTAGAAAACATGGCTTTGGTTGAGGCCAGGATAAGGGCATTAATCCCGGTTCACTCACGAACCGGGACCAAAGGGTGCATCAGTCCCGGTTCATGAGGCCAGGGCGCCGGCCGGCCCTCGGGGGACATTGGTCCCGGTTCATCTGACACTTTTGGTGCCGGTTTCAGACACGAACTGGGACCAATGGGCCTTGCTCCTGGGCCAGCACCTTTAGTCCCGGTTGGTGGCTTGAACCGGGACCAAAGGTCAGTCTTCTGTCCCGGTTCTAGCCACCAACCGGAACTAAAGAGAAGCCTATATATACCCCTGCCCACTCACTGCTCTGTTCGCTCACTGCTCTGTTTTTTGGCCAGCCGTGGGAGAGGTGTGTGTTGCTCTAGCTCACCTCCTATGCACATGATGTGTTCGATGAAATGCCCGAGCCACACTTAAGCATTCTCCTCTCGAAGCTCCTTGTCCAGGCTCCATTCTTCCTCAAGATTTGTCTAGGTTTGCCGGTACGTCCTGTCCCGTCCCCGTCCTCACCGCCGTCGATCGCCCGCGCCGATCTCGTCGCCGGCACCACCGTGGTGAGCCTCTTGTTCTTATCTTCTTTCTAAAAGAAAAAAAATTCTTACTTGTATGATTTAGATAGATACTTGTCTAATTTTCATACTTTCATTATTGTTTGTTATTATATAGTGCGATGGTTTTGGTATCCGCCCCCGTCGGCCCTCGTCCTGTCTATGATTTGGATGTGGTATATTATCTTTTATAACTATTTGTTTCATTTAGTGTTTATGAAAATTATGCCGACCAACGTGACATAGATGTTTTTATCTAGGAGGTATGTGAGCCGGAAATTCCAACCGACCCTCTTGTCAAGAGGTTAAATATAGTTGAAAAAGAAAACGATTACTTGAAGAAAAAAATGAAAAGAATTGAGCAGGAGAAGATGAAATTGGATTTGCATGTTGCGGATGTCGTCGATGATCACAAGATCAAGATGGATGCAATGCGCTTGAAGATTAGAAAGATTAGAAAATATGCCATTCATATTGAGGTTTGGTATCATTATGATTGCAACGTGTTGTTACCTTAGTTGCGATTATGATCGCATTTGTTGTTGCATTTAGATGTTTTACATAGTTTCAATATATGTTCTAATTAGATGCTCCAGAGAGCTATATGTTGTTCAATGAGAACTATGTATGAACTTTATGTATTTTTTTCAGTAATAACATTTGATCACTACTGTACTTTGGTTTTAATGTGATGATGAACTTCTATTAATTTGGTCACTTCTCTATTCATGATGTTCTGTAATGGTTTTTGACACACTTAATTATATATAATGCATGCAGATGAACCGGCAATGGATGTACGGTGACAGACGCACCTCCGAGTACATTAAGGGTGTGCATAATTTTGTCGAAGTGGCTGAGGCAAACAAGCAGAATGGTTTTATGTGTTGTCCATGCCCTATCTGTGGGAATACGAAGTCTTACTCTGACTCGAAAACCCTTCACATCCACCTGCTTGAGAACGGTTTCATGCCACACTATAATGTTTGGACCAAGCACGGAGAAAGAGGGTTTATGATGGAAGACAACGAAGAAGAAGAGGATGATGACAACTATCCGCCCCCTGAATACGGTGATGCTGCAACGGGGGAAGCTGAAGATCAAGAGGAACCATACGATGTGCCCGATGATGATCTTCGTCGGGTCATTGTTGATGCAAAGAGACAATGCCAAAGTGAAATGGAGAAGTTGAAGTTCGATCGCATGTTAGAGGATCACAAAAAAGGGTTGTACCCAAATTGCAAAGATGGCAACACAAAGCTCGGTACCACACTGGAATTGCTGCAATGGAAGGCAGACAATGGTGTATCTGACAACGGATTTGAGAAGCTACTGGAAATATTGAAGAAGAAGCTTCCAAAGGATAACGAATTGCCCGACAGTACGTACGGAGCAAAGAAGGTTCTATGCCCTCTAGGATTGGAGGTGCAGAAGATACATGCATGCCCTAATAACTGCATCCTCTACCTTGGTGCGTACGAGGATTTGAACGCATGCCCGGTATGCGGTGCATTGCGGTATAAGATCAGACGAGATGACCCTGGTGATGTTGAGGGCGAGCGCCCCAGGAAGAGGGTTCCTGCCATGGTGATGTGGTATACTCCTATAATACCACAGTTGAAACATCTGTTCAGAAACAAAGAGCATGCCAAGTTGATGCGATGGCACAAAGAGGACCGTAAGAAAGACGGGAAGTTGAGAGCACCCGCTGACGGGTCGCAGTGGAGAAAAATTGAGAGAACGTGGGGGGACTTTGCAGGTGACGCAAGGAACATATGGTTTGGTTTAAGCGCGGATGGCATTAATCCTTTTGGTGAGCAGAGCAACAATCATAGCACCTGGCCCGTGACTCTATGTATCCATAACCTTCCTCCTTGGTTGTGCATGAAGCGGAAGTTCATTATGATGCCAGTGCTCATCCAAGGCCCTAAGCAACCCGGCAACGACATTGAAGTGTACCTAAGGCCATTAGCTGAAGAACTTTTACAGCTGTGGAATGGAAAAGGTGTACGTGTGTGGGATGAGCACGACCAGGAGGAATTTGACCTACATGCATTGCTGTTTGTAACCATCAATGATTAGCCTGCTCTCAGTAACCTTTCAGGACAGAAAAACAAGGGATACCATGCATGCACGCACTGTTTAGATGACACCGAAAGTATATATTTGGACAAATGCAGGAAGAATGTGTACCTGGGGCATCGTCGATTTCTTCCGACCAACCATCAATGTTGAAAGAAAGGCAAGCATTTCAAAGGCGAGGCAGATCACCGGAAGAAGCCTGCCATCCGTACTAGTGATCACATACTTGCTATGGTCAATGATTTCCAAGTAATCTTTGGAAAGGGTCCCGGCGGACTATCTGTTCCGAATGACGCTGAGGGACGCGCACCCATGTGGAAGAATAAATCTATATTTTGGGACCTACCCTATTGGAAAGACTTAGAGGTCCGCTCTGCAATCGACGTGATGCACGTGACGAAGAATCTTTGCGTGAACCTTCTAGGCTTCTTGGGCGTGTATGGGAAGACAAAAGATACACCGGAGGCACGGGAGGACCAGCAACGTGTGCACGAAAAAGATGGCATGCCTCCAAAGCAGTATGAAGGTCCTGCCAGCTACGCTTTTACCAAAGAAGAGAAGGAAATCTTCTTTGAATGCCTGCTCAGTATGAAGGTCTCATCTGGCTTCTCGTCGAATATAAAGAGAATAATAAATATGGCAGAGAAAAAGTTCCAGAACCTAAAGTCTCATGACTGCCACGTGATTATGACGCAACTGCTTCCGATTGCATTGAGGGGGCTTCTACCGGAAAACGTTTGATTAGCCATTGTGAAGCTATGTGCATTCCTCAATGCAATCTCTCAGAAGGTAATCGATCCAGAAATCCTACCAAGGTTAAGGAGTGATTTGGTGCAATGTCTTGTCAGTTTCAAGCTGGTGTTCCCACCATCCTTCTTCAATATCATGACGCACGTCCTAGTTCATCTAGTCGACGAGATTGCCATTCTGGGCCCTGTATTTGTACACAATATGTTCCCATTTGAGAGGTTCATGGGTGTCTTATAGAAATATGTTCGTAACCGTGCTAGGCCAGAAGGAAGCATCTCCACGGGCCATCAAACAGAGGAGGTCTTTGGGTTTTGTGTTTACTTCATTCCTGACCTTAAAAAGATTGGTCTCCCTCAATCGCGGTATGAGGGGAGACTGACTAGAAAAGGCACGCTAGGAGCGGACTCAATAATATGTAGGGCCGGGCATTCTTGGTCTCAAGCACACTACACAGTTCTACAGAATTCTACCTTGGTGACCCCGTATGTCAATGAACACAAGAATATTCTGCGCTCCAAACACCCGGAGCAGTGTGACGACTAGATTACATGTGAACACATCAGGACTTTCGGCAGTTGGTTGCAAACACATATCATGGGTGACAACACTGTTGCAGATGAGCTGCACTCGTTGGCCAAGGGACAATCTTCGACTGTATTGACTTACAAAGGATACGAGATAAATGGGAATACATTTTACATGATCGCCCAAGATCAAAAGAGCACCAACCAAAACAGTGGTGTCCACTTTGATGCAGCAACCAACAGGGGAAAGTACACATATTAGGGTTACATAGTGGACATATGAGAACTTGACTATGGACATGATTTTAATGTCCCTTTGTTTCGGTGCAAATGGGTCAATCTGTCAGGAGGCAGGGTAAAGGTAGACCCGCAGTACGGAATGACAACAGTGGATCTCAACAATCTTGGGTACACATACGAACCATTCATCCTAGCCAATGATGTGGTGCAGGTTTTCTATGTGAAGGACATGGCTACCAAACCGAGAAAAAGAAAAGATAAGGAAGCGAATACATCATACGATGAGCCAAAGTGCCACATAGTTCTTTCAGGGAGAAGAGACATCGTGGGAGTGGAGGGCAAGACAGACATGTCTGAAGATTATGAAAAGTTTCATGAAATTCCTCCCTTCAAAGGCAAGGCTGACCCAAGCACCCTGTTAAACGATGAAGATTATCCATGGTTACGGCGCAATAAGCAAGGGACACACGCGAAGAAAAAGTGAAGACTTTCTCTCCACAACTATTCTGATGATGCCTTTGATCTAGAATATCACTGCAGTTACATGTCATGAAATGAAATGCCTTTTGTAACAGATGAGTTTTCGTCCGAAACCCTGATACTTCGAAAGAGATTGTCCATTTTGTACACGAAGTGCATCCAGTTTTTGCCGTAACCCTCTCAACTTTTTAGCACATGCTATGTGGGTGAAATGAAGATACCATGCCAACTTTCAACCTTTTCAGAGTTCATTTGTAGTGCTTTTCAATTTCATGGTCATTTAGCTCAAAAAAAAAAGTAAATGCTTGAAAAATACCAAATGAAGTCAGAAAGGGTTGAAAATTGATGATGTGGCTTTGAATGGTGCATTTTGAACACACAAAAAGTCTGGAGTTCAAATAAGTTCAAAAACAATTGAAATCTCTTTTGTAACAGCTGAGTTTTCGTCCGAAACCCTGATACTTCGAAAGAGATTGTCCATTTTGTACACGAAGTGCATCGAGTTTTTGCCGTAACCCTCTCAACTTTTTAGCACATGCTATGTGGGTGAAATGATGATACCATGCCAACTGTCAACCTTTTAAGAGTTCATTTGTAGTGCTTTTCAATTTCAGGGTCATTTAGCTCAAAAAAATCGGTAAATGCATGAAAAACACCAAATGAAGTCAGAAAGGGTTGAAAATTGATGATGTGGCTTTGAATGGTGCATTTTGAACACACAAAAAGTCTGGAGTTCAAATAAGTCCAAAAAAATGAAATCCCTTTGTAACAGATGAGTTTTCGTTCGAAACCCTGATACTTCGAAAGAGATTGTCCATTTTGTACACGAAGTGCATCCAGTTTTTGCCGCCCTCTCAACTTTTTAGCACATGCTATGTGGGTGAAATGATGATACCATGCCAACTTTCAACCTTTTCAGAGTTCATTTGTAGTGCTTTTCAATTTCAGGGTCATTTAGCTCAAAGAATGAACTAGAAAACTTTTATAAAACTCTAATAGCAAAAAGAATGAACTAAAAGAATCAATTAAAATATTTTGTTATGATCAACTAAAACAAAACTATAATATTCTTCAATAGCAAAATGAATCAACTAAAAAGCTTTTATAAAACTCTAATAGCAAACTAAAATAACAAAATCTATTTTTTTATTAAAACGCCCATTTAAATTAACCTAAAAATTACCAAATTGAATATAATGGTAAAACACACTAATATTAAATAGCAGGAAAAAGAATCACTCAAAAATCTATTTTTAAAGTAAAGTTATTCACAAACTAGTGATTCACACAAATTTTAAAGAATTCAAATTTAAACTATTCAAATTTGAAAACTAATGGCATTAACAGAAAGTTTATAATTTTTGTGACCTAAAGCAAAAAGAATCACTCAAAAACTCTAAGTATTTAGCTGTAAGTAGAAACAAAAGAAAATAAATAAAGCAAAAAACAAAACAAAAATACTGGAAAAAAATAAAAAAAATGCCACCTACTGGGTCACCACGGCCTGCATACGACTAGAAACCCAACCCGCTAGTTGGGCCAGGATGCAGGCCCGCAGCAGGCCCAGTAGGCCCACAGGAAGAGAGACGCGTTTAGGCCCGTAGGCCTGCATAAGAGAGGAGCTCGAAAGGGGTGGCGCAGCAGCGTTTATAAACCAGTATCGGCGCCTCTCAGCTAGCGAGGTTGGACTAAACATCCACCCGCCCGACGCCATGCCAGCCGCAGCCCTTTTGTCCCGGTTGGTGGCACCAACCGGGACCAATGCCCCCCTTTAGTCCTGGTTCGTGTCACCAACCGAGACCAAAGGTCTCTGCTTCCCGCCCTTTGGGCTGACGAAAACTGACCTTTGGTCCCGGTTGGTGTCACGAACCGGGACTAAAGGGGGGCACTGGTCCCGGTTGGTGCCACCAACCGGGACTAAAGGCTTTGCTATATAAGCCAACACTTAGCGTTTTCTAATCTTAGTTCTTCTTCCCCCCGACGCTGCGCCGAACTACACGATGCCGCTAGGCTGCCGGACCGCGCCCTCGCCCTCGCCGACGCCCTGCCGTCCCTGATCCCGCTGACCGTTGCCGGTGCCGGTCCTCCTTGCGCGCCCTCCTCCCAGTCGTCGCGTGCGCCCCCGAGCCCGTTCCTCGTCGTCGCCGGCCTTCAGCTCCATCACAGCGCCCCAGTGAGCTCCCCCTTTCCCATTGCCGCTCCAGCAGCCACTGCTCTGGCCATGGTCGCCCCTGCTGCCACTGCTCCATGGTCGCCGCTGCTGCCACTGCCACTGCTCCATGGCCGCCGTTGTGCTTCCTCTGTTTTTTTAGTTGCATAATGACACGAGATGAATAGATAGATGAATTTTAGTTGCATAATGAGATGAGATGAGATGTATGTGCTCTGTTTTTTTAGATGAGATGAGATGAGATGTATGAGATGTTTTGTGGAAATGTGCTATGTTTTTTTAGATGAATAGATAGATGGATGAAATGTAATATGCATTATGTTTTAAATTTTGAAATGTGCTCTGTTTTTTTAGATGTGATAGATAGATGTTTCGTGGAGATGAGATGAGATGGAAGAGAAATTTTTTTAGATGTGATAGGTAGTATTTTTTGAATATTTTTTTTGTTCATAGAATATATTTTTTTGTTCATAGAAATTAGTTAAAATTTACCAAGTTTCTAAGTTACTAAGTTAAAATGTTCATATATTCAAAAAGAGTTAAGAGAGCGTTGTCGAGGCCACCCCAAACCCTAGAAGAGTTGTCGAGGCCACCCAAATTTACCAAGTTAAATGAGTTAAAAGAGCGTTGTTGTGGCCACCCCAAACCCTAGATGGGTTGTCGAGGCCACCCAAATTTACCAAGTTAAAAGAGCGTTGTCGAGGCCACCCCAAACCCTAGAAGCGTTGTCGAGGCCACCCAAATTTACCAAGTTAAAAGAGCGTTGTCGAGGCCACCCCATACCTTAGAAGCGTTGTCGAGGCCACCCAAATTTACCAAGTTAAATGAGTTAAATGAGCGTTGTCGAGGCCACCCAAATTTACCAAGTTAAAAGTTACTAATTTACTCCCGGTCCGCTCGCCCGACCAACTCTCGAGGCCACCCAAACCCTAGAAGAAAGAGCGTTGTCGATCTACCCCCTCCCCGCATAGCGATTATTTTTTGCAAAGTGTCCTATCCTGAAAGTATAACCCCGATAACTTCGACATGAGGGGGGACGTCGGACATGCATGAGAGTGGCGGTCCGCAACTAATCCATTGCTCATATATGCATATGATTCCTGTTGTGATTAGCTAGGTCTATGTTTGCCACTAATCCATCTCTCATGTTTGTATATTGCCATGTTGTAATATTTGCAGAAACTATGGAAAGAGACTTAGAACAAGAACAGTTGTTGGGGGATATAATCCTCGCCGGAGGTGATCCCTTGTCGTTTCTCAACGACACCGATGGTCAGGAAGGAGAGGATGACGGCTCCGGTGATCCAACAATGGAGGAGGAAGGAGATCATGACGGCTCCAGTGACCGAATGGCGGAGGAAGGAGATCATGATGACGGCTCCGGTGACTGAATGGAGGAGGGAGCTGTTGCAAAGTCCGGCGAGGTATATATATATATATATTAATTATGCCTATGCTGACTTGATGCATTAATTGTTTTGGTATGTACATATATTAACACTTCTTTCTTCTTTTAGCCCTCCGGATCGAGCCAAACTTCCGTAAGGAGATGAGGCCCGAAGAAAAGGTTGCGCTAGGATGAAAGGTTCATGATCACAGAAGTCGTGAAAGATGGCCAACCGATTGCTCCCAAGTGGACCAAGGACGCATTTGTACATCATTGCGGAGTTGTTGTTAGGGACAGCGTCCCGATCAGCATCCAGCAATGGAATAAGAATAAGGACCCTGAAGTTTCTTATGTCCAGGATAGACAGAAAGATGATCTTTGGACCTCGCTGATGACAAATTTCAGCCTACCGCCAGAGAAGGATCCGAATAACCCGGTTATAGAGCGAAAGGTCAAGGCGTTTGCTCCTAAGAAGATGGCAGAACTATTCAGGAACTAGAAGAAAGAGTTGAACACAAAGTTTGTTGTGAAAAAGGAGACTCCAGAATTCATCGATCGATATGAGAAGATAAGAGATCACTGGCCCGCATTTGAGGCCTACAAGAAATCGGAGATGGGTAAGAAAAGGTCACTAACAAACAAGAAAAATGTTGCAAAGAAGAAGTATCACCATCAGACGGGGTCAGGTGGCTACTACAAAGCCCAGCCGTTGTGAGACAAAGCTGAGCAAGAACTGCTTACTAAAGGGGTCCAACCAGCGACATTGAACTGGCCAGATCGTTCAAGGACTTGGTTCTTCGGGGTTGGGGGAACTTTGGACCCAGAAACAGGGGAGTGTGTTTGCACGGACGAGCAACTTGCAATACCCATCATGGAGCTTTAGAAATATATCAAGGCAGCGCAGGAAGGGACGTTCATTCCCGACAAAGAGAAGGACGAGCTGGCAGAGGCCCTCAGGAATCCTGAGCACCCTGGACGAACACGAGGCACACCAGGCTCAGTTCCGTGGGTGCATGGGTTTCCCGACAGCGGTGGTTATAGAAGCCGAGAGAGAAAGAGGAAAGAGGAAGCAACCGAAATGCATAGGATCAATACAAGATTAGCAAAGCTAGAGGAACTTGAGAGCCAGCGAGCTACCGACCAACCATCTCAGCGGCACGAAGATCCTTGCTTCGACGCTGCCCCAGAAGCTACCCCACAATCTCAGCGGAGAAGCAGCGTGGCTTCCACGGAGCTCGTTCAGCCTGATTTCACATCTCCTCGCTACCCCGTGGATAGTATCACGGAGGCTGAACATTGCGAGCTAATGACGAAATGCCAGAACTTGACCTTGAAGGCGGCGGTCGGCTCTGTTATACCTCCTCAAGCTGAGCAAACTTTTCATTGCCGTCAGATTCCACATGGCTATGCTGTTGTGACGGTGGATGAAATAATGGAGGGACTTGAGGAGCTGGAGCTTGACTACCCTACAGGTGAAGGGGAGATTCATCTGGAAAATGCTTTAAGGAGTACCTGTCTATGGAGAAAGGAGTACATCAAACTTCCAAACTGGACGCCTCCTCCTCCTCCTCCAGCGAGTCAGGGCACTCCGCCTCCTCCGGCGCGTGAGGGCACTCCACCTTCTCCTCCGCCTCCTCTGGCGCGTCAGGGCATTCCGCCTCCACCTCCGCCTCCTCCGGTGCGTCAGGGCACTCCGCCTCCTCCGGCATGTCAGGGCGCTCCGCAATGGGCGGAAGAGAGACGGCGCCACTCTGGCGGCTAGCAGTACAAGAGGCGGGAAGAAATTCAAATACGGTCCAAGCCTCAAGCCTCTGGAAAAGTTACCATATGAGAGGACCGATGAGGAAAATGCGGAAATCTATGCTGCCGAAGTGGAGGCTCATTTTGCATGGAAACCTCCACCTCCGAAGGAAACAATAGATCAGGTGAAAGTGAAGCGCACTCTGCGTGCCCTTAAGCGACCACCACCGTCTCCGTCGCAATCCAACTATGAGCGCATTATTGAAAGGACATATAAGGAAGCGCAGCGGTCGGGAAGTACTTGCAGTGCTACAAGAGAAGCAAAACGAAGAAGTGGGAAAACAATTCCCCAGCTCGGCGAACAGGTGAAGCAATCGTGCCCCCCGCTCAAGGTGTCTAGCGATATCATCACTAATCATCCGGGGCTACTGCCCGGTACCAATTGTAACACCCCCTGTAATTAACCACAGTGATCACCCTTAGTTAATGCAATGTCAGCAGTGCCTAATCATCATTTGCATAATATTGCATTTCAAACTCCTAATTCAAACTTTTAATTAAATTAAGGTGAAAATAAAAGTTTTTCAAATCCAGGAACTAAATTATTCATCATGTTGCAAATAATCTAGAGGCATTTATAAAATTAGCAGCAACAATGATTGGAATATTTATATGTCCCTAACATCCTAAAACAGCAGAAAAACAAAAGTATTTAATCCATTTATAATTAAATAAAATCCAAATGAAATGATATGAACTCAAAACCATTTTATGGTATTAGTAAAAGTAGCACTGGAGTATTGCGGCTAGTTCACATATTTTACAAAACTATAGATGGGCTCACACATTTTAGAAAAACAGAAAACAGAAGAAAACAGAAGACAAAACAGGAAAGAAAAGAAGAAAAAGAAAAGGCCCGCTGCGGCTGGGCCTAAGTAGCTACAGCACCGGCCCATCCCATCCCACACCGTCTCCCACCTCGCACTGCTCCTCCCCGAGCCGCTGTCGCCGCGCGCGCTCGGTGGATAAGGGCCCCCTCCCCGGACCCCGGCGTTCCCCCCTCGCCACTCACTATCCCTCTCTCCCCCTTCCCCATCATAGCCGAGCGCCACCGTCGCCATGACCGTCATCGCCCACGCGCTCTGCGGCCTCCCCGCCACCTGAGACCGCGCCAGGAGGACCGCCTGCGTCGACTACGTCGACTACGAGGTCGCGCTCGAGCTCGGCGCCCCGCAATGGCCAGATCATGCCCTTCCCCTTCCTCGGATCACTGCCGCTGCATCGCCTCGACCCACGCTGCCCCGAGCTCCCCTAGCTTCACCGGGCCTTCCCAGCAACGGCAGTGAGCCCCTCCCTCTTTTCCCTCATTCCATGCGCTCGATTTCGAGCTCTGGCGCCCGCTACACCGTCGCCCGATGCCCACCGCCGCGGACCTCGTCGCCGGCGACCGTCCGGCGACAATTTGGTCCCTTGTTGCTGTCCATCCTGCTCGCTGTGCCTCGCAGAACCTCTCTAGCGCTTCGCCTCGTCCATTTGCACGCCGATGCGAGTAACACGAGCACCGCCCGAAGCACCTCGCCGCCGGCGAGCTCGTAGCGCCCAGCTCCGGCCACCGCAGCACCTCGCAACACCGCCATTCGACGCGGCGTCGTCCCGCCGTTCGAACGCACCAAGCCTCGCACCCGGAAACCCCCTGTGGGCGAAACCCGAACCCATCCCGACGTGCGCCACCGCGTTTTGGCTCGTCGAAGCCAGCTCCGGCGCTTCTCCGATCGCCGTCCGACGTGGCCTGACTTGTGGGGCCCGCTGTGCCACTGACTAGTGGGTCCAGTTGACCTGTTGACTGGGTCAACTGCTGACTGGGCTAGCCCTGTGTCTATGACATGTGGGTCCTACCGTTTAAAATGATTTTGTAAATAAATAAAACTGTTAATTAGTTAATTAGTTAATTAGTACACTAATCTCTCATTGACCAGTAGGCCCCACTTGCTAATTAGTTTAAATAGATTAAACTAATTCTGATTAGTCAGCTCAGTCAATGACATGTGGGTCCCACTGGACCCACCTGTAAGGTTTGACTCTGGTCAGCCCCTATTGACTGCTGACGCCAGCAATGCGTCACGCTGACGTCACCTTTCACTATTCTGGATAATTCAAATTTAAATAAATAAATAAATTCAGAAAATGATTAAAACTTTAGAAAATCATATAAAATAAACCATAGCTCTGATCGAAAAACTTTATACATGAAAGTTGCTCAGAATTTCGAGACGAATCCGAATACGTGGTCCTTTCATCTGTCAGATGCCCCTAGCTACCTGAACATGGAACTTTTAGACTGATTTTGATAAATGAATAGTGCTCAACATTAATAAAATAGATCCAAATAAATTCCTAAATTAACTAAATTATTAAGTTAGGCAGTAGAACACCTCTGCATATCATTTAAACATGTCATGCATGTTGTTTGCATTTTTGCTGTGAATTTATTGTTTCTTCCCCCCTCCCTCTCTCTCGTTAGACGCCGAGACCGACGCCGACGCAGCAGAGTATGACTACGTCCCGGACGAGCAGCCTACTGACGATCAGCCCCTCTCAGCAGAGCTTCTAGGCAAGCACCCCCCTTTGAGCATTCCGATATCGCCTATTCTCTTCTCTCTTATGCTTGCATTAGAAATTGCTGCTGTTACTGTTATCCTATTTCTGCTGCATAGCCTGTTTATTGTAACCTGCTGTTGTTACATACCTGCTTATCCTAAACTGTTTAGTATAGGCTGGGTAGAGACCCATCAGAGACCCCCACTTTGCCCCCGACTGCCCCGCTGGATTATCAGAAGACCCGATCAATGGGATTGAAGACCAGGCCCCGGCACCGCACATCACCCCCCTAGTTGTACGACACTACCGGGTTACTATCGAGTGCCGAGGGTGATACCTCGTCAGCACTTCTGATGTTAACCTTGTAGGTTAGTTCATCGGTTGTGGTCATTGAGGGTGATTCCTCTTTCTCCACTCCCGGTAACGACGTTGTCATGCAACTCCTCAAGTGTAAACTTCGATGGTGATTCCTCCTTAGTTCACCTTGATGACTACATTAGGTGGAGTCCGTCGAGGGTGATTCCTCAGGTTTCCCCCTGGTGTTCGGACACACGGATACTTGGACTTTACAACTGTTACTTGTAAAGGAGGGTCGACCCTGAGGGGTACCCGCGAGTGATGTGAAGATGGGTTGACCTGGAGGGTACCCGAGAGTTGAATACGAGGCGTGGCCAGGCATTCTTAGCCCTTGCCGCAAGTCCTCGAGACGGGGCGACGGGGTCACATCTTTCGTGAGTCTCTGCTCGTTGCCGCACTATCAACACACTAACGGTTTGGATATTTGATCCGAGAGGGCCTCTGGCCTGATAGCACTAACCATCACGTGGGCATAGTATGGGCGTTCTGCGTCGTATGCATTAGCCGAAGCTTAATAGACGTCATGTGACTGAGTGGCGCGCGCCGTGTTGGACCGCGTTAAGCAACCGCCTTGATAGTGTGGGTTGTTAGGTCTGCTCACGGTCGCCCACGCAACGTGCAGGAGTTCCCCAGGCGATGGCCCAAGACCCCTGGGGGCATAGGTTTAGTCCGCCGTGCTGACCTCTTTAATAAGTCTAGGTCGGGTTGCGGCGTATCGTTTGGCCCAGGCCGGGCAAGACCCAGTAAAGTGTGTTCGGCCGGAGTTAAGCGAGCATGGTGGGTAAGTTGGTGCACCCCTGCAGGGAAGAAAACATCTATCGATAGCCGGTCCTATGGTAAAGGACACTCGGAGTTGTATCCCGATCGGTACAACTAGAACTGGATACTTGAGATGAGAAATGGATAGTATGGCTCTGGGATTGCTTTCTTGCAGGGAGTCGAGGAAGGATCTCTAGGCGAGGTTGACGACACTACTACTACGTTACATTATGCTAATCTGCACTCTTCTAATGCTGCAAGACCGCTGAAGATGCTGAAGATGCTAGTCTTCGATAGGACTTGGCCTTCTCTCTATTCTGGCATTTCTGCAGCCCAGTCCACATATGCAGCCCTTCTTTGATAATGTTGCATATGTAGTGTAGATCCTTACTTGCTGAGTACTTCGGATGAGTACCCACGGTTGCTTTGCTTTCTTTTTCTCCCCATATCCGTTTGACGCAACCAGATGACGGAGCCCCTGAGGCAGCTGCCCCCACCGATGGCTACCACTACTACCCCGAGGGTGGTTACTACTACGAGCTTGCCGACGACCAGGAGTAGGACCAGAGGGTCCCAGGTAGGAGGCCTGCGCCTTTCGATCGTAGCTTTTGTTTTGCCCCGCCTTTCTAAAGGCTTATCTGTTTATGTTTCATGTCTGTACACAGATATCTGATGCTTCCGCTGACGCTTGTATGCGAGCTTATGTATTCGAGCCCTCGAGGCCCCTGGCTTGTAATATAAAGCTTGTATGACTTTGTTTATGTTTTAGAGTTGTGTTGTGATATCTTCAAGTGAGTCCTTAGGCTTGATCATGTGCATTTGCGTGTATGATTAGTGCATGATTGAGCTGGGGGCGTCACAGGTAGGTATCAGAGCCAACTGCCTCTAGGAATCCCCCTTTCTAACTCCTTGGCCGAAGTTAAGTCTAGAACTTGAAAACTGTTTTACTAACATGGCTGTGTGGCTTACGGGCCCACGTCGCCAATTGGGTGGTATTAGGATCTTTTATTCCTCGTCTATACTCTGTACTCTCTTCCTTTCGGGTTAAGATTTTACTAACTCTAACATTAGGTTCTCGTGCTCACATCCACTCGGAGTTCTGAAATTAACCCCCCTTTCTTCAAGTCAGTGGGCCAGGTTCTGCTTGCAGGACCCCTTTTATCGAGGGCACCCTGTGTTGTCACTTGCAGATTCCTCGCTCTAGCAATTTTCTCCAACGTTGATGGAGCCTTTGCTATGTCTCGTTGTGTACTTCCTTACCGCGTGCCTGCGCGCCGCCTAGCATGTCTAGCTAATAAATTTGCGCCGTTATGCTGCCCGCATGTACCCGACTCTGTGTATGGATCTGTATGTCTTAAATGACCACTGTTCAGTATCTATTACACAACTTAATTCTTGTCGAGTTACATCATGCTTGTCGCTAAACACTCGCAATTGCTTTTACTAAACTACCCCTGTTGAAACTTAGCAGGATGGTTAGACCAGGTGGTCGTGGTCGTGGTGGTGGCCCTGAACACCCACCACCGCCAGATTATATGGCAGCTATGATGCAACAATTCGAGCTCAACCGTCAGTTCTGACCGGGATTATGGCTCAGTTTCCGCATCAGAACAACCAGAACCAGAACCCTGCTTCAATAACTCTGCCGAATTTATGCGTCTTAACCCCACTCAGTTTCACAACTCGGAAAAGCCACTGGATGCTGATGACTGGATTCGCGACATCACTCATGAGATGGAGTCTGCCAATGTCTCCCCTGCCAACTTTGTCACCTTTGCATCCTTCTTCTTAAAGGGTCCCGCTGCTCAATGGTGGGACACACACAAGTGTACACTGCCTGCTGGAACAGCCGTTACTTGGCCTGAGTTCCAGGCTACTTTTCATACCCGATATATTCCTCAGGGAATCATGGGCCGGATGAAGACTTAGTTCCGCAACCTCACTCAGGGCAACAAGACTGTCGAAGCCTATCAGCGGGAATTTCTTGACCTGTCCCGCTATGCTGAAGAAGACATCGCCACAGATGCTCGTAGACAAGAGAAGTTTCGTAGTGGACTCCACCCAGACCTCGAGCTTGCACTTGCTGCTCAAGACTTCACCAACTTTGCTACCCTTGTGAACAAGGCTATTCTGGTTGAGACCGCTCAGATCAAGCACAAGGAGTCACAGAAGCGCTATCATGATGCTGGCTCATCTTCGGGCTCCTCTTCACAGAAGCACCGTATCTGGATTCCCCACAGCATCTACCGTCCAACTGCCCCTACACCAAGACCGTACCAAGCTGCACCCCGTCTGCCTACTCCACCATCGAGGCAGCCTCTTCAAGCTACACCACCTCGAGCTCCCACACCACGTCCTGACAGTGGACTCTGTTACAAGTGTGGCAAACCAGGTCACCTTGCCAGGAACTGCTACCAGAATCAGAATGAACTAGCTCTGCCTGCGAATGCTCGTGGCAACAATCAGCCCCGCAACAATAATTCCAGGCCTTCTTATGGTCGTGAGCAGGCTTATCACGTCAACATGACTGAAGCTCAAGATCAACCAGAAACTATGATGGGTACACTACTTGTTAATTCAGTACCTGCATCTGTTTTATTTGATTCAGGAGCATCGCATTCATTCATGTCAGAACATTTTGCACTCATGCATGACGTTAAATGTGAAACGCTACACCATCCATTAGCGGTAAACACCCCCGCGGGTCAATGTCGAACTTCTATGTTCAGCCCCCAAGTCACTATTGAGATTGAAGGGTTGCACTTTCAGGCATTTCCCATTATTCTAAAGTAATCCAGCATTGACCTTATTCTGGGAATGGATTGGTTGAAGGCTCATTATGCCTCAATCAATTGTTCCACTAAAGTTGTTCATCTTCTGCACCCATCAGATGAGCTAGTGAATTATCATGCTCATATTGTTCAAAATGCTGAGGCTCAAATCTACGCCTTGAATGCGTTGAATGCTTCTCCGCTTGAGGGGATCAAAAACATTCCAGTCGTTCATGATTTCCAGGATGTCTTTTCGGAAGAACTTCCAGGAATACCCCCTGTTCGAGCCGTCGAGTTCGTTATCGACTTGAAACCAGGCACAACTCCTATTGCGAAGCATCCTTATAAGATGCCTCCGCACCACCTTCTCGAGCTTAAGGAGGAAATCGACAAATCCCTCCGCAAAGGCTTTATCCGTCCTAGTTCCTCTGCCTGGGGAGCACCTTCTCTCTTTGTCAAGAAGAAAGATGGTATGAATAGGTTGGTCCAAGATTACCGTCCTATCAACCAGGCAACCATTCAGAATAATTATCCGCTTCCCCGGATCAATGATCTTTATGATCAGCTTGCTGGATCATCAGTGTTTTCTAAACTCGACTTGAGGTTGGGTTATCACCAGATCCGTGTCCGCGAAGAGGATATTCCGAAAACTGCCTTCGTGACTCGTTATGGCTCCTACGAGTACACGGTCATGTCATTTGGCTTAACAAATGCTCCAGCCACGTTCTCCCGTCTGATGAATTACATCTTCATGGATTACCTCGACGAGTTCGTCGTGGTATATCTAGATGATATTCTGGTTTATTCAAAGAATAAGGAAGAACATGCTGAACGCCTTCGTCTTGTTCTGGAAAGGCTTCGAGAACACCAGTTGTATGCCAAATACTCCAAATGTGAATTCTGGCTCTCTGAAGTAACCTACCTTGGACATGTGATTTCCAAGGATGGAATTGCTGTTAACCCGGAACGAGTTCAGGCTATTCTTGACTGGACTCCTCTGAAGAACGTCAAGCAAGTGAGAAGTTTTCTCGGCCTCGCCAGTTATTGCCGTCGTTTTATCAAGAATTTCTCAAAGATTGCTAAGCCTTTGACTGATCTACTTCACAAGGGCGTTAAGTTTGAGTGAACAGAAAAATGTCAAGAGAGTTTTCAAACAATTAAAGATAAGTTGACATCTACCCCGGTACTTGCTCCTCCAGATTCTCGCAAAGACTTTGTAATTTATTGTGACGCATCTCGTGAAGGATTAGGCTGTGTCCTAATGCAAGAGCGTAAAGTGATTGCTTATGGCTCCCGACAGTTGCATCCGCATGAAGAGAACTATCCAGTACATGATCTAGAACTAGCTGCTGTGATCTATGCATTGCAGTTATGGCGACATTACATCCTCGGTAATCGTTGCGAGATCTACACGGATCATAAAAGTCTGAAGTACTTGTTCACTCAGCCATCCCTGAACCTCCGTCAGCACAGATGGATGGAGACCATTAGAGACTATGATTTGGGTATTTCTTATACCCCTGGCAAGGCTAATGTAATGGCTGATGCTTTGAGCCGTAAATCCTATTGCTGTGAACTTGAAGTCCAGCTAGAGCAACCACTTCTGTATGAAGAGCTTCGAAAGCTAAATATCGAGATAGTTCCTCAAGGATACCTAAATACCTTGGTTGTTGAACCAGCCCTTGAGAAGGCTGTTAAGAGTGTGCAAGCTAAAGATGCCAAAATTTATCTCATGAAGAAAGACCTTCACCTTGAAAATTACAGGCATTTCTCGCTGTCTAAAGATGGAACCTTGTACTTCAGAGACCGCATTGTCGTACCTCGCTTCGAGCTTATGACTGACAAAGTCATGAAGGAGGCACACGATACTCCACTGTCTATTCATCCGGGTAGCACCAAGATGTATCGTGATCTCCGTCAAAGGTACTGGTGGTCTAAAATGAAGTAGGACATTGCTCGATACGTTGTTGAATATGACGTTTGTCGCCGCGTTAAAGCAGAACATCAGAAGCCTGCTGGAATTCTGCAACCACTTCCTATTCCTTTATGGAAATGGGATAAGGTTCAGATGGATTTCATTACTGGCCTTCCCAAGTCATAGAAGGTTCACGATGCTATTCTTGTCTTCGTCGACCAACTTTCTAAGGTTGCACACTTTCTACCCGTCAAAGAGACTATCACTGCTAGCCAGTTAGCAGAGCTGTATATCTCTAGAATTGTTTCACTCCACGGCATTCCGAAGGAGATTAGTTCGAACCGTGGCGGTCTTTTCACTTCCAAGTTCTGGGAAAGTTTCCAAGAAGCTATGGGAACTCATATTACCTGGAGTTCAGCTTATAACCCACAGTCCCAAGGCCAAGTCGAGTGAGTCAATCAAGTGCTATAAGACATGCTTCGGGCTTCTGTTATATCGTTCGGTAAGAAGTGGGAAGAATCTCTTCCGTTTGCCGAATTCTCTTATAACAACAGCTATCAAGCCAACTTGAAAATGGCCCCCTTCGAAGTGCTTTATGGACGTAAGTGTCGAACCCCTTTGAATTGGTCAGAAACTGGGGAACGACCGCTCATGGGACCGGACATTATTCAACACGCCGAAGAACAAGTCCGAATTGTTCGAGAAAATCTCAAGGCGGCTCAGGACCGCCAGAAGAGCAACTATGATCGCAAACGATGGGGTTTGACCTATCAACCAGGTGATCAAGCTTATCTGCGTGTCACTCCTATGAAGGGCACCCATCGTTTCGGAATCAAGGGCAAGCTAGCTCCACGCTACATCGGCCCCTTTCACATTGTGGCTAGACGTGGACAGGTGGCATATAAATTGGAGCTGCCACCGTAATTCTCTCATATCCACGACGTCTTCCATGTGTCACAACTTCGTAAATGCTTCAAGGAATCTCCGCACCACGCAGTGGATCACGAGATGCTCGAATTGTATGATGATCTTTCTTATAAGGAGCATCTGATCCGCATTCTGGATGAAGCTGAACGTCAGACCCGTCAGAAGACGACCAAGTTCCTGAAAGTGCAGTGGTCGAATCATACTAAAGATGAAGCCACTTGGGAATGCGAGGAGCATCTTCGGGAAGAATATCCCGACCTCTTTCCTTCTACCTCCTGAATTCTCGGGACGAGAATTCTTGTTAGAGGAGGAGAATTGTAACACCCCCTGTAATTAACCACAGTGATCACCCTTAGTTAATGCCATGTCAGCAGTGCCTAATCATCCTTTGCATCATATTGCATTTCAAACTCCTAATTCAAACTTTAAATTAAATCAAGGTGAAAATAAAAGTTTTTCGAATCTAGGAACTAAATTGTTCATCATGTTGCAAATAATCTAGAGGCATTTATAAAATTAGCATCAACAATGATTGGAATATTTATATGTCCCTAACATCCTAAAACAGCAGCAAAACAAAAGTATTTAATCCATTTATAATTAAATAAAATCCAAATGAAATGATATGAACTCAAAACCATTTTATGGCATTAGTAAAAGTTGCACTGGAGTATTGCGGCTAGTTCACATATTTTACAAAACTATAGATGGGCTCACACATTTTAGAAAAACAGAAAACAAAAGAAAACAGAAGACAAAACAGAAAAGAAAAGATGAAAAAGAAAATGCCCGCTGCGGCTGGGCCTAAGTCGCTACAGCACCGGCCCAGCCTCCCGCACCGTCTCCCAACTCGCACTGCTCCTCCCCAAGCCGCTGTCGCCGCGCGCGCGCCCCCGCAGCCAGGCCCCCCCTCTTCCTCGCTCGACAGCGCGCTCCCGCGCCCGTCGGTGGATAAGGGCCCCCTCCCCGGACCCCGGCGTTCCCCCCTCGCCACTCCCTCTCCCTCTCTCCCCTTCCCCATCGTAGCCGAGCGCCGCCGTCGCCATGACCGCCATCGCCCACGCACTCTGCAGCCTCCCCGCCACCTGAGACCGCGCCAGGATGACCGCCTGCGTTGACTTCGTCGACTATGAGGACACGCTCGAGCTCGGCGCCCCACAACGGCCGGATCGCCCTTCCCCTTCCTCGGATCTCCACCACTGCACCGCCTCGACCCACGCTGCCCCGAGCTCCCCTAGCTTCAACGGGCCTTCCCAGCAACGGCAGTGAGCCCCTCCCTCCTTTCCCTCATTCCACGCGCTCGATTTCGAGCTCTGGCGCCCGCTACACCGTCGCCCGATGCCCATCGCCGCGGACCTCGTCGCCGGCGACCGTCCGGCGACCATTTGGTCCCTTGCTGCTGTCCATCCTGTCGTGGATTTGTCATGGCAGATGTCCTTAGTGCGAGGACTTAGTCGTGAGGCCAACACATCTATGTGGTAGCTTGAGAGGTGTTGGTCGGAACCGAGAGACGCGAGGTTTTTACCCAGGTTCGGCCCCTCACGGTGGAGGTAAAAGCCTACATCCTGCTTCATTGATGTTGATCATGTTGATGCTCACGATTACAAGGGCGATGTTTCGCTACCTCTATCTCGAGAGCTATTGACTTGTCTGTCTAAAACTTGTCCCTCTTGGGGTGCCCTGTCCCTCCTTATATAAGTTGGAGGGGCGGGTTACATGAGGAGTCCTAGTAGGACTAGGACTATTCTAAGTGGAATCCTAGTCTTGCTTCCTTGGTAAGGGAAAACTCCTTATGCCTTTCCTCTTAAGCCGGCCCACCATAACATAAGCCGGCCTTCCATGAGCCGCCTTCTGGGCTGCTGGGTCTTCTCGCTCCTCTAACCCGCCTGCCGGGTCACCAATGAGTCACCAGGCCCGGCCGGGTCATCAATGAGTGGAGAGCTCCGGGTGGGTCACTTAGTGAGTCGCCAGTCTTCGGGCGGGTCACTAGTGAGTCGCCATGTCCGGCCGGGTCATACTTCCGGCCGGGTCAATACCGCGGGGTATATCCCCGATATTAGCCCCCAGTTTAATTTGGATTTATCCATGTTAAACTGATTCTGCAAAATAAACACAAGAACAAATTTGACAGGTTGTGCTCCAAATTAAAAGTTTTTCTGAGCCGGCACCTGATCATCCTTAAGTCCTTGTCATCTCCTTCTTCTGTAAAGTCCGGGTCAATAGACCAGCTTCATAATCAATTTGCTTGTAGGAAAATATTGTAAAAAAGAATCCATTTAAGTCAGCCTTCAATGCTCTGACTTGATAAAAATATTGGACTTAAGATGTCCTTCTGGAGCTGAAACAGTTGTTGACTACTCCGGCTTAATGATGCTACAACTTTTCAAGTTGTGATCCTCGAAATTGCCGGGTTATGATTGATAATGCCGGATCATGATTGTTGCCAACACCGGGTCATGTAATTGACTTTCTTGAGTTATCCAGGCCAAAACTGAGAATATAATACCTTGATATGCATATCATCTGTAGCCCCCAAGTCTTAAGAGAAAAACATAGTGATAGCTTAAGACTTGCTTCAATATAAATGCTGCAACTTTAGAGAAATCCAGGTTGTTCATCTAAACCACCAGTCATAAACTAAATATTTTGTACTTCACATGTGTAGCCCCCAAGTGTCGGGTCATTATGCAATAATGAGCAGGGACTTTGTAAATAAGATCATGTAGATTTGAGCAGCAACGTGTAGCCCCCAAGGGCCCGCTCAGTAAGATAATACTGAGCTGGGACTTTACATGTACTTCAAAAAATAACACCAAATGATGTAACTCCCAAGTTTCGGGTTACCTTTGACATGAGCAATTAGTAGCCCCCAAGAGCCGGCTCATCACCATGTGATGGGTCGGGCCTTCAATGAGTCGAGTTAAAAATGACTTTGCATTAGCCCCCAAGTGCCATGGTGCATGCTTGCAGTGACATGGGACTTCCATATTTGATCCAATCATGTTTTGAATAATGTAGCCCCCAAGTGCCGGGTCGTATGCTTGCAGCAACTCGGGACTAAATAAAACCATATCCATTGTCCGGATGATGTTGCTGAAAGCCTTTGCATATTCAATATTGTACCATGCTCTCTGCTGTGAGCCAGTATTCTTGGATAAATAAATAATAGCCATTGCTCTGAAGCGGCTTTGAAAACCTCAATCATAATATTGGTTATTGATAATCACAAAAAGAATCCAGACATGTTGGCTATTAAAGATTTGAATAATATAATCTGGTATGAAAGCCTCAATCATTCAATACCATAATGAAAATCCAGCCAAGTTTGGCTATTAAAGATTTGAATAACTTATCTGTTTGACAAGTAAATCTGGAGTTAAATATCCGGCGGCTCTGGGCCGATGGCGACTTAATGCGCATCCATTGTACTCCGGGATGCAACCCGGCGGCTTATAGCCTTTGTAAAAATTCAGAACTGATAACTCTTTTGAAACACCAATTTAATTTTTGATGATGGACTTGAACTTAATCGTTTATTTAAACCATAACTCTGCATGTTCTGCACAAAGTTTAAACAACATATGCACTGGGGACTTAACGTCAAAAGCCAGGGCGGGTAACAACCCAAATATAATATAGTCTTATGCAATTATGGAAAAGACTTGAATTAGGGCCATTCAAGCCAAAATATACTGGCGACTTAAAGTCCAAAACCAAGGCGGGTTATCAAACCTCACATATTCATATAACCAGTTAAACATACCTGTAGATTTAACTTATACTGCCGGCTCATATTGCCATATCCAGTGAGGGTGACAACCCAAAGATGTATAAGCGCATGATTCCAAGGGCGCAATCCAAAATATACTGGCGACTTAACGTCCAAAGCCAGGGTGCAATCAAAAATATACTGGCGACTTGACGTCCAAAGCCAGGGTGCAATCCAAAATATACTGGTGACTTAACGTCCAAAGCTAGGGCAGTTTACCAAACCCAAAATATTCATACCATTATTGAAAGACATACCTGTAGATTAATACCATGGTGATGCCTTGATAATTATAATCCGGAGCCAGTATCAACCCGGAGTCATGAAATATCATCATTTTGATTGCTCAAGGTAAAGATATCCTGGCGACTTAACATCTGCTATCAGGGCGGGTTATCAAACCCAAAGATGCTCAATGATGAGTCATATAATCAAGGCTACATGGCCTGTGAAATCGGTTCAAACTGCCGGCTTATAATGCCATATGCAGCAAGGGTAACATCCCAAAAGACTTAGAGCACAGAACTCCAAGTGCACAATCAAGGCATACTGGCGACTTATCGTCCAAAGCCAGGCCGGGTTATCAAAACTCCGGATACACTCAAATATGAGTCATAAGGATTAAGGTGACATGGCCTGAATCAATTTTAAACCATATATCAATATGGTACAAAGATATGAACCCAAACAATGTTCAAAGCAAATAACAAATTAAACAAAACAAGGCCTTCATAGGCCGCCAAGCCTCAACATCAAATGCTATTCAAGGGCCGCACAGCCACTGAGTTTAATCCTTTATTCAAACCTGTAAGCCGGGCCTCACATGACCAATCACCGTTTTAACTTTGACAAGTTCAGAGTCTTTATAAGATTGACTGTCAAGAGTACGACGAGTCATTCCAGGATTACCTGGGCGGAGTGGCAGACATACAAAGGCAGGATAACCCGGATTTTTGGTGAATACACCTGGCGTCCAAGCCGATCAAAAGGGTAAATAAAGCTATGTTCATTGAACAGGAAGCCCCCAAGTGATATATAATGAGCCCTCAAGGCCGGATACCTATGTTTGAAATGTGCACTGCGACAAGTTCTCTTTGGTAACCTTGGGCAATAAGCCCCCAAGTGATTTACAATCAAGGCGTACAAGTCGGATCAAAGGGTAATCATAGCTATGCTCAGTGAGCAGGAAGCCCCCATGTTATTTATAACAAGGCGTGTAAGCCGGATCAAGCAAGTAGTCACAGCTATGCTCAGTGAGCAGGAAGCCCCCAAGTGATCTATAATGTGATAAGCCAATAAGGCAGATGCCCATGTTTGAAATGCGCACTGCAGCAAGTTCTCTTTGGCAACCTTTAATTTTTCCTCGAACTTGCGAGAAATGAATTCCCCTTGAACCGGATGTTGAAACGGATAGTGAGAGCTCAAAGCATTGTGGGAGAGATTTCCCTTTGAACCGGATATTGAACCGGAATCTTTTCTTGTAACCCGGAACTCTTCCATTGAACCGGAACTTTTTGACTGCTAGGCAATTTGTAAGCCGGAAACTTCTTGACAACCCTTAATTTTTCATCAATGTGGCAGTAGCCTCCGGGACCGGGTTACTTTTCCCTCCAATGACCCATGGTTCTTGAACTTGGCAAAATTTGCTAAGTCATGTCATCGTAGCCCCCGAGTCTTAGGACGACTCGAGGAGTTGGCTTAAAATTATTCATTCTTGGCTATAGCATAAGATGTATATCCTTAAAGTTGATAACGCGATGTGAATCCATGGAAAGTTTAGGTCGACCATGGCAGGTTCCACATGACCCCGTATGATTTATGTCAGTAATCCGGCCAGTGGTTCATCCCAGCTGTTTGTTGAAATTAAACAAACCGCAGTAGCGGTGACTTGCGCGCATGTCCATTGAATCATCCGGCACAAGCAGAAGGTGAGAATATATCATTTGTTCAAGAATTGTTGTAATAGACCGGGCCACCGGAGCAACGACTTGCTTGCATTCAATAAGTAACTCGTGCCGACAGGTGCAGCTCCAGCATGTTGATGTAGACCAGACCGCGGGGGCGGACCGAAAAGACGGCCGCAGCATCAGAGGCGGCACGGACGCGGGCGAGTGGGCTGCGGGCACGGACAGACTAGTCGGCCACGGCGTTGTAAGCCGGAGCGGACGGGCAAGTCAATCGCAGGCGTGGTAAGCCGCGTGGACGGGCGAGTTAGTCGCGTCGTGTTAATGTAGACTGGGTCACAGAGGCCTCAGCTTGCACATACCTTCGCCGAGCATTATGGCACGGTCAGATATTATCGCATGATAATGATAATGTGAGAGCTATATATCCATGACGTGACTATCGCTTTTGCAGTGAACAATTATCCTGTATCAAAAAATGTCACAAGCCAGAGTACTTGTTCTTTAAAGAATAAAAATATATCAATAAAAATTGATTGGACATAATTCACATGATTTGTCCGGACAATAGATGATCCATTCCAACAGGGGTGGCTCAGCACGAGGTCACAGTGGCAACGGGAACCGGGCGGCCCAGAACGGACCCTGCAGGTCATGTTGACTTTGCCTTTGCTTAAATCCCACAGATAAGTGAAGCAGTATGTGCAGCGCCCTTGTGATTGAAGTGGCACCTAGGCTGCGCGTGCACGCATTGTTTCCTGGCGACGTGGAGTCCTCAGTCTTCTAACCGATAGATCTTGTTGTCAGGACATTATCTCCAAACACTAGTACCCAGAGCGGCTGGTTTTTGTCTTCACTGAAGCCAAATAAATAATTAATCTTGTATCCGCTTTGGTTTTTGACTAGCACCGAAAATGCGCGGCGCACGCTGCACCCGTGGCAGGCCTGGTTTATGTTCCGGATAAGTACTTGGCCATTGGCATTTATTACCAGTTTACCATCAGGAGCGCCTATTGTTTTGATGTTCTTAACAATAGCACAAAAATTTAAGAAAACCAGAATTTGACTGGTTTCTATCTGGGCAAGAACCCAAAAAGAAAATATTTTTCCATGATATTTATCGTTCATAGAGTTTGTTTTTGTCAAATAATTTAAAACCAGTGTTGGTTTGGTTCTGGAAAACCAAGCAGTTTTCTGAACCCTGATGCCGATTTTATACTTTTTCTAAGAAAAATAAACTTCTAATTTTCAATTAAGTTATTAAAGGAGAGAGGAAGTTAAGATTTTTTTTGGTCTTTTGCTTTATGGAAATGAGTAGTGAAAAAGTGCCTATGCGAATTCATCATTTGACAAAAAGGGAAAAAGGATGGTGCTATATATTCTTTCATATAATGGTAACCAAGTAATTCTCCACATCCGGCAGCACCAATCATTTCCTTCAGCTTAGCATGCGAATTCAAACTCAAGCATACTATAGTTCTTGAACAGAAAAAGAACCAGCTCTTTGAACTGTAGTGCTAGAATTAGTGATAATAGAACAATGAGCATCAAGTCAAACGAAAACAGTAGCAAGGAAAGACGATAGATGCAATAGTCTAAACCTGTAATTAACCTATGATTATATCCTTATGTAAGCAATCATAAATTTTTGGAGCAATTTATTCTGCCCGTCCATGCATGGTGTCATTTCAACCACATTATACAGTCCTTATACATGATCAATTGGACTTATCTTTTACTGGTGTGGTTCTTGTTGAGAAGTTGTTTGTACAGTCCCACAAAATTGTTTGCAGCTTTT
This sequence comes from Thinopyrum elongatum, assembly GCA_011799875.1. NCBI lineage: Eukaryota > Viridiplantae > Streptophyta > Magnoliopsida > Poales > Poaceae > Thinopyrum > Thinopyrum elongatum. The sequence goes on from CM022297.1 coordinate 506,832,812, forward strand.
TAGTAAGAGTTTAGTACTTGGCATGCATGCTATGGAAGTACTGGTAGTTGATTACGCAAGCAGCGACCTGGTCTGCAAAGAATAAGCAAACCTAATATGAAATTAAACTGCAGTTCGTGTACGGACAGAAGCATGCATGCATATGTTATCCTGGATTTAATTGCCTGAAGTGTTTATTCCTAATTAATTGGCCCATGCATGCATACTGGTTTGCAATGATGGAGCCAGCTCTTTCAGATAGAATTTGAGGCGTTGGACCGACTGCTGACCAGACCTGAACCTACTTCAGATTTCAGACAGGTTATGCTTTCCATGCCGCAAGTCTGTGTACATGTACTCTGGAAGAAGAAATTTCACACCAAGTGAAACGGATCTTATTGAGCGGATGCATTATTGCACTCATATTCATTTTCTCTGTTCTTTGATAGTGTATAGTACAATCCATTGCTTTAGTCTAAAGATGGCTACAATTTGAGAGGAAATTAAAGTACGTTAGTGGTGATACAACACTGAGCTATTCTCAACTCGGTGACAAAAATACCCAGACGAACGCATGCTTCTGTGTTAAATACTGACATAAAGGATTAAATTTCTCATTGCTAATGAGTGGGCAAATGCTATTAAGTCATCTTGCTCGGCCTAATTAACAGAACTGCTAGTAGCTATTCTTGTAGTACATTAGCAGTATGCGCTTCACGACCATGGCAGTTTGGGGCACCATTGTATCTGAACTAATTTTAGAAGGAAAACAACACAATTAAAATTTTCACAAAGGAAGTGTCACTTGTATGCTATACACCGACCATAGATGATCCTGCTTCTCTCAACTCTCAACTCTCCATGCCAGAACAAAGCCAAAAGTTTCAGATCACACTATTCATTATCTTGAAGGATAGAAAGAGGGGAAAACAGCAAAAAATGTAGTCTTCTATTTTTCAAGTTTCATTGAATAGAAAGAACGCTATTTTGTTTAACGACAAAAGAGAACAACTCCAATTAATGAACAAACTGAACTGAAGACTACCTTGTGATCCTTCAAAAAAATTCCAGGTCCCAAACCATGAAGACTACCTTGTGATTCTTCCAAAATTCTTCACGTCCCAAACCATGAAATAAAGCGCTTCCCAGGTCCATCAGAGAACCATATGATGGACCATTGCTCGTGTCCATATGTTCCGTCACTTCCATGAAATCGCAACTAACTGCATGACAAAGAAGAATTGGACCAAGTAGTAGTAGCAGTATTTACTAACCATGTCAAGCAAAAAATAGTCTACTTGATATAATATGATCTTGAAACATAAACATAAATCAGAAAATGACCATGATGTGCAAAAATTGTTATATATATATATATGAAAATCATCACCATAAATCACATGAGACATACTTGTGCAAAACTAATTCCATGAACTGAATAAACTGTGCAGCAGAAGAGCGAGTAAGCTCTGTCGAAAGGACCATCTCGGCGATGTAAAGTTGGTGTTCAAAAGTTGCTATTAGTAAGGAGTAGTGCAGATTCAGTTTCTGGTCGAAAACAACAATGGGATGGACTAAATCTTTCATGCACAACTCGGGACAAAAAATCTGTAGTGGAGGTTCAAATATGTGTTTAGTATATACATAGTCTTGTGAGAAATCTAACTATTTAGTAGTAGAAACATATACCTTATCCCTCTGCTGTCTGTAGCTGATCGGATGCTGGTTTGTAGGATACATCTGCCAAAGATAGACTCCAACAACATATTCACAATAACAATCGGTGTTTCTTCACTGTTTGACAGAATGAAGGGATAGTAATAGTAGTAGTCAGAGAAATAATCTTGCATGTCTAGTTCATATGGTGATGATATCATGATTCAAATAGAACTAAAAAATATTTTACTATGATAATAAAAATTAACCGTAGTGGAATCTACAGTTCAGAAAGAAGTGGTTAATTTGGCGCAAGATAGATAACATAATTCCAAAAAAATTACAGAATTTTGGTCAAAAACGAAAAGCATGCAACCAACAAACCGCAAAACAATTTAGTTAGAGGAGATAGTAAATAAAAATACCCCTTAAATTGTAGAATTGTTATGGCGGCGTCGCAACTATCTTACTACTGCACAAACCTGTAAAAAGTCAGGTAGAGGGAGGGGAGGGGAGAGAAATTGTGTGTGAAATATATCCCTTTTTAAAAAAAAAACTTGGCATATTTTTTCTACGGGGAAAACTTTTTTTAAAATGGTCACTGGGACTGTTCATGTGAGTGCACTGTTTCATGGACAATCACTGTTCACTACTACTGTACGTTATGTTTACTGTTCGTTTTTACTGTTCAGAAGTACACACGTTTACTGCGCAGGTGTTCACTGTTTGCTGTTCGCACACACTGTTCACTGACGGTGATGTTGCCATGTATATGTGAACAATAGATGCCGAAAAAAATTCATAAAAAAGGAAAAGCAAATGCTTCCCGCTTTAGTATAGTAACTTACTTATGTGAGAGCCACTACAGTCCTTTGTATTGGTGATGTGAGTACATGCTTTCCTTTGCTGATCTCCTAACCTCCGCATCTTTTTTGAAACCCACTTGAGGCCAGCGTTCGAGCAACTCGCCCGGAAGTGGGTCAACGGAGCAGCTCCAAGGCGGGGCGGTTCTCCCGCAGCGGAGCACATCGATGGACGAGGTCCTGGTCAAGCTCGGAAGAGCCCGGGCACGCAGGCGCGGCGGCGGGCTGCGGGTCGGAGGGAGGCCAGGCGGCTCTCGGCGCGGGGCGGCTCTCGGGCGGCTGCTCCTGCTCGTCACCAGGAAGCCCGGAAGCGCGGAGCGGTTCATCAGCAGCGGTTCAATGCCGAGCTGTCCAGAGGTGCAGGGCGGCTCGATGAACAGTGGGCGCGTGGCATTGGGCACCCGATAAGGCGGCTCGCGGCCGCTGAGGTAGCAGGCCGGCGAGGCAAGGCCGCAACCGCGGCGGGTCACAGTAGCAGCAGAGGCAGCCGAAGTGACTGGGCGGCTCAACGCGCGTCCGCGGGCTACATGGGCGCGCAGGAGCCGGAGCCAGCGAGGGGTTTGGCGACTGGTGGCGCGGCAGCGGCCTGAAGCTTGATCATGGCAGAGGTGGAGCAGGGCGGCTCAAGAAACGGGCGCGCGCTCCGGCAGCAAGGCAGTAAGCCGACCAGGCGAAATACAGCGAGGCGAGTCGGCTCGGATCCGGGTTGTGGCTGCGTCCGTTTCCCGGTCGTGCCTCCGCCCTCCAGTCCAATCCGGGATTCTGCTCGTCAAAAATTATCCAATGTACCATCCTGGTCGGTTTGTGCGCCTGCATGTTGTAGATTTTGGCGTGGCCGAAAAAAACTGACGACTAAAATAGCAGCTTCACGTAATCCATACTAGCAGTAACTACTACTAGTTGAAGTAGTACATGATGGTTCCTTGGATTTGACCCGGTCTGCACGTCACAAAGTATGGATGATTCCCTCGAGACTTGGGAGCCACGCGCGGTTGCAGTGAGGTTTGCCTTCGATCCGGAATACAAGACGCCTTCGGTGGATTTCTGCAGCGGCGCGTAGCGGAGGCGAGCCGCCGACGAAAACGAGCCGGCGACGGCGACTCAGGGGAAGCAAATTTTGACGGCCACTTCAGGGGAGGGATTTTTTGTCCAAAGAGACCCACTGCCCAGTGGAATTGTCAAAAAAAGACCCCCTCTGTACGCAATTGACAAAAAGGACCCCCTCAGCCGTGGCGGCAGGCGCGGCTGGCGACACGTGGCACCTGCCGCCACGACGGGAGGCGGCCGCGCGGGGTATAACGTTTCCCTCACAGTACCGTGGTTGGGACGGAACAGGGCGGGCCTGGTGGGCCCTGCCGCCACCAGACAAGGCGGCCGGCGCTGCTCCTGCCGCTCGCAGGCCGACAAGCCCTGCTGCTCGCGGGCCCAGCCGGTGGGCCACGCCGCCACTGCGGGAGGCGGCATCTCTGCTACACGCACGACAACGGACGCTGACGGCGCTGATTCCCAGGCGCGACAGCCACACTGACGGCGGTGATTCCCACGCGCGGGAATTGGACGCTGATGCCCTGCTTTTGGTTCTTTCACCCGGGAATCTGTCCTGTTTTTGCTTCTTTTGCCTCAGCGGATGCGACGGCATTGCGAGAATCGCTCTGGCTATTGCTTGAGCGGATGCGACGGCACTGCGGGAATCAGTCACTCGCTGCGGGAATCCGATGCTGCGGGAACCTGTTGTGCCGACACTACAGGGATCCTAAAATTTCCCGCCTAATTTCGTCTGTTCGCGCTTATTTTCTCGTCATCATTTGTCGTCTGAGCCTATAAAAGGAGACACCGAGTCTCTTGTCCAGCCATCCTCGAAATCGCCACTGCGCAAAGTGTGTAATACATTTTTTCAGTCGGTATGAGTTTGTCTTGCTCGGATCAAAGCATTAGGCCGAGGAAAATGAAGAATGCAAGTTTGCCTCCGGGGGTGGCAGTCTTGCGGTGTTGGTGTGGCGATCTTTGCAAGGTGAAGGAGGTGACGGATTTTTCAGATTGGTTGGGCATGAAGTTTTTCATGTGCGCCAATTATGAGGAAGATCCACCCGTAGCTATTTCAGAGTACGACAAGACTCCGGTATACTTTAACCATCACAAATAGATATTGTTGGTATTTTGATTGATTCTTTAATAACATTCATGTTTCTTGTTGTAGTCTCCTCCGCCTCTGTGCATGTACTATCGTTGGATTGACACGGAGATGCCGGCTTGGGCAGTGACTGAGATTCGTGAAAGAAGTCGCCGTGCATGGAATAGTTTCTATAAGGAAGAGCGACGTGAGAAGACGGAAGCTGAGGAGAAAGCAAAGCAAGAGAGAGAGTTAAAAGAATACTATGCGGAGCAACACCGTTTTTTTCAGGATTTGGGAAAGAAAAACAGGGAAGAGGCTCGTCGCATGGAGGAGCAGGAACGACAGCGAAAGGAGGCTCGTGAGGCGGAGAGACAGAGAAAGAAAGAAAGGGCTCGTGAGGCCAAGGCAGCAGAAGAAGCTGGCGATGGAAAAGGAAAATATCCATGCTGGACTCAGTAGATTCCTATGGTAGTATTTTAAATTTCGCAATCGTTTGTATCTTAATTTCTGCAGTTTAATGTAGCTTTATTTCAGTAGTTAAATGTAGCTTTATTTCAATAGTATGATGTATCTTATTTTCAGTTGTACCGTGTCGTAATGAAAAAAAATATAGTTTTAGAATAAAATGTGGCATTTTCTTTCCATCCACTAATTATCAAATGTTGTGCAACAACTACAACATGAAATTAAGATAGAACATAATGCCCTACAATAAGACAGTACAAACTAATAATGCAAGTACATTTGAATTAAACGGTAGAACTGGACTTGCTTAAAAACTACATGAAGGCATCATCGTCATGCTCCATCGATGCAGAACTCTTGCCCTTCGAGGATCCAGAAATCTTACCTTTGGACGATGCAGAACTCTTGCCCTTCAAGGATGCAGAACTCTTGCCCTTGGACGATGCAGAACTCTTGCTCTTAGACGATGCGGTAGTTGTGGCCTTGGTGCTGGGCATGAAGATATCATCTTCATCCTCGCTATCGTCAGTCCATAAAAAAGTATGTTTTGCTGCAAACACACTCTTATGCTCTATCTTCTTCCATCTTCCATGCAACCTGAGAAGTTCTTTTCGTATCTCCTCAAAGGTCCTGGAAGGCCACCCACACCTAGATAATGCGTGACTCAGCTCATTCATGAGAGTGTCACTATTGATGAGTTCATCCCATGGAACTATTGTATTGTCTATCTTGAAATTGGCGGCTAAACGCAGAAGACATTGGGATATACTAGGGTGAAAACTACGATCAAAAGGATAACCAGACATCTTGAGGAGACTAGGAGACTACACTGAAGTGTGTATCGACCTTAGTGTGGAGGGGTTTTTTATAGATTCAGAAGAGAAGAATAGGCGGGAACTCAGAAGCGGGAACATATGGTGGGAGATATAGGCGGGAATCGACGGTGCGAGGTATACGCGGGAACACAGAAGCGGAAAAGTATGGCGGGAGATATAGGCGGGAAAGGGCGGTGCGAGGTGTACGAGGGAACTCAGAAGCGGAAAAGTATGGCGGGAGATATAGGCGGGAAACATTGTTGCCGACTGGTGCATTTTTATTTCAGCATACATAGATGTTTCTTACATAAATCGTAAAGTCTGATACTGACATATGTAGATACAATGGGTCGCACATGTAGATAGATGAATCACCCTAGTCGACGACGGCCACCTGGCCTTTCCTTAGGACTGGAAAGCGACAAGCGATTAGGTGCTTGAGTTACACGAAGACCGCGGCCGTACTTGTAACATCCTCAGCATCACACTACAGTAACTATCCTCTTAAACATGCCAAGTCATCATCATTGCAACCCTTGATCACAGTGGATAAGCAACTCATGTCAAACTTCTTCTCTGAGATCTATTCAAATTCAAGTGAAATATTAAGTTGCTCAAACACTGTTGGAAAAATGTTCATTAAGTAGCAAATAATCCATAAGCAATTATAAAAATAAGATCAACATTAATTGGACTATTAAAATGACTCTATCATCATAAAACAGTACCTAAAACAGCCATTTTTAATCCATTTGTATTTAAATAAAATTCAAATGAAATTGAGTTGCCCCCAAACTTTTTGAGGCAGTGCAAAATATTGCATAGCTGATATTATGACAAGTTGCTTATTTTACAAAAGTGATTTATTGCTAAAAGAAAATGCAAACTGGAAGTTATTAAAGAAAACTAGAAGAAGAAAAAGAGAAAAGGGAGGGAGCACGGTTTGGCTGGGCTCTAAGTGAACAGTGCTAGCCCAGCCCGTCTTCCCCCTCTCCTTCTACCTCACTTCCCTCCCCCCCGTGTCAGCGCTGTGCCCGCCAGATCGCCGGCGCCGGACGCGTCAGGCATCCGCCGGCTCCCAGCGAGGACAAGAACGGGGTTGAGCCCCCTGAAACCCTAGAACCCCCCCTCAGATCCACCACTCTCTTCCCTCTCTCTCGCACACGCGCACGCTCCTCCTCTCCTCACCCGACGCTGTCGCCGCCATGCCCGTCATCGATTCGTGGCCACCGGCCGCCCCGCACCTCCTGCTGATGCCCGTTAGGACCGCCGGTGTCGACTCCTTCGACCGCGGGCAGCAGAGCAAGCCGGACGCCTCTGAGCCCTGCCATCGCCCCTAGTCAGTTAGCAGAGTTATATATCTCCAGAATTGTTTCACTCCACGGTATTTCGAAGGAGATCAGTTCAGACTGTGGAAGCATCTTCACTGGCTATTTCTGGGAAAGTTTCCAGAAAGCCATGGGAACTCATATTGCCTGGAGTTCAGCATATCATCCACAATCCCAAGGCCAAGTTGAACGGGTTAATCAAGTGCTTGAAGACATGCTTCGAGCTTGTGTTATATCCTTCGGTAAGAAATGGGAGGAATCTCTTCCGTATGCCGAGTTCTCTTATAACAACAGCTATCAAGCCAGTTTGAAAATGGCCCCCTTCGAAGTTCTCTATGGACGTAAATGTCGAACCCCTCTGAATTGGTCAGAAACTGGGGAACGACCTCTTGTTGGACCGGACATTATTCAACATGCCGAAGAACAAGTCAGAATTGTCCGAGAAAATCTCAAGGCGGCTCAAGACCGCCAGAAGAGCAATTATGATCGCAAGCGATGGGGTGTGATCTATCAACCAGGTGATCAAGCTTATCTCCGTGTCACTCCTATGAAGGGCACCCATCGTTTCGGAATTAAGGGCAAGCTAGCTCCTCGCTATATTGGTCCCTTTCGTATTGTGGCCAGACATGGAGAGGTGGCTTATAAATTGGAGTTGCCACCGCAATTCTCTCATATTCACGACGTCTTCCACGTGTCGCAACTTCGTAAGTGCTTCAAGGAATCTCCGCACCGCGCAGTGGATCACGAGATGCTCGAGCTGCAAGATGATCTTTCTTATAAGGAGCATCCGATCCGCATCCTTGATGAAGCTGAACGTCGAACTCGTCAGAAGACGACCAAGTTCCTGAAAGTGCAGTGGTCGAATCACACTGAAGATGAAGCCACTTGGGAACGCGAGGATCATCTTCGTGAAGAATATCCAGGCCTCTTTCCTTCTACCTCCTAAATTCTCGGGACGAGAATTTCTTTTAGAGGAGGAGAATTTGTAACACCCCTATGTAATTGCCACTGTGATCAGCTGATAATAATGCCAAGTCATATCATTTGCAGTGCTTAAACATAGTTGTTAACCAAAGCAAATCAACTCCATTCTGAAAACCAACTCAAATTCATAAGTGAAATATGAAGTTGATCAAACACTGTTGGAAAAATGTTCATTAAATAGCAAATATTCCAGAAGCACTCACAAAATTATAACTAATGTTACTTGGAATAGTTAAATGACTCCAAGAAGATGAAACAACACCCAAAACAACATTATTTAATCTAATTAAATTCTTTTCAAATTCAAATGAAATCCAAATTCACCCAAACCAGTTTTTGGTGACAAGGAATATTGCATTGTAATATTTGAGCCTAGTCTCATATTTTACAAAAGTGCAAAAGTGTCCTAACTAATTCAAAACAGAAAAGAATAAGAGAAAAGGGCAGACACAGAAAATAGAAATGGAAAAGGCTTGCACTTCTACTGTGCACTAAAGCCTACGTGCTACAGTAGCCGTCCAAGCCCACCAGCCGATCTTCTCCCGCGCTGTCGCGCGCAAACTCTGACACGGCGACGGCCGCTGCACGCGTCGCCCATCCGCGCTTCTCGCCGGTGGATAAGGACGCCCTCGACCTCACCTCAAACCCTAGCCCCCACAAACCACTCTCCCTCGCTATCCTTCCTTCTTCCCCGCGGACGCCCGACGCCGTCGCCACGGCCAAGCTCGCCGGCGTGGCCACAGGCCTCCGCCTGCCTCCTCTCCTTCCTCTCCGACGACTGGTTCGAGCTCTGCGTCACCAAAGCGAGCGGATCGAGCCCATCTTCATCTTCTGTCGCCAGAGCTCCGCCGGCGAATGCCGTCGATCTGCAGCTCCTAAGCTTTCGCCGGGCCTACGTGTGCCCCCACGGTGAGCAGCAGCTCCTTTCCCCTCTCCTTTCCATCCGTTTGCGCCACCGTAGCACCGTTGCCATCACCGCCCGAGAAACGTCACCGCCGTGGAGCTCGCCGCCGGCGATACACTCCATGTCATGACCGTGCGAGTGCAGGAACACACTCAGTGCCTCCTCGCGGTTCCAGCGCGCCTAGCCTCACAGCTCGCCGTGCCCTACGGTGACGGATCCGCGTTTGCCCGAAGCACCTCACCGCCGGCGAGGTCATAGCGCTCGTCTTCGGCTGTTTCAGCTCGCGCTAGTAGGCCAGGACGACGCGGCACTCTCTCCTCGATTGAATGCACCTCTCCACGCCATCTGCTGAGCCCTCTAGCTTCGATCCCGACCACGACCGAATGCCGGCGTCCGCCGCGCTGCTCGTCGCTGCCGCTGCAGGCCATCCCAGGTCGCGCCACCGCTACCATCGGACGCGGCGCGCCGCGCTCGTCCCGTAGGATAAAACCGCGGGCCGAATAGCCCCCTGTGTGCCATTTCCGCGCGACGCCGCCATCTCTGGTGGTCGCCGGAGCACACACCGGCGCTGAACGCCGGTGGGACGACGTGGCGCCCACATGGCCTCCTCTGTGAGGCTGACGGGTGGGTCCCGTGGGTCCCGTTGACCAGTTGACCTGGCCAACGCAGTTACTGTTCATCCCCCTCTCTCTGACGTGTGGGCCCCTCTGCGCTAATTAAAGTTAATTAACCTTTAAAATTAATCTGTTAACTAATTAGACACTAACAACTATGGCCCACACCCCACTAATCACTCTGTTAGTTTAGATAATCCACTGTTAGTCTAACAGAGGCTGACATGTGGGTCCCACTGGACCCACATGTCAGGTTTGACTCTGGTCAGCCGCTGTTGACTACTGACTTCACAGTGACGTCATGCTGACGTCATAATTCATTTCTGTAAATAAAAATTAATTCCAAAAAATCAATAAATCTTTGAAAATTAATAACTTTTAAGCCGTAACTCGGATAGAAAAAGTTAAAATATGAAAGTTGCTCAGAACGACGAGACGAGTTTGATCGTGCCGTTTGTTTCCTTGTCGGAACCTCCTACGTAGGAGAACTCGTAACTCCGAGCCCGATTCCGGTAGATGAATAGTGCACACATACCGGTAAATAAATCCCATGTTAATCCTAAAATAACTAAAATGACTTAGATGCATATTTAGGCAACCCTACACTGCATCATAGCATAGCACGCACTGTGTTGCATCTGTTTGCATTATATTTACCTATTTCTTCCCCCTCTTCTCTCTCAGTAGACCCCGACATTGCCGTAGCTCCCGAGGCAGACGCAGCTCCGGAGTATGACTACGTCCCCGACGACACCCCTGAAGACCTTGCCCTTGCCGCAGAGCAAACAGGCAAGCACCCCCATTTTGAACATGCCTATATCGCCTATTCTCTTCTCTCTTATGCTTGCATTAGAACTGCTACAGCTACTGTTATCCTATATCTGCTGCATAGCCTGTATATTGTAACCTGCTTTGCTACCTACCTGGTTATCCTAGACTGCTTAGTATAGGCTGGGTAGAGACCTATCAGAGACCCCACTTGATCCCGACTGCCCCACTGGATGTCAGAAGACCCGATCAATGGGATTGAAGACCAGGCCCCGGCACCGCACATCACTTCCCCCTTAGTTGCCGACACTACTGGGTTACTTTCGAGTGCCGAGGGTGATACCTCGTCAGCACTTCTGATGATAACCTTGTAGGCTAGTTAATAGGTCGTGGTAAGCGAGAGTGATTCCTCCTACACCACCCCCGATAACGACGTCGTCGTGCAACTTCACAAGTGTGGACCTCGAGGGTGATTCCTCCTTCATTCACCTTGACGGTAACATCAGAGGGAATTCTATCGAGGGTGATTCCTCAGGGTTCCCCTTGATGTTGGACACACAGTTACTATTCATACTGAGACTTACACTGTACCATGTTACTAAAGACGGGTCGGCCCTGAGGGGTACCCGCGCGAGCTTAATGCGAAGTGATGTGAAGTCGGGTTGACCTGGATGGTGCCCGCGAGATAAACGAGGCGTGGTCGGGCATTCTTAGCCCTTGCCGCAAGTCCTCGAGACGGGGCGACAGGGTCACATCGATCGTGAGTCTCTGCTCGTTTCTGCGCGCTCCTAAACCACTAAACGGTTTGGATATTTGATCCGAGGGGCCTCTGGCCTGATAGCACTAACCATCACGTGGGCATAGTATGGGCGTTCTGCGTTGTATACTTCAGCCGGAGCTTAATGGACGTCAGCGACTGAGCGGCGCACGCCGAGTTGGACTGGTTACGCAACCGCGCTTGTATTAAGGGGTTGCTAGGTCTGCTCTCGGTGGCCCCGTAACGTGCAGGAGTTCCCGGGGCGATGGCCCAAGACCCCTGGGGGCATAGGTTTAGTCCGGCGTGCTGACCTTTCTATTAAGTATTCGGTCGGGTTGCGACGTGTTGCTTAGCCGAGGCCAGGCATGACCCATTAAAGTGTGTCCGGCCGGAGTTAAGCGAGCGTGGTGGGTAACTTGGTGCACCCCTGCAGGGAAGAACTTATCTATTGATAGCCTGTCCTACGGTAACGGACACTCGGAGTTGTATCCCGATCGGTACAACTAGAACTTGAGATGAGAACTGGATAGTACGGCTCTGGGGTCGCTTTCTCGTAGGGAGTCGAGAAAGGATCTCTGGCCGAGGTTGTTGACACTACTACTTTACTTTATGTTTATCTGCACTCTTCTAATGCTGCAAGACTGCTGCAGATGTTGAAGATGCTAGTCTTCGACAGGACTAGGCTTTCCCCCTCTATTCTGGCTTTTCTGCAGCCCAGTCCACATTTACAACCTCCTTTTGACAATGTTGCATATGTAGTGTAGATCCTTGCTTGCTGAGTACTTCGGATGAGTACTCACGTTTGCTTTAATTTCTTTTTCTCCCATATCCCTTTTGATGCCACCAGACGACGGAGCCCCTGAGCCGGCCGCCCCAGTCGACGACCACTACTACTACCAGCCTGGAGAGTACTACTACTACGAGGAGCCGACTGACGACCAGGAGTAGGATCGGAGGGTCCGGGGCAGGAGGCCTACGCCTTTCGATCATAGTATTTTATTTTGCCCCGCCTTCTAAAGGCTTATCGTCTCTTCTGTAATATATCTGTACCCAGATATCTAATGCTTCCGCTGATGCTTGTATGCCACCGAGCTATGTATTCGAGCCCTTGAGGCCCTGGCTTGTAATATAAAGCTTGTATGACTTTATTTATGTTTTAGAGTTGTGTTGTGATATCTTCAAGTGAGTCCTTAGGCTTGATCATGTGCATTTGCGTGTATGGTTAGTACACGATTAAGCCGGGGTCGTCACAGGTTGGTATCAGAGCCGACTGCCTCTATGTATCCCCCTTCCCAATTCCTTGGCCGAAGTTGAGTCTAGTGGTCCAAAACTGTTTTACTAACTTGGCTGTGTGGCTTATGGCCCCACGTCGCCAACTGGGTGGTATTAGGATCTTTTACTCCTCGATCTTTACTCTGGGACTCTGACTTCTCTTCTATTTTGGGTTAAATTTTTTACTAAACACCGACACTTAGGATCTCGTAATTCCCATCTTCCCGGAGAGCTGTATATCTGTGCGATTTCCCTGTCATTGATCTGATTAGTTTAATAATCATTTCCTTTCCATTGTTTTGTTTAACCTTTCCTTCCGAGATCTGTTATATTTCTCATCGTCTTATGACAACCCTGAACTTCTCTGTTTTAGATGGATCGACTGTTTCCACCGCGGCCTACGACCCAGCTTGTGATCCGCACTTGGGCTCGAGATGCCCCTGGGTTTCCAGCTGTTCTGATCGCCCTCTTGACTAGACTGGGTTACCGCTGGTATCCCGAGTACATGGTCTATGAGGTTTACCGCGAGTTCAACCAGGAGCAGTACTATGCTGATGTCCGTATCTTTGATCAGCAGAATGACTCAGACACTGAGCTACACCTTTTCCACGGTATCGGCGTGGCGATTGAGATGGCAGTCCATGATGCCGTCTACTCTGCTGTCGCACGTCTCCGAGGAGAGCACAATGCTAGCTTGGATGAATCTGTGTTTCGGTACATTCCGTATGCACCTGTTGGAGATGCTACCGGATACTACACAGCTATCTATGCCCCATACGAGTCTCGACGCTACGACCCACAGATTCTGATTCAATGCACTCAGGCTCTGGATCGCACTGTTTGGGCTCTTGCCGTCGAGTTGTTTGCCACTCGAGCATGCTACTACGAGGCTATGACACAGTTGCTACCAGCTGTTCATGCAGGGATACATCCGGAGCATATCCTTTACCCACACAGGATCGAGATGCCACCAGGGATTGATTGGCCTGCAGTGGGAGGTCACACGCCTGCACGTGGACCTCTTCTTACAGTTCGAGACCGGGTTCTGCATCAGAGTGCACATGGAGTACAGGATCGTGCTGCGATGAACATTCGTCGTCCGCACTTGCAGTTACCCTGTTTCAGTGGTTTTCTCTGACGTTGATGTAGCCTTTGCTATGTCATGTTGTGTACTTCCTTACCACGTGCCTGCGTGCCGCCTAGTGTGTCTAGTTTTCCAATTTGCGCCGTTATGCTGCCCGATTGTAACCGACTGTGTATGGATCTGTATGACTTAAATGTCTACTTTTAAGCATCTGTTGCACCATTTCAATAATGTCGAGTTACATCATGTTTATTGCTAAACACCTGCATAACCTACTACTAAACTACCCCTGTTGAATTAGCAGGATGGCTGACAACAATCCACCACCGCCGCCACCACCTGATTACATGGCAGCGATGATGCAACAGTTTGAACTCAACCGCCAATTTATGACGGGGATTATGCAGCTATTCCCTCGTCCGGATGCTAATCAGCAGCCACCTTCCATTACCTTGCCAGAGTTCATGCGACTCAGCCCGTCCTTCTTCCGCAACACAGTCAACCCGCTGGATGCCGATGACTGGTTGCGTGACATCTCCTATGAGATGGAGTCTGCTGGTGTCACCCCGGCCAATTATGTCACTTTTGCGACATATCTTCTGAAGGGTCCCGCATCACAATGGTGGTCCACTCACCGACAGACCCTGCCAACTCGTACTGTCGTCACTTGGGCAGAGTTCAAGATTGCTTTCCGTGCCCGCTACATTCCTCAAGCTGTCATAGCTCGGAAGAAGGCCGAGTTCCGTAGTCTTGTTCAAGGCAACAAGACTGTGGAAGTCTATCAGCGCGAGTTTCTTGATTTGTCTCGCAACGCTGAAGAGTACATTCCTACTGATGAACGAAGGCAGGAGAAGTTTCGTGAAGGGCTGAACCATGATATACAGTTAGCTCTGCTTGTCCAAGACTATCCTGATTTCGCCACCTTGGTGAATAAGGCTATCATGGTTGAAACTGGTCTGAAGAAGCACAAAGAAGGGACCAGACGCACTCGTGAAGCGGGCTCATCTTCGGGCTCGTCTTCTCAGAAGCGCCGCATCTGGATCCCTCAGAGCATGTACCGTCCAGCAGCTCCTGCGAACAGGCCCTCTTATGCTGCTCCATGTCTGCCTCCTCCACCACCGAGGCAGCCTCTGCCAGCTGCAGCACCTCGAGCTGCAGCACCTCGTCCTGACAGCGGACTATGCTTCAAGTGTGGCCAACCAGGTCACCGTGCTAGGGATTGTTCTCAGAATCAGAATCAACTGGCTCTTCCTTCTGCTGGCCGTGGTATTGGCCATGGTATTCCTCAACAGCGCAGCAAGAATGCCAGACCTTCTTATGGTCGTGGGCAGTACTACCACGTCAACATGTCTGAAGCTCCGAATCAACCAGATACTGTGATGGGTACACTTCTCGTTAATTCAGTACCAGCATCTGTTTTATTTGATTCAGGAGCTTCACATTCATTCATGTCGGAAGATTTTGCATTCATGCATGGCATTAAATATGAAAGCTTGCAACATTCACTAGTAGTAAACACTCCTGCGGGACAGTGCCGAGCCTCCCTATTCAGCCCCGAAGTCGCCATTGAAATTGAATGGTTGAAGTTCCAGGCATTTCCCATTATTCTGAAATCTTCTAAGATTGACCTTATTCTGGGAATGGATTGGTTGAAGGCTCACTATGCCTCAATTAATTGTGCCACAAAAGTTGTACACCTCTTGCACCCATCGAACGAGATAGTGAACTACCATGCTCATATCACTCAGAATGCTGAGGCTCAAATTTATGCCTTGAATGCGTTGAACGCTTCTCCGCTTGAGGGGATCGAGAACATCCCAGTTGTCTGTGACTTCCGGGATGTTTTTCCAGAAGAACTTCCAGGAATACCCCCTGCTAGAGCTGTCGAGTTCGTCATCGACTTGAAGCCTGGCACCACTCCTATTGCGAAGCGTCCCTACAAGATGCCTCCGCACCATCTTATCGAGCTTAAGGAAGAAATCGATAAATCACTTAAGAAGGGTTTCATTCGCCCCAGTTCCTCTGCTTGGGGAGCACCTTCTCTCTTTGTCAAGAAGAAAGATGGTACGAATAGGTTGGTCCAAGATTACCGTCCTATCAACCAGGCAACCATTCAGAATAAGTATCTGCTTCCCCGGATCAATGATTTATATGATCAACTTGCTGGATCTTCGGTGTTCTCTAAACTCGACTTGAGGTTGGGTTATCACCAGATCCGTGTCCGCGAAGAGGATATTCCGAAGACTGCATTCGTTAGTCGTTATGGTTCATACGAGTATACCGTCATGTCCTTTGGCTTAACAAATGCTCCAGCTACGTTCTCCCGCCTAATGAATTATATATTCATGGATTACCTCGACAAGTTCGTCGTGGTATATCTGGATGATATTCTGGTGTATTCGAAGAATAAGGAAGAACATGCTGAACATCTTCGCCTTATTCTGGAGAGACTTCGAGAGCACAAGCTATATGCCAAGTACTCTAAGTGTGAATTCTGGCTTTTTGAAGTAACCTACCTTGGACATGTCATCTCCAAGGACGGTATTGCCGTTAACCCAGAGCGTGTTCAGGCTATTCTTGACTGGACCCCTCCGAAGAATGCCAAGCAAGTCAGAAGTTTTCTCGGCCTCACTAGTTATTGCCGCCGATTCGTCGAGAATTTCTCCAAGATTGCCAAGCCCCTGACTAATCTGCTTCACAAAGGAGTTAAGTTTGAGTGGACAGACAAATGTCAGGAAAGTTTCCAGACCCTCAAGGACAAGCTGACTTCTGCTCCAGTGCTTGCTCCTCCAGACTCTCGTAAAGACTTTGTTATCTTCTGCGACGCCTCTCGTCAAGGTTTAGGCTGCGTCCTAATGCAAGAGCGAAGGGTAATTGCTTATGCTTCACGACAGTTGCATCCACATGAAGAGAATTACCCAGTGCATGATCTTGAACTTGCTGCTGTGATCTATGCTTTGAAGTAGTGGCGTCATTACCTCCTTGGTAATCGGTGTGAGATTTACACTGATCATCAAAGCTTGAAGTATTTGTTCACTCAACCAGAACTTAATCTTCGTCAGCAGCGATGGTTGGAAACAATTGCGGACTATGACTGTGGTATTTCCTACACTCCTGGCAAAGCTAATGTGATGGCTGATGCCTTGAGCCGCAAGTCATATTGTAACAACCTCATGGTTAAGCAAGCTCAACCCCATCTGTATGAAGAATTGCGTAAGTTGAACCTCTGTATGGTCCCGCAAGGTTCTATTAATAACCTTGTGATACAACCAGGTCTTGAGAAAGCTGTCAAGATTGCGCAGGCTAAAGATGCTGAAATTGGACTGATGAAGAAAGAGCTTCACCTTGAAAAGTACAGGGATTTTTCGATCGCTGAGGACGGAACCTTGTATTTCAGAGACCGCATCGTAGTACCTCGCTTCGAGCTGATAACTGACAAAGTCATGAAAGAGGCCCATGATACACCGTTGTCTATCCATCTGGGTAGCACCAAGATGTATCGAGACCTTCGTCAAAGGTACTGGTGGTCTAGAATGAAGCAGGATATTGCTCGTTATGTTGCTGAGTGTGATGTTTGCCTTCGCGTCAAGTCAGAACATCAGAAACCTGCTGGAATTCTACAACCGCTCCCTATTCCATTGTGGAAATGGGATAAAGTGCAAATGGACTTCATTACTGGTCTTCCCAAGTCTCAGAAGGGTCACGATGCTATTCTTGTCGTCGTCGACCAACTCTCCAAAGTTGCACATTTTCTGCCTGTCAATGAGACTATCACTGCTAGTCAGTTAGCAGAGTTATATATCTCCAGAATTGTTTCACTCCACGGTATTCCGAAGGAGATCAGTTCAGACCATGGCAGCATCTTCACTGGCTATTTCTGGGAAAGTTTCCAGAAAGCCATGGGAACTCATATTGCCTGGAGTTCAGCATCATCCACAATCCCAAGGCCAAGTTGAATGGGTTAATCAAGTGCTTGAAGACATGCTTCGAGCTTGTGTTATATCCTTCGGCAAGAAATGGGAGGAATCTCTTCCGTATGCCGAGTTCTCTTATAACAATAGCTATCAAGCCAGTTTGAAAATGGCCCCCTTCGAAGTTCTCTATGGACGTAAATGTCGAACCCCTCTGAGTTGGTCAGAAACTGGGGAACGACCTCTTGTTGGATCGGACATTATTCAACATGCCGAAGAACAAGTCAGAATTGTCCGAGAAAATCTCAAGGCGGCTCAAGACCGTCAGAAGAGCAATTATGATCGCAAGTGATGGGGTGTGATCTATCAACCAGGTGATCAAGCTTATCTCCGTGTCACTCCTATGAAGGGCACCCGTCGTTTCGGAATTAAGGGCAAGCTAGCTCCTCGCTATATTGGTCCCTTTCGTATTGTGGCCAGACGTGGACAGGTGGCTTATAAATTGGAGTTGCCACCGCAATTCTCTCATATTCACGATGTCTTCCACGTGTCGCAACTTCGTAAGTGCTTCAAGGAATCTCCGCACCGCGCAGTGGATCACAAGATGCTCGAGCTACAAGATGATCTTTCTTATAAGGAGCATCCGATCCGCATCCTTGATGAAGCTGAACGTCGAACTCGTCAGAAGACGACCAAGTTCCTGAAAGTGCAGTTGTCGAATCACACTGAATATGAAGCCACTTGGGAACGCGAGGATCATCTTCGGGAAGAATATCCAGGCCTCTTTCCTTCTACCTCCTAAATTCTCGGGACGAGAATTTCTTTTAGAGGAGAAGAATTTGTAACACCCCTATGTAATTGCCACTGTGATCAGCTGATAATAATGCCAAGTCATATCATTTGCAGTGCTTAAACATAGTGGTTAACCAAAGCAAATCAACTCCATTCTGAAAACCGACTCAAATTCATAAATGAAATATGAAGTTGATCAAACACTGTTGGAAAAATGTTCATTAAATAGCAAATATTCCAGAAGCACTCACAAAATTATAACTAATGCTACTTGGAATAGTTAAATGACTCCAACAAGATGAAACAGCACCCAAAACAGCATTATTTAATCTAATTAAATTCTTTTCAAATTCAAATGAAATCCAAATTCACCCAAACCAGTTTTTGGTGACAAGGAATATTGCATTGTAATATTTGAGCCTAGTCTCATATTTTACAAAAGTGCAAAAGTGTCCTAACTAATTCAAAACAGAAAAGAATAAGAGAAAAGGGTAGACACAGAAAATAGAAATGGAAAAGGCTTGCACTTCTACTGTGCACTAAAGCCTACGTGCTACAGTAGCCGGCCCAGCCCACCAGCCGATCTTCTCCCTCCTCCCGCGCTGTCGCGCGCAAACGCTGACACGGCGACGGCCGCCGCACGCGTCGCCCATCCGCGATTCTCGCCGGTGGATAAGGACGCCCTCGACCTCGCCTCAAACCCTAGCCCCCACAAACCCCTCTCCCTCGCTCTCCTTCCTTCTTCCCCGCGGACGCCCGACGTCGTCGCCACGGCCAAGCTCGCCGGCGTGGCCTCAGGCCTCCCCGGAGCCTGAGATCGAGCTTGATTGCTCCGCCTGCCTCCTCTCCTTCCTCTCCGATGGCTGGTTCGAGCTCTGCGTCACCAAAGCGAGCGGATCAAGCCCATCTTCATCTTCTATCGCCGGGCCTATGTGTGCCACCACGGTGAGCAGCAGCTAGTTTCCCCTCTCCTTTCCATCCGTTTGCGCCACCGTAGCGCCGTTGCCATCGCCGCCCGAGAAACGTCACCGCCGTGGAGCTCGCCGACAGCGATACACTCCATGTCATGACCGTGCGAGTGCAGGAACACACTCAGTGCCTCCTCGCGGTTCCAGCGCGCCTAGCCTCGCAGCTCGCCGTGCCCTACGGCGACGGATCCGCGTTTGCCCGAAGCACCTCGCCGCCGGCGAGGTCATAGCGCTCGTCTTCGGCTGTTTTAGCTCGCGCTAGTAGGCCAGGACGACGCGGCACTCTCTCCTAGATCGAATGCGCCTCTCCACGCCATCTGCTGAGCCCTCTAGCTTCGATCAGGACCATGACCGAACGCCGGTGTCCGCCGCACTGCTCGTCGCCGCCGCTACGGGCCATCCCAGGTCACGCCACCGCTACCATCGGACGCGGCGCGCCGCGCTCGTCCTGTAGGATAAAACCGCGGGCCGAATAGCCCCCTGTGCGCCGTTTCCACGCGACGCCGCAGTCTCTGGTGGTCGCCGGAGCGCGCACCGGCGCTGAACGCCGGTGGGACGACGTGGCGCCCACGTGGCCTCCTCTGTGAGGCTGACGGGTGGGTCACATGGGTCCCGTTGACCAGTTGACCTGGTCAACGTAGTTACTGTTCATCCCCCTCTCTCTGACGTGTGGGCCCCTCTGTGCTAATTAAAGTTAATTAACCTTTAAAATTAATCTGTTAACTAATCAGACACTGACAACTGTGGCCCACACCCCACTAATCACTCTGTTAGTTTAGATAATGCACTGTTAGTCTAACGGAGGCTGACATGTGGGTCCCACTGGACCCACATGTCAGGTTTGACTCTGGTTAGCCGCTGTTGACAGCTGACTTCACAGTGACGTCATGCTGACATCATAATTCATTTCTGTAAATAAAAATTAATTCCAGAAAATCAATAAATCTTTGAAAATTAATAACTTTTAAACCGTAATTCGGATCGAAAAAGTTAAAATATGAAAGTTGCTCAGAACGACAAGACGACTCTGATCGTGCCGTCTGTTTCCTCGTCGGAACCTCCTACGTAGGAGAACTCGTAACTCCGAGCCCGATTCCGGTAGATGAATAGTGCACACATACCGGTAAATAAATCCCACGTTAATCCTAAAACAACTAAAATGACTTAGATGCATATTTAGGCAACCCTGCACTGCATCATAGCATAGCACGCACTGTGTTGCATCTGTTTGCATTATATTTACCTGTTTCTTCCCCCTCTTCTCTCTCGGTAGACCCCGACGTTGCCGTAGCTCCCGAGGTAGACGCAGCTCCGAAGTACGACTACGTCCCCGACGACACCACTGAAGACCTTGCCCTTGCCGCAGAGCAAACAGGCAAGCACCCCCATTTTGAACATGCCTATATCGCCTATTCTCTTCTCTCTTATGCTTGCATTAGAACTGCTACAGCTACTGTTATCCTATATCTGCTGCAAAGCCTGTTTATTGTAACTTGCTTTGCTACCTACCTGGTTATCCTAGACTGCTTAGTATAGGCTGGGTAGAGACCTATCAGAGACCCCACTTGATCCCGACTGCCCCGCTGGATGTCAGAAGACCCGATCAACGGGATTGAAGACCAGGCCCCGGCACCGCACATCACTTCCCCCTTAGTTGCTGACACTACTGGGTTACTTTTGAGTGCCGAAGGTGATACCTCGTCAGCACTTCTGATGATAACCTTGTAGGCTAGTTAATCGGTCGTGGTAAGCGAGGGTGATTCCTCCTACACCACCCCCGATAACGACGTCGTCGTGCAACTTCACAAGTGTGGACCTCGAGGGTGATTCCTCCTTCGTTCACCTTGACGGTAACATCAGAGGGAATTCTATCGAGGGTGATTCCTCAGGGTTCCCCTTGATGTTGGACACACGGTTACTATTAATACTGAGACTTACAGTGTACCATGTTACTAAAGACGGGTCGGCCCTGAGGGGTACCCACGCGAGCTTAATGCGAAGTGATGTGGAGTCGGGTTGACCTGGATGGTGCCCGCGAGATAAACGAGGTGTGGCCGGGCATTCTTAGCCCTTGCCGCAAGTCCTCGAGACGGGGTGACGGGGTCACATCGATCGTGAGTCTCTGCTTGTTTCCGCGCGCTCCTAAACAACTAAACGGTTTGGATATTTGATCCGAGGGGCCTCCGGCCTGATAGCACTAACCATCATGTGGGCATAGTATGGGCGTTCTGCGTCGTATACTTCAGCCGGAGCTTAATGGACGTCAGCGACTGAGCGGCGCACGCCAAGTTGGACTGGTTACGCAACCGTACTTGTATTAAGGGGTTGCTAGGTCTGCTCTCGGTGGCCCCGTAACGCGCAGGAGTTCCCGAGGCGATGGCCCAAGACCCCTGGGGGCATAGGTTTAGTCCGGCGTGCTGACCTCTCTGTTAAGTATTCGGTCGGGTTGCGGCATGTTGCTTAGCCGAGGCCGGGCATGACCCAGTAAAGTGTGTCCGGCCGGAGTTAAGCGAGCGTGGTAAGTGGGGGATCGCTTAATAATAAATTCTAACTATTGTTCAAAACTCAAAGTACCACAGATTCAATAGAATGAAATGGTTAACTAAGAATGAGAGAGTGAAAAAGCGGAGTAATAAACAAGGAGTGGCTTGCTATTTATGATGACGAAGAGCTGGTACAAGCCACCTTCAGGAATGACCCCGCGATGAAAGCAATCTACATCTACATGATTCCAAGATGGTAAAAGATATAAAGTCAAAGTGCTATGGAACGCATGGTGTCATTTCACTCGAATTTAAAGGCTGTAACTCCTACTTATTTCTATTAATTAAAGCTTGCCCATGGCTGCTTTCTTCCCATTCTTTCTTCTTTCTTCGTCACTAGATTCCGGGCGTGGAAACAGATAGAAACTCTTGAATGGAAATTGAAATGAAATGTAGCCCCAGTTCCTTCGGAACTGGTAAGATCTTTGGCGCAAGAAGAAGGGGCGACCCATATCATCTTGAGATGGTTCTGCTTCCCCTCTTTTTTTAAGAATACCGAGTCGGGTTCTTCTCCTACCAGTATCGAATAGAACATGCTGAACAAGATCTTCTTCATGGAAACCTGCTCGATTTAGATCGGGAAAATTGTACAGATTTTATGAAACCATGTGCGATGGCTCGAATCCATAGTCAATCCTAATTTCGATAGGACCAGTTGACAATTGAATCCAATTTTTCCCATTATTTGACTATCCATAATAGTGCGGAAAGAAAGCCCGGAGGAAGAGTGGCCTGGGTAACTTGGTGCACCCCTGCAGGGAAGAACTTATCTATCGATAGCCTGTCCTACGGTAACGGACACTCGGAGTTGTATCCCGATCGGTACAACTAGAACTTGAGATGAGAACTGGATAGTACGGCTCTGGGGTCGCTTTCTCGTAGGGAGTCGAGAAAAGATCTCTGGCCGAGGTTGTTGACACTACTACTTTACTTTATGTTTATTTGCACTCTTCTAATGCTGCAAGACTGCTGAAGATGTTGAAGATGCTAGTCTTCGACAGGACTAGGCTTTCCCCCTCTATTCTGGCTTTTCTGCAGCCCAGTCCACATATACAGCCTCCTTTTGACAATGTTGCATATGTAGTGTAGATCCTTGCTTGCTGAGTACTTCGGATGAGTACTCGTGTTTGCTTTACTTTCTTTTTCCCCCATATCCCTTTTGATGCCACCAGACGACGGAGCCCCTGAGCCGGCCGCCCTAGTCGACGACAACTACTACTACCAGCCCGGAGAGTACTACTACTACGAGGAGCCGACTGACGACCAGGAGTAGGATCGGAGGGTCCAGGGCAGGAGGCCTACGCCTTTCGATCATAGTATTTTCTTTTGCCCCGCCTTCTAAAGGCTTATCGTCTCTTCTGTAATATATCTGTACCCAGATATCTAATGCTTCCGCTGACGCTTGTATGCCATCGAGCTATGTATTCGAGCCCTCGAGGCCCTGGCTTGTAATATAAAGCTTGTATGACTTTATTTATGTTTTAGAGTTGTGTTGTGATATCTTCAAGTGAGTCCTTAGGCTTGATCGTGTGCATTTGCGTGTATGGTTAGTACACGATTAAGCAGGGGTCGTCACATTAACCTTTCCTGCAATCTAACTTGTCTGGGCAGAGATAAATTCTCTGCTTATGAAAACATCTCGGTCTACAACTCTGTCAGAGAGACCCCGTTACTATCGTTGGTAACATACCGATAACCACCGATGGACGAGAACTTTGCCTATTGGTCCGCCTCGTTTAGCGAGCAGGAAAGTGGTTCTCTTCATCCCTCGCCCTTGGTACCGAATTTGTTGCCGACATAGCTGACAGACTTTTCGCTGACATGTCTTATTGTCCTGACCAGTAGGATGTCACCGTTCTCCCTATCTTGATTTACACCCCTCCCATAGTTCCACAGGATCGGAACCTGACTCTCCTGTATATCCTTGATTCCGAAGTACCCTTTGCTCTTGGCTTTGTGTGTGTTATCACGAGCCACCTTCCGAGAGTGGATCTATTCCCGATGCCTTGAACCCCCATCTCACACTTTGTTCAGGAATTGAACGTTTGTCCATTCGCTTGTAACTTCTTATTGAACCTTCATACTTTGCTCTCGGTGTTTTCTTGAATTTCAACTCGAGAGATACTTCTGCCACATTCCCTGAATTGTCCACCAGATGATCGACCTTGCAATGGTCGGTTTCCCCAAAGTTACCTTTATTTCCCCACTTAAATCTCGGGACTAGATTTCTTGTAGTGGAGGAGATTTGTAACATCCTCTGCATCACACTACAGTAACTATCCTCTTAAACATGCCAAGTCATCATCATTGCAACTCTTGATCACAGTGGATAAGCAACTCATGTCAAACTTCTTCTCTGAGATCTATTCAAATTCAAGTGAAATATTAAGTTGCTCAAACACTGTTGAAAAAATGTTCATAAAGTAGCAAATAATCCATAAGCAATTATAAAAATAAGATCAACATTAATTGGACTATTAAAATGACTATCATCATAAAGCAGCACCTAAAACAGCCATTTTTAATCCATTTGTATTTAAATAAAATTCAAATGAAATTGAGTTACCCCCAAACTTTTTGAGGCAGTGCAGAATATTGCATAGCTGATATTATGACAAGTTGCACATTTTACAAAAGTGATTTATTGCTAAAAGAAAATGCAAACTGGAAGTTGTTAAAGAAAACTGGAAGAAGAAAAAGAGAAAAGGGAGGGAGCACGGTTTGGCTGGGCTCTAAGTGAACAGTGCCGGCCCAGCCCGTCTTCCCCCTCTCCTTCTACCTCACTTCCCTCCTCCCCGTGTTAGCGTTGTGCCCGCCAGATCGCCGGCGCCGCACGCGTCGGGCATCCGCCGGCTCCCAGCGAGGATAAGAACGGGGTTGAGCCCCCCTGAAACCCTAGAACCCCCCCTCAGATCCACCACTCTCTTCCCTCTCTCTCGCATACACGCACGCTCCTCCTCTCCTCACCCGACGCCATCGCCGCCATGCCCGTCGTTGACTCATGGCCACCGGCCGCTCCGCACCTCCTGCTGATGCCCGTTAGGACCGCCGGCGTCGACTCTTTCGATCGCGGGCAGCAGAGCGAGCCGGATGCCTCCGAGCCCTGCCATCGCCCCGTCTTCTCCGACGACTCGCCGCCGCTGCTCGATGCCGATGCGCGCCGCCCCGACTAGCCGCGGCTTCCCCGAGCTCTTCTCCAGCATCCGCTTGGAGCCCCTGTCCTCTAGGACCTCGCCTCTCTCTCCTTCGTCCCCCTAGCTAGCTCGTCGCGCTGCTGAGCTCCGGCCACCACGGATAGCCCTCGCCATCATTGATTTAGCCCGTCCCAGCAACAACCACTCGCACCTTCGAGTGCGCGTCGTCGCGCTCGTGCCGTAGGTGCCCTCCGCCGTTTATTCGGTCGCTGGAGCGGCAAGCTCCGTGGCGCTGCCGTGCCTCTGGTCGTCGCCGGCGCGCGCGAGCGCTTTGAACTGGGCCCTGTGCCGTTAACCAGTGGGCCCCAGGCCCTTAGCTTAGCTCTAATTACGTATTAGCACTATTCAGCCGCTGACAGCTGGGCCCCCTGCTAAATCACGATTCAGTTAGTATATGACGCTGACGTGTGGGCCCAGAAGACTGTAGCAATTAATTAGTGTTAATCACCCACTGACAGTAGGCCCCACCGCTAATTAAATCTGTAATTAGATTAAGTTAAACCTAATTAACTACTGTGAGGCTGACATTTGGGTCCCGCTGGACCCACAGGTCAGATTTGACTCTGGTCAATCGCACTGTA
The DNA here is from genome assembly GCA_011799875.1 of Thinopyrum elongatum. NCBI lineage: Eukaryota > Viridiplantae > Streptophyta > Magnoliopsida > Poales > Poaceae > Thinopyrum > Thinopyrum elongatum. Next base: position 506,858,403 of record CM022297.1, read on the forward strand.
GATCGATGACGTCAGCATTACATCATGCTGATGTCATCCCACACTGTTTCGGATAATGTTAATTTAAATAATAAAAATAATTCCAGAAATTCAGTTAATCTTTAGAAATTCATAGGAAATAAACCGTAGCCTGGATCGAAAAACTTTGTACATGAAAGTTGCTTAGAACGACGAGACGAAGCTGACCGTGCCTTCTGTTTCCGTGACGGGACCCTCTACGGAGGTGAACCCGTAACTTTTTGCCCGTTTCCGTTAGGTGAATAGTGCATACATACCGGTTAATAAATCCCACGTTAATCCTAAAATAACTAAAATGGCTTAGATGCATCTTTAGGCAACCCTGCACTGCATCATATCATAGCATGCTCTGTGTTGCATATATTTGCTGTGTGTTTATTTGTTTCCTCCCGCTCTTCTCTCCCGATAGACCCCGACATTGACGTAGCTCCCGAGACCGACGCAGCTCCGGAGTATGACTACGTCCCCGTTGACGACCTTGCCTTTGTCGCAGAGCAAACAGGCAAGCACCCCCTTTTTGAGCATTCCGTTATTGCCTATTCTCTTCTCCCTTATGCTTGCATTAGAAGTTGCTGTTGTTACTGTTATCCTATATCTGCTGCATAGCCTGTTTATTGTAACCTGCTTTTGTTACCTTCCTGCTTATCCTAAACTGCTTAGTATAGTCTAGGTAGAGACCCATCAGAGACCCCTTCTTTGTCCTGACTGCCCCGCTGGATTATCAGAAGACCCGATCAACGGGATTGAAGACCAGGCCCCGGCACCGCACATCACTTCCCCATTAGTTGCGCGAAACTACTGGGCTACTATCGAGTGCCGAGGGTGATGCCTCGTGAGCACTTCTGATGTTAACCTTGTAGGTTACTTTATCGGTTATGGTCATCGAGGGTGATTCCTCCTTCTCCATTCTCGGTAATGACTCCGTCGTGCAACACCTCAAGAGTGGACCTCGAGGGTGATTCCTCCTTCATTCACCTTGACGATAACATCAGGTGGAATTCCATCGAGGGTGATTCCTCAGGGTTCCCCCTTGGTGTTAGACACACGGATACTATTATTACTATGACTTTACACTGAACCATGTTACCCAAGATGGGTCGGCCCTGAGGGGTACCCGCGCGAGCTTAATTGCGAGTGTTGTGGAATCGGGTGTACCTGGAGGGTACCCGAGAGTTGAACACGAGGCGTGGCCGGGCATTCTTAGCCCTTGCCGCAAGTCCTCGAGACGGGGCGACGGGGTCACATCGATCATGAGTCTCTGCTCGTTACCGCGCGCTCCTAATCCACTAAACGGTTTGGATATTTGATCCGAGGGGCCTCTGGCCTGATAGCACTAACCATCACTTGGGCATAGTATGGGCGTTCTGCGTCGTATACTTCAGCCGGAGCTTAATAGACGTCAGCGACTGAGCGGCGCGCGCCGAGTTGGACTGGTAATGCCCTGTGCTTGTATAAGGGGGGCTAGGTCTGCTCTCGGCCGTGAACGTAACGTGCAGGAGTTCCCGGGGCGATGGCCCAAGACCCCTGGGGGCATAGGTATAGTCCGGCGTGCTGACCTCTCTGTTAAGTATTCGGTCGGGTTGCGGCGTATCGTTTGGCCGAGGCCGGGTATGACCCAGTAAAGTGTGCCCGGCCGAAGTTAAGCGAGCGTGGTGGGTAACTTGGTGCACCCCTGCAGGGAGGAAAACATCTATCGATAGTCTGTCCTACGGTAACGGACACTCGGAGTTGTATCCCGATCGGTACAACTAGAACTTGAGATGGTAACTGGATAGTATGGCTCTAGGATTGCTTTCTCGCAGGGAGTCAAGAAAGGATCATTGGGCGAGGTTGTTGACACTACTACTGCTATTACTTTACTTTATGCTAATCTGCACTCTTCTAATGCTGCAAGACCGCTGAAGATGTTGAAGATGTTAGTCTTCGATAGGATTAGGCCTTCTCTCTCTATTCTGGCATTTCTGCAGCCTAGTCCACATATACATCCTCCTTTGATAATGTTGCATATGTAGTGTAGATCCTTGCTTGCTGAGTACTTCGGATGAGTACTCACGTTTGCTTTGCTTTCTTTTTCTCCCCATATCCATTTGGTGCCACCAGACGACGGAGCCCCTGAGTTAGTTGCACCTGCCGACGGCTACTACTACTACCCGCCCGGCGAGTACTTCTACGAGGAGCCGACCGACGACCAGGAGTAGGTTCGGAGGGTCCTAGGCAGGAAGCCTGCGCCTTTCGGTCGTAGTATTTTATTTTGCCCCGCTTTTCTAAAGGCTTATCTCCATTTTTGTAATATATCTGTACTCAGATATCTAATGCTTCCGTTGACGCTTGTATGCCATCGAGCTATGTATTCGAGCCCTCGAGGCCCTGGCCTGTAATATAAAGCTTGTATGACTTTATTTATGTTTTAGAGTTGTGTTGTGATATCTTCAAGTGAGTCCTTAGGCTTGATCGTGTGCATTTGCGTGTATGGTTAGTGCACGATTAAGCCGGGGTCGTCACAGTACTCCACTCCGGCTTCCTGTGTCTTCGAATCCAGCGTAGGTGGTGGAGTCTGGAATCCTTGTTGCGAACCTGATGCGTAATTGTAGGCGTATGGTTGTGACTCCTCGGGGATAAAAGATGGGCCAATAACGTCCCCTTCGAAGAATTCTGTAACTACTGTTGTAACCGTGTCGCCATGATCATGTGATGCTCCCCGGATGCGTGTGTTGAGGCCACGTTGGGTGTCCTCATCGTCCCATGTACGATCAGGTATGTCCTGCACATAGAAATATTGTAAACAAACTGTTAGAGGATAATATGTGATATCATTGTAAATGCATTAAAATGTAAACATGACTACCTGATCAGATCCCTCGCCTGGACTGTTTGGCCATTGTACGTGGTACTGGTTTAAGTCTGGGACACGAGTCTCCTCGGGCATGGAGATCCCTCGCGTGGAGAGATACGGCTGAGATCCCTTACCTTGGGTGTATGCGCCATATCCTGTGTACGCATATGGGTTCGGGGAAAGAGTCTGCTCGGGCATCAAATCCAAACCCGTGCCATGGTCCTGAGATGTCTGCCCCTGACGAAGCTGCACCAAAGAATAGCGATGCAGTGGCAGAGATGAGTCATGTTGTGGCAATGTCGTTGTAGTACTCGGACCCTCCCCCCACTGCCCATGGCTCGTACGCGCCTCGCTCGATCTGGACGACGGCGCCGCACTCGGTCTGGCTGACCTCGCTACCGGCATGTTGTACGCTCCAGTGACAACGTCGTCGCCTCTTCCGCATCTGAACTTTGTTGCCACGTACTCTTGAAGACGTTTGTGGAATGACTTGCGAGCTAGGCCCCGGGCCGGCATGCTTTCCGCCGCCATCTGCCCTACTTCGTTGCAAGTTTGAAACTGAACAATATTTGGTTGTTATTTGGTTGAAATGATTATGAAATGATGGACCTGAAAAAGTTACAACTGATTACCAGCTGGTCACGATAGTAAGCTGCATGCAGCTCAACATGTCTCTGCATCTGCTCCTCATGTGTGAGGTTTGTTGGTATCGTAGCTGGTTGACTGACCAGGCTAGTACGCGTGCTGATGAAGTACCACTGCTTATACGCTTGAGCTGTACTTCCATCGTACGGTCTGCAAAATTAAATAATTACATCAACCGTTGTGATGAAAGCAAAACATCTTCACGCATCGTAGGGTCATCGTAATAAAATAATGTAAATAAAATGTACCTAACTTGATGCACTATATCTGCTAGCGCTTCATTTTTCCACTTGTGTATCCATTCAATGTTGCGTTCCCTCCAATCGTAACCACTCCAACCCCTTCCCATATTGGTTAGCCTGCAAATTATGTAACAAAGTGTGAGTTTAGTAAATTAAAAAAGACAGTAACTATTTAGGGAGGTCACATCTTACTTATGGGTTTCCTCGTCGGTACATCTTGGAAAAGGTGGTGGAATCTGTTGATAGAGACCAAACTGTCTCATGACACGCTCTGGGTGCTCAACACACCACAGGAACAATAAGTTGCAGCGAGTCAGCCAGAATGCACTATCGCTCAAGATGCCTTCTGTGATGGGTCGTATATCAAAGACCATTTGTATCTGCTCCTGAGTCCACGGGTTCCATGTGACTACTGACTCATCAAGTATCTCAAACTGCTGGTGGTATATAGGGTAACAATTTTTCACAATATTTGGAGACCATTGTTTCCGTGGCTTTGTCCACCTGGTGGCCATAGTTACACTGTTGCCCTCGCTACGGTCGTATGGGTGTACGGGATTTAGTATACGAGGTCGTCCTACAGGGAGGTATTCCCAGGACCACAACTGTAGAAACTCGTAGGCGACACAAAGTAACGGAGCTTTTTGTGCGAAAGAAGTTTTTTGTGTGGCATCACACAAGCCTCTATATGTATGACATAGCATGGCAGAACCGAAGCTGTATTTTGGCTGCTCGGGTAAAGATTCATCTACCATATTCTCTACAATGTAGATGAGACCAGGGAGAAGTACGTCCCCGTGTGAATTTGGAAACATAGTCCCGAGGAGCCACAACAAATACGCAAACAGATGTCTTTTTCTCGTCTCAGAATCAGCGCAGCTAGATAAAATATGAAAGTTATCATGAAGCCAGGCGAGTGGGATACCCCGAGGGCTACCAGGACGTTGTGATTCTGGCATTGCCATCCCAAGACGGGCTGATATATCTAATGTCCAAGATGGAGACACTCGTGGACAGACTAATGGCTCACCTCTAATTGGTAGAGCAGTGATCATAGAAACATCTTTCAGTGTAGGTGTGAGCTCCCCAAAACGAAAGTGAAATGTGTGGGCTTCAGGTCTCCACCGGTCAACGAGGGATGTCAAAAGGGATGGGTCCGAACGTAATTGGTCTTCGCATGATGTGAGCCTAGCAAAACCATGTAGTCCATAAGCGTCAAGGTGAGCAAGGAAAGATTTGTGTATTGGCCATGTTTTCTTTACGGTTCGAAGTCTGAAAGTCCGATAATCATGATTAGTATTTGGGTTCAAAAATAGGTGGCAACGGTGGCCGGCGTCATTGGGCCCCTGCAAAAGCACTGGCACTTCAGCCATAACCTGCACACAAACATACAAATAAAAATTATGAGGAAGACACAAATACAAATGCAAATAAAAATTAACTTAAAAAATACAAAGAGATACAATTTACATTAATTATCTGAAGTTAACATCACGAGTACAATAATACAAAGAGATTCAATTTAAATTAAATATAATTACACATAACGAGTACAAATATAAGTAGACATAGCGAGTACAGATATATCAAAATCATGCGGTGTTGTTGGCTCAATACGGGCATTCCCTACGTGAATGTCCAGGACACCTGCAAACGCGGCATCGCCTTGGTTCTCCCATCTGGCTATGGTCCATGTCATTGCAATGACGCCTAGACTGACGTCGTCCCTTGGCGGTTCTCATCAAGTTGGCGTTCGGAACCCATTTCGGCCCATCTGGCCACAGCATTTTGTAGTTCATATCAATGCCCCAGGCCCAGAACTCACCGTTCCAAGTGTTGTACAGATTGTACATGTTGAAGTACGGCGATATGTATGGCCCGACACTGATTTTTTGATCTGCAGCCGCCCGGAGCACATGACTGCAAGGGTAGCCCTAAAGCTTGGGCTTGTTACAACTGCACTCACAGGACGTTGGGCCGAGGGTGCCAGCTTGCTTTTTTGATCCTCTGTGGTGACCCTTAACGTACTTGGCCCGCACATTGACCTCCCACTTATTTCTAAGTGCGTCCACTTTCCTGCAGCCATAACTTTGGGACTTCTTTGCTTTCTCGTCCAGATGTCGAGAGCGCTTAATAATCCAGTGTTGCGATCAGAGATGATGCAAACACCTCGACGCTCTTTCACGACACCCATCTTCACGCAGCTAAGGAACCACAACCAGCTATCTTTGTTCTCGCTCTCGACCAGTCCATATGCAATAGGAAGAAGCTGATTATTTGCATCTGCTGCAATCGCCACCAATAGTGTGCCCTTGTACTTTCCAGTGAGAAAGGTACCACCAACTGATAATACCGGGCGACAGTGCCTGAATGCTTGTATAGTCTGGGCGAATGCCCAGAATAAGCGGTCCAGGATTAGCTCACCCGGGTTCATTGGGTTTGGACGTTCTCTCCGCCAAACTTGAGTCCCCCTATTAGCACTTGCTATCTGATGAAGCAATCTGGGGGCATAAGAATAGGCCTCCTCATAGGTTCCATACAAGTTCTGGAATATCTTTTCCTTCGCACGCCTAACCTTGCTGTAGCTGACAGGGAAGCCAATTTGATCTGCTGCAGTTTCCTGCAAAGCCCTAATACTAATGTTCAGACTTTGCTGCACAATCGTTTCCATCCTCTGTGACACATATCTTGCAGTCACATTGCAGTGATCTGAAAGGGTCCCAGTTTGCTCACAGCTATGCTCCACTATCTTTGTGATATGCCATGACTAACATACCCCAGGCTTCAGTCTAGCGAGAACTCTTCCGCGGCAACCATTCGCGGAATGGATGCATATGACCTTCAACTCTTTTTTATCAGACTGCTTCACTCTATGCTGGTGGTGGAGGGCCATTGCATAGCTATCTATTGCCTGGTAAGCACACTTCTTGTTTGGGAAAACCTGCCCAACCTCCAGGCTGCCCGCTTCTAGGCCAGAAACAGAGTGAAATTCATTGGTGATGCTCATATCCTGTAAAAACCCAGGTTGCAGTGCCGCCGCCACCGCCCTCTGAGGAGGAACATCTTCTTCTTCGCTTGAGTCCGAAGACGCGGAAGAATGATCGTCATCATCTAGCGCCTCTGGCAATCCCTCAACGTGTTCGCTCATGTCAACGGCCGCAGACCAATATCCTGTGTCATACACAGGCTGGCCGCCCGTCGGTTCCGATGGGCCGCCGCTAGGGGCTGATGTGATGGCCAACTCGACCTCACCACCCCTGCTACTGCATCCGGCAACATCAGTGACTGAAATGAACTCCAGATACACCATCGGCTGACCAAACATTGAGTTATTGGGATTGCTTGCAAATCTCATGTACGACCCCCATGACTGATCATCTGTGACTGGCCGCAAACCCCAATGGGCAACTGTCCCATCAATTCCTCCGTCAACGACGAAGGCCTCCATTGTCATTTTTTCCCCTGCATCCCTGGGCCAAACACCACTCGGATGCACCTTCTGACTGCTGCGTAACCCACATTCACCATGTCTCTCACTACAACTGTAGTCGACTCGCACAAGGACACATCCACCCCGAAAGGACCGTCGCATAAGACGTCCCCATAGTACACTAACAAATTTTCCATAGTACCTAACCAACATCCATATTTACATTTCAAATAATTAGTAACTGAACATTTAGTAGTAGTACGATGACAACATTTACATATCATACGACTAAAATAATAATCGTATTTTCGTTACAAATATTCGGTTTGTTTTTAGAATCATTTGCTTAGACTTTAAGGGGTTGTTTGGTTAACGGGTATTTAGAGATCTATTTTTTCTCAAACTCGTCTAGCAGCGTAACAAACTAAAACTCTGTTTGCTTTTCTCTAACTACCCCAAAAATATCCTAAACTGGTTCTCGTAACATGCAAAAACTGAGCTTTTTGAAAAAATGACTATTAGTAAAAACTGGTTTTCTACAAAATTTTCTTACAACAAGTTTTGACAAACCCGAGGGTAATTACTCGCTATCCAAACAACCACTAAACATAAGAGTACGATAATGACATTTTAATATCATATGAGTAAAACATTTAATTTCTTCCGGTTTTATATAATTTTTTCATATCATACGATAACAATAATTTATTTATAAATAATAATATTCGCAGCAGCATGCACATTGTTCACACCAGTACATCAATACAAAAAATATTAACAAAATTACGGCGTCATTTATACCTCAGCTCCAATATGGATGTGCTTGCGAATGCAATTAAGCGTCAAAATAGTTCAAATAAATATTTGTCACCAGTATTATATGAACGTAGTCAACCTATTATCACATGAACACCAATATTACACACGGATTTTTCTTTCTGCTATCAAAAGTATGAAAATAGCACTTGCATGTATGTGGTCATCACCTCAAAAGGGACAGCGAAGATGGAAACACAATTTCTTCAATCACGTCATCTCCTCCTTGTTTGCTACTAAGATGAATTATTTTACCTAATTACATACATCATTCAGTACATTAGCACGTAATCTTAACATAGAAAATTTAGATTATTGCGACATAACAAAGTAGACCTACGGTTTCCTAACTATAGACTTATTAATAAACATACCACATGAAATAACATACCACATGCAATGAACAATTACAGTACAATTATTTCTTAATTACCGTATTAAGATCTTCTCGCATGTCAATACTAATGGACGCAACTAACATTGATACAACATCTTCAACCTACTCTTCTGAAAAAATAGTATAAATGAAACATATGTCGTTTGAAATCATTTCTAATTTCCAATCACTAACATCGCATAGCTAATGCCGAGCTAAAAGACTAACTAATTACCACCGTGCATGCACACAAAAAATTGCCAAGCTCATACCTCGATCTTCCCCTTCGTACTTCACTTTGCACGGCAAATCCTACTCCAGAAACTCCAAATGACTCCTCCGAGTGCTGAAATAATGCCTAAAACAACAGAGAATACACACTTAGGAACTAATCAAACAGAACAAAAACATCATGCATGCGAACGAAACCAACAAAAATGGATACATCTTACCTTAATCTATCTTTTCTTCAACTTCACCATCTTCGAAATCCAACTCTAATTCGACCAAAATCATGAGTGAAAGTGGCTACCAAGTTCTTCTTTCTGTGTATTCTTGTAGACTTACAGAGAGCAGAGAAGGCAACCAGAGATATTCGATAGAGAGTGTATGCGCACGGAGCTGCGGTTGTGCGTATAAAAAGAAGAGGAGCACTGTATTGTAGGCAGAACGAGCCAGAACTCACCTACCGCGGCCTCGGATTTCAGCATCGTGGTGTCTCATCACACGCAGCAACAACAACGCTCTCGAGTGTGCGGCAGTAAATCACGCGTAGAAATCAGCACGCCTGAGTGTTGTCGCATCGGCTGCGGCAATAGATGGAAGCGGGAATCACGCAGTGCTTTAATCAGTGTCGTCTACATAGACGGGAAACATGCACTGCTTTAATCAGTGTAGTCTAGGCGGGAATCCGATTCCAGATCATCGAAACTTGTGGCAGAAAGCAAAACAAGGCATCGTCGGAATCAGCGATGTCTGCGTCCTTGTCGCGCGTGCAGCAGGAACAGCGTTGCCGCCTCCTGTAGTGGCGGCGTGGCCCACCTGCTGGGCCCGCGTGCAGCAGGCCGTGTCGGCCAGGGAGTGGCAGGGCCAGCGCTGGCCGCCTCGCCCGGTGGCGGCAGGGCCCACCAGGCCTGCCCCGTTCCGTCCCAACCACGGTACTTGAGGAAAATGTTATACACCGCGCGGCCGCCTCCCGCCGTGGCGGCAGGGCCTGCCGCCTCCTGGCGTGGCGGCAGGTGCCACGTGTCGCCTGCCACGCCTGCCGCCACGGCTGAGGGGTTTCTTTTTGTCAATTGCGTCCAGAGGGGGTCTTTTTTGGCAATTCCACTGGGCAGAGGGTCTCTTTCGACAAAAAATCCAGGGGAGGCGGCTCGATGAACTGTGGTTGCAGAGGGCGGAGCTGCAACTTGGCTATGGTCCCAGTCCTTCGGGTCAATATTGGTTTGACCATAGTCTCTGCGTGGAAACAATGATAACTTCTTGGTGACTGCTTCTTAGATGACTTGTGGTAGCTCTGTTGATCTCGGCGGCTCGATGAGTTATCCAGGTGGGCGCCAACTGTCGTGGATTCGTCATGGCATATGTTCTTAGTGCGAGGACTTAGTAGTGAGTCCAACGCATCTATGTGGTTGCTTGAGATGGGTTGGTCGGAACCGAGAGACGCGAGGTTTTTACCCAGGTTTGGCTCCTCACGGTGGTTTGTGGTGACGCACAGACGCCGCCTTCTCAAACCGTCGCAACCCTAACTTCTCAAGAATTCTTCTTCATCTGATCAATCGCGAGCTTCTCGATCTCCGAAAGAAATCCCTCCAAGAGCTCAACACCACCGTGCGCAGGCCCCACGGTGGGTGCCAAATGTCGTGGATTTGTCATGGCAGATGTTCTTAGTGCGAGGACTTAGTCGTGAGGCCAACGCATCTATGTGGTAGCTTGAGAGGGGTTGGTCGGAACCGAGAGATGCGAGGTTTTTACCCAGGTTCGACCCCTCACAGTGGAGGTAAAAGCCTACATCTTGCTTCATTGATATTGATCATGTTGATGCTCACGATTACAAGGGCGATGTTTCGCTACCTCTATCTCGAGAGCTATTGATTTGTCTGTCTAAAACTTGTCTCTCTTGGGGTGCCCTGTCCCTCCTTATATAAGTTGGAGGGGCGGGTTACATGAGGAGTCCTAGTAGGACTAGGGCTATTCTAAGTGGAATCCTAGTCTTGCTTCCTTGGTTAGGGAAAACTCCTTATGCCTTTCCTCTTAAGCCGGCCTTCCATGAGCCGCCTTCTGGGCCGCCGGGTCTTCTCGCTCCTCTAACCCGCCTGCCGGGTCACCAATGAGTCACCAGGCCCGGCCGGGTCATCAGTGAGTGGAGAGCTCCGGGTGGGTCACTTAGAGAGTCGCCAGTCTTCGGGCGGGTCACTAGTGAGTCGCCAAGTCCGGCCGGGTCATACTTCCGGCCGGGTCATACCGCGGGGTATATCCCCGACACATCCTGCTTGCCGTGCCTCGAAGAACCTCCCTAGCGCTTCGCCTCGTCCATTTGCACGCCGATGCGAGTAACACGAGCACTGCCCGAAGCACCTCGCCGCTGGCGAGCTCGTAGCGCCCAGCTCCAGCCACCGCAGCACCTCGCACCACCGCCATTCGACGCGGCGTCGTCCCGCCGTTCGAACGCACCAAGCCTCGCACCCGGAACCCCCCTGTGGGCGAAACCCGAACCCATCCTGACGTGCGCCGCCGCGTTTTGGCTCGTCGGAGCCAGCTCCGGCGCTTCTCCGGTCGCCGTCCGACGTGGCCTGACTGGCGGGGCCTGATGTGCCACTGACCAGTGGGTCCAGTTGACCTGTTGACTGGGTCAACTGCTAACTGGGCTGGCCCTGTGTCTATGACATGTGGGTCCCGCCGTTTAAAATGATTTTGTAAATAAATAAAACTGTTAATTAGTTAATTAGTACACTAATCTCTCACTGACCAGTAGGCCCCACCTGCTAGTTAGTTTAAATAGATTAAACTAATTCTGATTAGTCAGCTCAGTCAATGACATGTGGGTCCCACTGGACCCACCTGTTAGGTTTGACTCCGGTCAGCCCCTGTTGACTGCTGACGCCAGTCATGCTGACGTCACCTTTCACTATTCTAGATAATTCGAATTTAAATAAATAAATAAATTCAGAAAATGATTAAAACTTTAGAAAATCATATAAAATAAACCGTAGCTCTGATCAAAAAACTTTATACATGAAAGTTGCTCAGAATTTCGAGACGAATCCGAATACGTGGTTCGTTCATCTGTCAGATGCCCCTAGCTACCTGAACATGGAACTTTTAGACTGATTTTGATAAATGAATAGTGCTCAACTTTAATAAAATAAATCCAAATAAATTCCTAAATTAACTAAATCATTAAGTTAGGCAGTAGAACACCTCTGCATATCATTTAAATATGTCATGCATGTTGTTTGCATTTTTGCCGTGAATTTATTGTTTCTTCCCCCTCCCTCTCTCTCGTTAGATGCCGAGACCGAAGCTGACGCAGCAGAGTACGACTTCGTCCCGGACGAGCAACCTACAGACGACCAGCCCCTCTCAGCAGAGCTTCCAGGCAAGCACCCCCCCCTTTGAGCATTCCGATATCGCCTATTCTCTTCTCTCTTGTGCTTGCATTAGAAATTGCTCCTATTACTGTTATCCTATTTCTGCTGCATAGCCTGTTTATTGTAACCTGCTATTGTTACATACCTGCTTATCCTAAACTGTTTAGTATAGGCTGCGTAGAGACCCATCAGAGACCCCCACTTTGCCCCCGACTGCCCCGCTGGATTATCAGAAGACCCGATCAATGGGATTGAATACCAGGCCCCGGCACCGCACATCACCCCCCTAGTTGTACGACACTACCGGGTTACTATCGAGTGCCGGGGGTGATACCTCGTCAGCACTTCTAATGTTAACCTTGTAGGTTAGTTCATCGGTTGTGGTCATCGAGGGTGATTCCTCTTTCTCCACTCCCGGTAACGACGTTGTCATGCAACTCCTCAAGTGTAAACTTCGAGGGTGATTCCTCCTTAGTTCACCTTGATGACTACATTAGGTGGAGTCTCTCGAGGGTGATTCCTCAGGTTTCCCGCTGGTGTTCGGACACACGGATACTTGGACTTTACAACTGTTACTTGTAAAGGCGGGTCGACCCTAAGGGGTACCCGCGAGTGATGTGAAGACGGGTTGACATGGAGGGTACCTGAGAGTTGAATACGAGGCGTGGCCGAGCATTCTTAGCCCTTGCCGCAAGTCCTCGAGACGGGGCAACGGGGTCACATCTTTCGTGAGTCTCTGCTCGTTGCCGCACTACCAAAACACTAACGATTTGGATATTTGATCCGAGAGGGCCTCTGGCCTGATAGCACTAACCATCACGTGGGCATAGTATGGGCGTTCTGCGTCGTATGCATCAGCCGAAGCTTAATAGACGTCATGCGACTAAGCGGCGCGCACCGTGTTGGACCACGTTAAGCAACCGCCTTGATAGTGTGGGTTGCTAGGTCTTCTCACGGCCGCCCACGCAATGTGCAGGAGTTCCCGGGGCGATGGCCCAAGACCCCTGGGGGCATAGGTTTAGTCCGGCGTGCTGACCTCTCTATTAAGTCTAGGTCGGGTTGTGGCGTATCGTTTGGCCCAGGCCGGGCATGACCCAGTAAAGTGTGTCCGGCCGGAGTTAAGCGAGCATGGTGGGTAAGTTGGTGCACCCCTGCAGGGAAGAAAACATCTATCGATAGCCGGTCCTACGGTAAAGGACACTCGGAGTTGTATCCCGATCGGTACAACTAGAACTGGATACTTGAGATGAGAAATGGATAGGATGGCTCTGGGATTGCTTTCTCGCAGGGAGTCAAGGAAGGTTCTCTGGGCGAGGTTGATGACACTACTACTACGTTACATTATGCTAATCTGCACTCTTCTAATGCTGCAAGACAGCTGAAGATGCTAGTCTTCGATAGGACTAGGCCTTCTCTCTATTCTGGCATTTCTGCAGCCCAGTCCACACATACAGCCCTTCTTTGATAATGTTGCATATGTAGTGTAGATCCTTGCTTGCTGAGTACTTCGGATGAGTACTCACGGTTGCTTTGCTTTCTTTTTCTCCCCATATCTGTTTGATGCAACCAGATGACGGAGCCCCTGAGGCAGCTGCCCCCACCGACGGCTACCACTACTACCCCGAGGGTGGTTACTACTACGAGCTTGCCGACGACCAGGAGTAGGACCGGAGGGTCCTAGGCAGGAGGCCTGCGCCTTTCGATCGTAGCTTTTGTTTTGCCCCGCCTTTCTAAAGTCTTATCTGTTTTTGTTTCATGTCTGTTCAGATATCTGATGCTTCCGCTGACGCTTTTATGCGAGCTTATGTATTCGAGCCCTCGAGGCCCCTGGCTTGTAATATAAAGCTTGTATGACTTTGTTTATGTTTTAGAGTTGTGTTGTGATATCTTCAAGTGAGTCCTTAGGCTTGATCGTGTGCATTTGCGTGTATGATTAGTGCACGATTGAGCCGGGGGCGTCACACCAATCTTGGTGATTACCTGGTCGATGATGTATAGTTTGAAACGTTAGAGACAGTAGAGATCTCCAGATACGAGCATGGGAAGCCTCTCGTCAAACCTGATCATCCTCCTCTAACAATGATGATGCGAAAATTGCATGAATGGTACTTGGATACCTGCAGGAAGAGTGGGGCCGACAGTATGTTGCTGAGAATTAAAGAGAAGCACGACCTCATTGGAGTTGAGGTGATGCCTGTTGAATTTGTGGAGTTATTTCAGTTATTCAATCAAGAGGCCCTCGACAAACAACTCATCACTTGCTACTGTCTGTAAGTATTACTTCTGTAATTAAGTCTCTAGCTCAGCTCGTTCATTGCATGTATATATAATTATCCTCACTATATTATGCAGATTGAAGATCGTCGAATGCAAGGAAAGACAAATCTATGACATTGGATTCATTAGCCCAAATACCGTAAATGAATGGTCGGTAAAAGAGAGAGTCAAAGATACTGAGGACAACTTGCTACAATCGTTCCTTCGACATCAAAACAAAGGGAAAATACTCTTTCCTTACAACTTCAAGTGAGTCTTACTGTTTTGTGCATATTCGGTTTCGCTTACTCGAGGTTAAGTAATGTAATTGATGAGTTATGCGTGCGTAGCTTCCACTTAATTCTGCTATCCATTAAGCTTGACGGGGGAGTAGTAACTGTCTTAGACTCGAGACGAAAAGATCCCCATGATTATGCGGACATGACTGCAATGCTCCAGAAGTAAGTTCAATCATTATCGCACCATATCGGCAACTTTCGTTCATTTCCTTATATCAAGTAATCATCTTCTTTGCCTGGCAGGGTTTGGAAAAAGTTCACCGGAATGGTTCCGGGTCTGCCGAAGGAGCTGTGATTTACACACCCCAAAGTAAGTAGTACTAGCTAGTTCCGCACATCTCTCATTGATTCTAGTTTCATCAATATTATTTATCATGCTTGATTATCAGTTTGATTGAACTCTATTCTCGTAAAGTGCTTGTGGCAGGAAAGCGGGAATCATTTATGTGGATACTACGTTTGCGAGTTCATGCGCAGCTCGACCTCTGAGCGGGGCTACTCTGACAAACAATATGAAGTACGTAAACAATAATATTCATAATTTTATTTTATTACCATCAATTGTGTTGAGTTTCATTCATATATATATGTATTGACCCCCTTCTTTAAATTAGATGTGGCAGAAGCGGGATGAACTCCTACCACATGATCGCATACGAGCAATTCAAGAGGAATTGCCGGATTCTTTCTTGACCACGTCATACATAAAGACGGAGAATACAATGTGGAAATTGAAGCTGACTTTCGGTAGATGATGTCAGGGATCGTAAGATATGTTATATTGTATATATGTAGTAGCGTCGGATAGAAATACGAAAACTTGTTATTCGACCAATCTCGGAGAAAGATAGGTCACTTCTCTCCGTATATGTTCATGACGATCTTGTGTAATTAATGGTCCCTTCATTTGCTTAGTAGCGTCGAGTTCTCTCTATATGTAGTAGCTAGCGTCGATCAAGCACGGAGAAAGAGAGGTCACTTTCTCTATATGTAGTAGCTATAGCTAACACAATATGAAACCCCTAATTAAACCATCCAAAACCCCTAATAAACCCCCCTTAAAAAAACAAAAATAAAAACCCCAGAGCCTGGGAGCTGCTGACGCGTGGCTGCCCTTTAGTCCCGGTTGGTGTTACCAACCGGAACTAAAGGTCCTCCTCCCTGGGCGCCCCAGAGCGGCCACGTGGCCCTCCTTTGGTCCCGGTCCGTAAGCAAACCGGGACTAAAGGTTTTGGGCATTAGTTCCGTTTGATTTGTCCCGGTTCCAGAACCGGGACTAAAGGCCCTCTGGAACCGGGACTAGTACCCTGTTTTCTACTAGTGCTAGTATGATGGTGGTCTCTCTGGCGCAACCTTGATACATTCCTCACAAACTTTTGGGACAATTCTTCCATTGCCAATGCATGCAATAAATTGATCCGAGCATTTGTGGAAATCCTTTGGCGGAGGAGGAAGAGAGGCGAGAGCAAATGGATCTGATAAGTCGAGGGGGTGGATTGGGTGCAATTTGAGCTGGCGTAGGGCTGTCGGGTCCGACGTGACGGACGCGCCCGGGCACCCCCATATCCGCTCTAGATGTGGGCTAGATATGAGGGGTGTCGGTCAGACCAGGCGTTTGAGCCCCGTTTGGGTTGCATTTTTGTGATGGGTTAGTGACCGGGCCGTTCGCCCGGACGTTTGAGACGGATTTGAAGCATCCAGTTGTAGTTGCTCTTAGGGGAGAACGTTTAGAAGCAAATTGGCGGCTCGTGCATGCAAATCAGGCGAGCAGATACAATAAAAAATCTCCTTCATGTCCGAGCAAATCAAACAGAATGAAAAATGAGCTCGAGGATTTCAAGTTTGAGATTCAAACTAATCAATTTACCCACCCATCCACTCGAATCAAATTGTGCCACCATGTCGTGCATGTGGATTAGACGTGTTGCTATGTTCCATCACCTCATCTTAGCATTTATTCATTAGGCAGAAGCTTCTCTGCATGCTTTCAAAAATCACCTCATCTTAGCTAAGCCATCCGCCTCATATAGTACGAATGTCAAAAATATAAGCTAAGAGTTTTGCTTCAGTACACCCCCTCTAAAATTTGCATGAATCTTAAGTGACTTTAAAAAAAGATATTCTCATACATTCACGATCAACTAATTCCAATCCCTATTCCCTCAAACAAGAGAACAAAACATTTTTTTTAATGAAAGGGTAACTTCTTGTTCGCGTTCATTCTTTTTAGTAGGAACACTCCCATATACAGGAAGCATTGACTGCGGGCCTATTTCCTACGAAGACTTCAAGCCCATATGCTCCAGGACACAAACGTGACCGGAGGAACAAGGCAAGCATCAACTTCTCGGAAATGTTATTCCTCACTCATAGCGAACAATACTAGCAATTGGGTGCTAACAGTTCTTTTTCTTTCAATTTTTAAGTCATGTATTTAAGAACATTATTTTGAAATACACGATGAATACTTTTCAGAGTTCATGAATATTTCTTAAATTCATCAACATTTATTTAAATTTATGAACATATTGAATCTAAAATATTTTTACATTCGTAATTTTTTCAAAAGTTCTTGAAAATTTTAAATACATGATTTTTAAATCATGAGCATTTTACATTTGAGAATATTATTAAATACATAAATATTTTTTAACAGTTTTGAAGATGTTTTTAATTCATGTACATTTCCGGCCAAAATATAAAAAAATCGAAAAAATCCCTCTAGCAAAACCTGAAATGATAAAAATTAGTGGAAGCCTTAAAGGAACCAGAAATAAAAAAAAATGGTTGAACTTGTAATCATGAAATTAAAACTGGCCGAAATAAAAAATAGGCTAAATAATTGGCTGAAATAAAAAAAATCCAATGAACATAAACGCTAGTCCGTTAGCTACCACTCCTTCTGTAAAGAAATATTAGTGACATAAACGCTTTTATATTTCTTTACGGAGGGAGTACTAGGTTATATGTTACTATATATTCAGTTACCCCAGTAGGTTCAGGTACACAGTCCGACTCAAACATGTAAGAGCATCTATAGCCGAGTGCCCGAAACCAGCCTCAAACGTCCGGGCGACCTGTCGGGGATATACCACGCGGTATGACCCGGCCGGAAGTATGACCCGGCCGGACTTGGCGACTCACTAGTGACCCGCCCGAAGACTGGCGACTCACCAAGTGACCCACCCGGAGCTCTCCCATCACTGATGACCCGGCCGGGTCTGGTGACTCATTGGTTACCCGGCAGGCGGGTTAAAGGAGCGAGAAGACCCGGCGGCCCAGAAGGCGGCTCATGAAAGGCCGGCTTATGTTATGGTGGGCCGGCTTAAGAGGAAAGGCATAAGGAGTTTTCCCTTACCAAGGAAGCAAGACTAGGATTCCACTTAGAATAGTCCTAGTAGGACTAGAACTCCTCATATAACCCGCCCCTCCAACTTATATAAGAAGGGACAGGGCACCACAAGTTGAAAGAAGTTTAGACAGATAAGTCAATAGCTCTCGAGAGAGAGGTAGCCAAAGAGCACCCTTGTAATCGTGAGCACCATGATCAATATCAATGAAGCAGGATGTAGTCTTTTACCTCCACCGTGAGGGGCCGAACCTGGGTAAAAACCTCACGTCTCACGTCTCTCGTCCCGCTCAACCCCTCTCAAACTACCACATAGATGCGTTGGCCTCACGATTAAGTCCTCACACTAAAGACATCTGCCGTGACAAATCCACGACAGTTGGCCCCCACCGTGGGGCCACGCACGGTGGTGTTGAGTTCTTGAAGGGATCTTTTCCAGGGTTTCGAGAAGTTCGCAATCGGCCGGATGAAGAAAGTTTGACAGGAGATAGTCTTCGGCAGAGCCGGCAAATCCTACGTTTGTGATCAGAATTGTTATTAACTTTGGAGCTGGCAGTATGAGTTTTGATTTCAAGACCAATTAGGGTCTGGAGCTTCTGCTGTGCGCCGCCGACGCAACGTGATCCGTCGAATCCGAAGCTAAGATCAATTTTGCTGCAGTCGCTTGTCGCCGAGGCCGACAGGAATTATGCTACAGCCGCTGTGCGCTGTGTCAGATCAATCAACAAACGCGTGTGCTGGCAAGGGTCAAACCCCGAGATGGTTTCGTAAAGTGATCTGCTACTACGAATCGGAGTAGTACTAATTTGATTATGCCACTGTTCTCATGAAGACAATGCTACTCCGTTGCTGCTATTCACATGAAGTGATCCATCAAGTGCTTAAGTACTGTTCATGTTAAAGCTCAGATTAGGAGAAGGCAACCTGTCCAGAGAAGATATAATATTTGTTGAAACTGCTTCACGTGAGCATGCATGTTTGGGCAAAGGACTACAACGCCAGGTCGGACTGGCGAGTCAACAGGTCCAACCTCCAGCGCCACACAGACCACGACTTGGAGAAAATTAATGGACGTGGATCTTCTTCAGAGCTCAATTCGCTGTCAAAACCTGGCCTCTGTTGCCTTGGCCTTGATAAGTCGCCGCCGCCGTGGTGCGGTTCGAACCGTTTCCGCGGTCTCGCGCGACGTCACCTCGCCTCTGCCTTAAGCCCTCTGCCGGGTCACCGCGTCCGTGCCCGATCTCCGGGTCGCGGCGCTCGTGTGCGCGCCTCCGCTCCTCCGCCGCTATGGTCAACAGCCACGACCACGCCAAGCAGCTGCGGCTGATTGCTTCCACCGTCCGCTGTGTTGCTCCGCTCTGCTGCACCTGTGTCCGCCGTTGCCATCTCCCGAGCCGCCCTGGCAGCGAGTCGGCCCGATGTTGAGTCGCTGCTCCGTCCGACTCGCCCGACGCCCCTCTGGCTGTGGCTCGCCTCGCGCCTCCGTTTCTCTGCTGCGGCCTGCCTGAAGTCACGAAGGCCACATGGGGTGCTACTGTTACATCAGCTAGACGTACATGCAGGCGGATTATTTTTCTGTCTGACTACGTCCAGCATTATCCACCATCAGTGTCCGTATTCATCCGATAGAAATACCAGATGTTATTTCTCCTATGTATTTTATCAGTACATGTTTTTATTCTTTGAAGAAAAAGTACTTTGGCTTGTGATCTTTTTTTGATGCAGAATAATTGTTTACTGCAAGAGCGATGGTCGTGTCATGAATATATAGCTCGTGCCATCATTGTCAGGCGTTAGCATCTGACCGTGCCGTAATGCTCGACGAATGTATGTGCAAGCCGGGGCCTCTGCGGCCCAGTCTATATTAACACGACGCGGCTAACTCGCCCGTCTGCGCGGCTTACCGTGCCTGCGATTAACTCGCCCGTCTACGCGGCTTACCGCGCCTGCGATTAACTCGCCCGTCCGCACGGCTTACCGCGCCTGCGAATTACTCCCTGTCTGCACCGGCTTATAATGCCACAGCCGATTCATCTGTCCGTGCCCGTGGCCGACTCGCCCGCGTCCGTGCTGTCTCTGATGCCGCGGTCGTCTTTACTGTCCGCCCTGCGGTCCGGTCTATTCCAATAATTCTGGAGCAAATCATATTATATTATCAGCCTCCGCCTGCACCGGATGGCTCAATGGACAGGTGCACAAGTCACCGCCACTGTGGTTTGTTTAAATTTCAACAACCAGTTGGGATGGATCATCAGCTGGGTTATTGACACAGCTCATACGGGATCATTTATAACCCGCCGAGCTTCAACATGAATTCCAGCGTTCCGCTATTCAAGCCAACTCTTCGAGTCGTCTTAAGACTCGGTGGCTACAATGACATGACTCAGCAAATCTTGCCGGTTTCAGCAAATTCAAGAACCCCGAGTCATTGGAGCGAAGATAACCCGGTCCCGGAGGCTACTGCTATATTGATAAAAATTTAAAGGCCGTCAGAAAATTTCTGGTTTAAAATGAAGAATTCCAGTTTAAAATTCGGTTCAAGGGAAATCTCTCTCTCACAAAGCTTTGAAGCTCTCAATATCCGGTTTAAAAATCCGGTTCAAAAAGAATCCATCTCTCGCAAGTTCGAGTTCTCAGGAAAAATTAAAGGTTGCCAAAGAGAACTTGCTGCCATGATGCGCGGTTCAAACATGGGTATCCTGCCTTATGGGCTTATCTTATTGGTCACTTGGGGGCTTGCTGCTCACTGAGCATAGCTATTACTACCCTTTTGATCCGGCTTGCACGCCTTGTTACAAATTATTTGGGGGCTTCCTGCTCATTGAGCATAGCTATGACTACCTTATTGATCCGGCTTATACGCCTTGTTGCAAATCACTTGGGGGCTTATTGCCCAAGTTAAAAGGTTATTAAAGAGAACTTGCTACAATGTGCAGTTCAAACATAGGTAGCCTGCCTTGATGGCTTGTTATAGGTCACTTGGGGGCTTCCTGTTCAATGAACATAGCTATATTTGCCCTTTTGATCGGCTTGGACGCCAGGTGTATTCACCAAAAATCCGGGTTATCCTGCCTTTGTATGTCTGCCACTCCGCCCAGGTAATCCTGGAATGACTCGCCGTACTCTTGACAGTCAATCTTATAAAGACTCTGAACTTGTCAAAGTTAAAACGGCGATTGGTCATGTGAGGACCGGCTTACAGGTTTGAATAAAGGATTAACTCAGTGGCTGTGCGGCCCTTGAATAACACTTGATATTGAGGTTTGGCAGCCTATGAAAGCCTTATTTTTCTCATTTGTTATTTTCTATGAACATTGTTTTGGTTCATATTCTTATACCATATTGACATATGGTTTAAAACAATTCAGGCCATGTAGCCTTAATTTTTATGACTCATATTTGAGCATATTTGGGGTTTCGATAACCCATTCTGGTTTTGGACGTTAAGTCGCCAGTCTGTTGGGATTATACACTTAGAGGCATGTGCTCTAAGTTATTTGGACTGTTACCCTTGCTGCATATGGCACTGTAAGCCGGCAGTATGAACAAACAACACAGGTATGTTATTTACTTGCTATATGAATATGCAAGGTTTTGATCACCCGCCCTGGCTATGGTCGCCAGCATACTTTGGATTGCGCAAGTGGAATCATGCGCGTATAAATCTTTGGGTTGTCACCCTCATTGGATATGGCGATATCAGCCGGCAGTATGAGCTAATGTTGCAGGTATGTTTTAAATTGTTGTATGAATATGCGAGGTTTGATAACCCGCACTGGTATTTGACTTTAAGTCACCAGTATATTTTGGCTTCGATGGCCTTAATTTTAGTCTTTTCCATAATTGCATAAGACTATATTATGTTTGGTTTGTTACCCGCCCTGGCTTTTGACGTTAAGTCGCCAGGGCATATGTTGTTTAAACTTTGTGCAGAACATGCAGAGCTATGGCTTAAATAAATGATTAAAGTCAAGCCCATTGTCAAAGACTAGAATTGGTGTTTCAAAAGGGTTAACAGTTCTTGATTTTTACAAAGGCTATAAGCCGTCGGGTTACAAAAATTCTGGCTTACAATGAATGCGCATTAAGTCGCCATCGGTCAAGAGCCGCCGGGTATTTAACTCTGGATTTACTTATCAACAGATAAGGTATTCAAAGCTTTAATAGCCAGACTGGGCTGGATTTTCATTATGGTATTGAATGATTGAGGTTTTCATACCGGATTATATTATTCAAACCTTTAATAGCCAACATGGCTGGATTTTTATTATGGTTATCAATAACCAGTATTATGATTGAGGTTTTCAAAAGCCACTCCAGAGCAATGGCTATTATTTCTTCATCCAGGAGTACCAGTTCACAACAGAGAGCATGGTTCAATATTGATATGCAAAGGCTTTCAGCAACATCATCCGGACAATGGATATGGTTTTATTTAGTCCCGAGTCGCTGCAGGCATACGACCCAGCACTTGGTGGCTACATGATTCCAGTCAAGATTATATCAAATATGGAAGTCCCATGTCGATGTAAGCATGCACCATGACACTTGGGGGCTAATGCAAGCTCGTTTTTAACTCACCTTATTGACGACCGGACTCATCACATCGTAATGAGCCGGCCCTTGGGGGCTACTAAGTGCTCCTGTAAAAGGTAACACGAAACTTGGGAGCTACATCATTTGGTGTTATTTTTTGAAGTACACATAAAGTCCCAGCTCAGTATTATCTTACTGAGCCGGCCCTTGGGGGCTATACGTTGCTGCTCATATCTACATGATCATATCTACAAAGTCCCTGCTCATTATTGCATAATGACCCGGCACTTGGGGGCTACACATGTGAAGTACAAAATATTCAGTTTATGACGGGTGGCTTAGATGAACAATCTGGATTTCTCCAAAGTTGCAGCATTAACATTAAAGCAAGCCTTAAGCTGTTACTACGCTCCCTTCTTAAGACTTGGGGGCTACAGGTGATATGCATATAAGGGAGGTACACTTTCAAGCTTGGTGTTAGCAACAATTATGACCCGGTACCATCAATATTTACAAACCGGCAATTTTGGCAATCATAACTCGGCAAGCTCTACATCTTTAAACCGGCTGAAAATCAGATGAGTATTTCAAGACCAATATTTTTGTTAAGCTAGAGCATTGGAAGCTGAGTCAAATGGATTATTCTTTATAATATTTTTCTGCAAGAAGCCAATGTCAGCAAATTGACTATGAAGCTGGCCTATTAACCCGGACTTTTCACATGAAGTACCAGGATGTTTTGCATTGGCAAAGTTTGAACATATCTACTAAAGGTGATTTGCTATGAAGTCATGGACACGTATCAAGAAGGAAATGACAAGGACTTAAGGATGATCAGGTGCCATTCAGAATTTTTTTAACCCGGAGCACAACCTGTCAAATTTGTTCTTGTGTTTATTTTGCAGGATCAGTTTAACATGGATAAATCCAAATTAAACTGGGGGCTAATGTCGGGGATATACCACGCGGTATAACCCGGCCGGACTTGGCGACTCACTAGTGACCCGCCCGATGACTGGCGACTCACCAAGTGACCCACCCGGAGCTCTCCCATCACTGATGACCTGGCCGGGCCTGGTGACTCATTGGTGACCAGGCAGGCGGGTTAAAGGAGCGAGAAGACCCGGCGGCCCAGAAGGCGGCTCATGGAAGGCCGGCTTATGTTATGGTGGGCCGGCTTAAGAGGAAAGGCATAAGGAGTTTTCCCTTACCAAGGAAGCAAGACTAGGATTCCACTTAGAATAGTCCTAGTCCTACTAGGACTCCTCATGTAACCCGCCCCTCCAACTTATATAAGGAGGGATAGGGCACCACAAGTTGGAAGAAGTTTAGACAGATAATTCAATAGCTCTCGAGAGAGAGGTAGCCAAAGAGCACCCTTGTAATCGTGAGCACCATGATCAATATCAATGAAGCAGGATGTAGGCTTTTACCTCCACCGTGAGGGGCCGAACCTGGGTAAAAACCTCGCGTCTCTCGTCCCGCTCAACCCCTCTCAAGCTACCACATAGATGCGTTGGCCTCACGACTAAGTCCTCACACTAAGGACATCTGCCGTGACAAATTCACGACACGACCCGTCTGGTCATGAGTTTTCGATCCAGATGGACCTCTCAAATGAGCCTCAAACGCCCGGGCTGACCGGCACCCCTCATATCTACCCCAAATATGGGACGAATATGAAGGCGTCCGGGCGCGCCCGTCACGTCGGTCTGACGGCGGGGTCCCATGCGAAAATGCCTGAAAACCTTACGGTTCGACGGACGCCGCGTCCGTCGCTGCGGTGTGAACGCCGCTTGGCACTTCTCTGGCTCGCCGTCCGAGACCAAATCCGGCTATTTAAGTCGGCCGACGTCCCGCAACCCTAACCCATCCACCTTCCCCCTCTCCGCGCCGTCAGTCCGAGCCCATCCACTTCCTCCCTCTCCCGCTCCGGCGCTCTGCCCACACTCCAATGCTCCGCCATGGTCCGGAGGAAGATCACTTGCTACACAATGCTCACGCCGGAGCGCTAGTACAAGATCCAGCAGGAGATCCGGGCGAGACAGGCCGCGCGCGCCGCCTGCATCGCTGCCGGGCTGCCTCCGGACTCACCGAAGCCGCAGGAGGAGGAGGAGTAGCCGGGGGAAGAGGAGGGAGAGGAACTGGCTCCGATAGAAGTGGAGGAGGGGGAGCAGCCAGAGCAGGAGCCGGGCTTCAACATGGGACAGGCGGAGGCGGAGTTCGCTGTCGCCAAATCGGAGGACATGGCGGAGCAGCAGGCCATCCTGGAGTCCATCTAGAATGAGGCCTATGTGAAGGCCAACCGGGCGTTACACCAGCAGGAGCAGGCAGCGCCCGACGCGCTCTTCGCCGAACTCGACGCGGAGATAGATGCGGAGGAGGCCTGAGGCGTCGGAGCTGCAACTGCCGCCCATGCTGTCTGAGTCAGGCACAGAGATCGTCGACATCTCTGACGACGAGTAGCTAGGTGATCGACGTAGTACGTAGGTTTATTTAGTCTGCATGTCTTTGTATGGATTTAAGAATCTAGTATGAAATGTCCGGATGCAACTCTTGAAATTTGAGGCGTGCATATGGGCACGTTCGCGGGCATTTGAAGGGCCATATTTGACATATCCGGCTGTAGATGTTGTAACCCGCCGTTTATTAATAGTCCACACATATTTTAACATTTATGCTCCACTAAAGAATGTGAACCACTTGTGTAAGTGACCGCTTGTAATATCTATCATACAACTGAACGACTCCCACTAGTAGAAAACAGGGCTTTGGTTGAGGCCTGGGTAAGGGCATTAATCCCGGTTCACTCACGAACCGGGACCAAAGGGGGCATCAGTCCCGGTTCGTGAGGCCAGGGCGCCGGCCGGGCCTTGGGGGCCATTGGTCCCGGTTCGTCTGACCCCTTTGGTCCCGGTTCCAGACACGAACCGGGACCAATGGGCCTCGCTCCTGGCCCACAACCTTTAGTCCCGGTTTGTGGCTGAAACCGGGACCAAATGTAGTCCTTTAGTCCCGGTTTTAGCCACCAACCGGGACTAAAGAGAGGCCTATATATACCCCCCCTACCCGCGAGCAGAGCAGTGCACTGCTCTATTTTTTTGGCCGGCCGTGGGAGAGCATTGTGGCGCTCTAGCTCACCTCCTATGCACATGAGGTGTTCGATGAAATGCCCGAGCCACACTTAAGCTTTCTCCTCTCGAAGCTCCTTGTCCAAACTCCATTCTCCTCAAGATTTGTCTAGGTTTGGCGGTCCGTCCTGTCCCGTCCCCATCCTCACCGCCGTCGATCGCCCGCGCCGATCTCGTCGCCGGCACCACCGTGGTGAGCCTCTTGTTCATATCTTCTTTCTAAAAGAAAAAAATTCTTACTTGTATGATTTAGATAGATACTTGTATAATTTTCTTACTTTTATTATTGTTTGTTATTATATAGTGCGATGCTTTTGGTATCCGCCCCCGTCGGCCCTCATCCTGTCTATGATTCAGATGTGGTATGTATTATATTTTATAACTATTTGTTTCATTTAGTGCTTATGACAATTATGCCGACCAACGTGACATAGATGTTTTATCTAGCAGGTATGTGAACCGGAAATTCCAACCGACCCTCTTGTCGAGAGGTTAAATTTAGTTGAAAAAGAAAATGATTACTTGAAGAAAAAATTGAAAAGAATTGAGGAGGAGAAGATGGAATTGGAGTTGCATGTTGCGGATATCGTCGATGATCACAAGATCAAGATGGATAAAATGCGCTTGAAGATTAGAAAGATGAAAAAATATGCCATTCATACTAAGGCTTGGTATCATTATGCCGTTGGATCAATTGTTACCTTAGTTGCGATTATGATCGCATTTGTTGTTGCATTGAAATGTTTTACATAGTTTCAATGTATGGTTTAATTAGATGCTCTGGAGAGCTATATGTTGTTCAATGAGAACTATGTATGTACTTTGGTTTTAATGTGATGATGAACTTCTATTAATTTGGCCACTTCTCTATTCATGATGTTCCGTAATGGTTTTTGACACACTTAATTATATATAATGCACGCAAATGAACCGGCAATGGATGTACGGTGACAGACGCACCTCCGAGTACATTAAGGGCGTGCATAATTTTCTCAAAGTGGCTGAGGCAAACAAGCAGAATGGTTTTATGTGTTGTCCATGCCCTAGATGTGAGAATACGAAGTCTTACTCTAACCGGAAAACCCTTCACACCCACCTGCTTGAGAAGGGTTTCATGCCACACTATAATGTTTGGACCAAGCACAGAGAAAGAGGGGTTATGATGGAAGACAACGAAGAAGAAGAGGATGATGACAACTGTAGGAGATATGCCCTAGAGGCAATAATAAATGTTATTGATTATCTCCCTGTTCATAATTAGGTTTATGTTCCATGCTATAACTGCAATGATTCTCGAGTCTACAAATAAAACGAGGCTTGGAGGGAAACTCATGTGCACGTGTGGGATAATAAACGGTAAAATGTATTCCTAGTCAAGCCTCTATGACTGGCTCAAGTATTGCATGATGATCCTATTTTCCTGATCATGGGCATGACTATGCCGGCAATTTTGAGGGCACAATTGTTAGCAGAACATTTGTGTTGAATCGACCCAAATTGATGTTATGCTATGAGATTCTTTCGTCACAAGTTAATGGTTAATAACATAGAGATGGTTAATGTTTGCATAATTCCTCAGACCATGAGAGTATCGAGTTTCTTCATGCTTGATTAATGAACTTTGGGGTTTGTTAAACGTCATCCGTAACTGGATGGCTATAACGGCGGCTTACGGGTTCATGGGAAAGTATGTCAAGTAACTTGATAGCTCAAGATTGGGATTTGCTCCTCCGACGATGGAGAGATATCTCTGGGCCCTCTCGGTGTTATGGTATCCATCATCGTCTGGCCAGACACAGGGTGATTTGATCACAGGGATGCCGGAACACAGTAACGAGAAAAGAGAACAATACCGGTAACGAGGTAACTAGCATAGTGGACAAGTTGTTGATCCACGGGAATGCCAACATGTCTCACCTCGGGTATTTGTAACATATCGCGAAGCAATAGGAATAGCACACGGCAACTGGAGGTTCACTCGAATATTCATTCGTGTGGGTATAGGGGTCAATATGGGTGTCCATGGCTCCGATGTTGATCATTGATCGGAAGGGGTTCCAGGTCATGTCTATACTTCACCGAACCTATAGGGTCACACGCTTAAGGGTCATCTATCTGCTGAATACTAGACAGGGAGTCTGAGAGAAAATCACCGAAAAAGTTTCGGACACCGAAAAGTTTCGGACAGCGAAAAAGTTCCGCAGAGAGAGGTCACCGGATGAGTTCCGGTGAAACTGAAAAGTTGTTTCAGGGGATACCATTAAGTCAAAATGGTTTCGGCACATGCCTGATAATTCTTGGAGGATGCCAGAATCATTCTGGAAACTTCTGGGAATTTTCTGGAAGAAAAACCGGAAATGTTCCGGGGCTGCCGGAACCGCTTCAGATGCTTTTCGCAGATGAAATCACTAAACTGGAATTGTTCCAGAATGCGTTGAAAATTATTTTATTGGGTACTGGAAATGTTCTAAGCCCACATAAATATTTTCAGTTCGAACGGACGCTGAAAAATGTCGTCATGAATAGTGAAAGTGCTTTTTGGAATTTTTTGGAAAACCACCTTTTAGGGCTTTTGCTAAAGGCTTCTAGAAGGTGATGTGGATGGATGAGAGCCCCCTTTGGGGGGGACCCCTAGGGGGTGGCCGTCCACATGTGGAGCTCCTCCTTGGAGCTCCACATGTCCTTTGGTTTCTCTCTTATGCCCTTGGAAAGAGTTTCCTT
Source organism: Thinopyrum elongatum (assembly GCA_011799875.1). Lineage (NCBI taxonomy): Eukaryota > Viridiplantae > Streptophyta > Magnoliopsida > Poales > Poaceae > Thinopyrum > Thinopyrum elongatum. The sequence continues at coordinate 506,886,645 of CM022297.1, forward strand.
CATGGGTATTTTGGTATTTCTTGAATGCCCATCCTACCCCTTGGTTTTCCTATATAAGGAGGAGAGGGGGCTGCTCAATCCTTCATCCCTTCTCACATACAAGTGCCATGCAATGATCTGGCTTCTCTCTCCCTCCCACGAAAAGAGTTTCGTAGAGCCGAAAGGCTGTCTGGGTTCCGGTGGGAACTAGTTCTGGACGGCGAAGCCCTGCCGGATAGATGACACCGTATGTGTGCAACTCTGTAGAGAGGTCGTAGTTTCGATCTTAGTGCCCGAGGGGCTGTTCGAGAGTGCCTCCCGAAGGGCTGTCCAAGTGACGGTCCGAGTTCTGTGAGTCCTCCCGAAGGGCTGTCCGAGTGACCGTTCGAGTTTCGAAGGTCCTCCCGAAGGGCTGTCCGCGACACCGTCCGGGGGACTGTTCGACCGCCTCCCGGAGGGCTGTCTGAAGGGAAGACGAGGGGATACATCCTCGCGGTTGGGAGGTTGTAAATCCTAGCTGCGGGGATCTGCACCGCCGATCCTCATCGACTCTACTTCCGCTGCGCTACGAGTCGGTAACGAAAATGATCAAACCTTATATGCAGTCTCCATAGTGGTCCTGGGCTGGTGCGTAGGTCGGAATTTTTTGTTTTCTGCTGCGTTACCCTACAGTGGCATCAAGAGCCGTGCTATGCGTAGATATAGGTTGCGATCTAGAATACATAGTGATGTATGGGTGTTGCACAATATAATTAGGTAGTAGATGAGTTCTATTACTGAAAATTATTTGTGCGGGTAGCAGATGAAATCTGTTACCCGATGTTCTTGTTGCTTCCCTGGAATTTGCATATTTCTGATCTTGATAATAGCATGGTGGAGTTTCAATGTTCTGGCAATCCGCGATCCTGATTGATCAACGAAGTGCTAACAGTTCATTGAATTCCACCGTAGTTAAAAAGAAAGATGAAATTTCGCAGACAAAAGGGCAATGCAGATATGATCTGCACGGGGGTCATGCGTATGACGAAGTTTAGTATGGGGTTCAAGATTTTATTATCTCGTGCTTCATACACCCCGCATTGTTAATCTAGCGACTTGAATTATCATACTTGATGATGGACGTTGGTAGCTTCGGTTTGTTTCGAAACCTTAGAAGCCACGTAAAACAAGTTTTTGCTTGAACCAATTAGAGGCGTCTAACTTGGTTTTGCAGGAGGGTTTGCATGTGCATGTGATGTGGTATAGCAGTGCTCATAATAATTTGATTATGTATGAGATGACTATATAATGTAAATTTATTAACATGACCTGCGTGTCATGATTCGGCATGATGGCTGGAGCCATATGATTGCACTTTAATGACCTGCGTGTCAACCTTAAGTATTGCATTTATTTTATCTGCTATAGAGATAGCAATATTATCTGGTGCATCAACAAGGTGGTGGCAATCTTCGCGAAGGAGAACACCGACGCGAATGCCGAAGACGAAGAAATACAAGACTTCTCCGTCAGAAAGGGCTATACCATATCATGCTTTTATGAATTGCTTGAGATGCTTATCCCTTATGATGCACCCTTCTTGATTGCGCGGTAGTCGCTTTTTATTAGGGTGATCTCTCACAAAAATATCAAGTAGTTAGTGTTCTCCCAAGTGTTGCACCGTCACGGCACCTAACTTTTCGGGGTATCACAGGATCTCCCTGGGTACGAACGATTAGGGATGTGTGAGGCGGGTGAGTTGAGACCTCGCAGCAAGATCACTTGGTTGTCTTGACGTTCTGGAAGGATCTCCCTGAGCTCGGAACACGCCCATCGAAAGATGAACAAGAGTCACATAGAGATGTGATCGGCAAGTTTGCCTGCCGATTGAAGTTCGCGCCATCAGTGTTCATCTCGTTCAATGGCGTTGAATGGAAATGCGGGTCTTGTATCACTCACAATCAATTATGAGAGATATTGATTTGAGTGGGAGCGCACTGTTGAATTAACTTGTTTAATTCTCAGTGCAATTAATTGTGGACACTGTCTAAGTGTTATATGCATAATAGTTGTAGAATAATGGCTCGCGTTTCCACCTTCCCTATTAAAAATGAATAGCTGTTAAATATCTGGTTAAAACTTTACGGTTGGTAACGTAATGTGAGGATTGTCCTCAAGAGTGCCGAGAAGGACTTTGTCCTATCGCATACTTTCGGTATTCTCTTGCTTATGCTATGGATCATGTGACTCTCGTCCTTCGATCCAAAAGCTAGAATTTCGTTTCAGTCAAGTGCAATATGTTTGCTTCCATGAGACCCGAACTTCGAAAGTTTGGATAGTTATGTGATATTCATGGAATCTAAAAATCATTTTCAGAGACAGACAAAGGCTAAAAGATATGAGATATCCAAAGCAATGTTTGTTTGCAAACTATTAGTAAAAGAGTTTACTATGCATTAGACTGATAAGGGAGGGATCCAGAAGAACGCCTGTCATATGATGAAAGGTGAATAAAACAACAACTTAAAGAGAAAGGAAGTGTCCGAAGGGTGTTAGTGAAACTTTCACGCCTAGGAAGTCCGGGGCTAACGCCACTCTTAAGTTGGGTGCTTCTTTTGAGAGTAGGAGAAATACTAAAAGTTAAACTGTTAGAAGTATAATGGCAGAAAGAAAGAAGACTGGAATATCCAGCTCATGTATGAATGTCATACAAGTTTTTGATGTATAGAAGGCTAGTCAAAGATATAGTTCTTGGGAATTATGATTAATTTGTTAATCACTGATTCTTGGGTATTGTGAGTTAATCATAGAGATACCCGCTCGATTGCATTCTGTTGCAACTCGATGTAAGAACTACTATGGCCTGAAAGACTAGCCAGGAATGAGGTTTAGGTATACACAGGGAACATGGTAAATGTTGCTATACCTTCCATCGGTGTATTACCGTCTGTATTTATTTTCATAATTCATTTAGAGTTTTACAAACTCTAGCCTTTGCATAAAGTAATCTTGCAAGAAGGTTGTTCATAAGAGAACTTTTTATGTTCGATGTTATGAATAACATAAGGGCCATACTTTCATTGAGAATGAGATGCATGTTATGAATAATGATAATAATATATTACCTCTGGATTTACTTTCATAATTCATTTTAGAGTTTTACACACTCTAGCCCATTGCACAATGTTTGTTGCAAAAGAGTTGTTCATAAAAGAACAATTGTTGTTCAGTATTATGAATAACATGAAGGGCCATACTTCCATCCAAGATGGGATGTATGTTATGAATATTGATGGTAAAATGATACATCCATAACACTGACGCTAAATGTCGCAAGACTAAAAGAATACCACACAAGTGTGGCACTGCATTTGGTCACATTGGAGAAACCCGCATGAAAGATTCCATTATGATGGATTTTGAAGTCGTTTGATTTTTGAATCATCTGACACTTGCAACTTTCCTTTGAAAAGTGAAGTGACTGAAATACCGTTCACAGGCCATAAGGAACGAGCAAAGAATTTATTGGTGATCATACATTTTGATGTATGTAGTCCGATAAATGTTTTTGCAAGTAGTGGATTTATCTATCTTCGGAAATGACTCAAGTAGATATATGGATATTTACTTGATGAGACGTAAGTCTGAATTTTTTGAATTCATTCAAAAGGTTTTCAAATATGAAATAGAAGTTATTGTAACAAGAAGATTATGTTTCTACAATTCGATTGCAGAAAAGAATATTTGAGTTACAAGTTTAGCAAATGTCTGATGAGTTGTGAAAGGGGTTTCATAACTTGCACCTCCCGGAACACCACTGCAAGTGGAAAGTCCGTGAAGATGTAATCGAACCATTTATGACATGGTAAGATCAAAGATGGCATAAATAAATTTGCCATTATCCCTTTTAAAGAGTGATGCTTTAGAGACTGCGGCTTTTACACTGAAAAGCGCTCCATCGGGCCTGTTGAAATGACACCATGGTATGGTACGCCCAACCATGTTATATCTTTTCTTAACATTTGGAATATGGGGCTTGTGTAAAAGGTTACAAACCTATTCCAAATCAGACAAGTGCTACTTTGTAGGTTATCCCAAGTCATTGGGTATTCCCCCACCACTATACCGAGGCAAAAGTTTTTGCCACAAAATGGTATGCTTTTAAAGAGAATTGTTCTTGCAAAAGGTGAGTGGGAGGACAGTGCAACTCGACGAGATAACCAGTATCTTCGTCATCAGGTCAAAGGAAAGGAACCTTGGAAGTGATTCCGGAGTTTCCTACTGCGACTGATACGGAAGTCTCTACAATAAAATGTATGGACTTTGGTCGAACTTGCAACTGAACCACGTAGGCAAGGCTCGTGCAAACCTCTCAGGTGCGCAGACGAGATATTGTTGTTAGACAACAGTATACCTACGATACACAAGGAAGCGTTGATGGGCCCTGACTCCGGGATTGGCTAAATGCCAATATAATCCGAGATAGTTTCCATATAAATGATTCAAGATCATATCTTGATGACCCCTTCAGAAGACTTAGAGTCTTACGAACTTTTATGGAACTATAAACTGATATGGATAAAATGTTTTATCCATAAAGCTCGACTTGTTGAAATAACAAGTTCAAGGAGTTGACTACGATGAGGTTGTTTCATCGTAGCGATGCTTAAAGTCAGTTCGGGTTGAACTAGCAATTAATACAAATTTCATATCATGAGATATGAAACAAGGGATGACAAAAGGATTTCCATCTGATGGAAATGAAACCAAGGACTTGCATGTGTTACAGTCCAAGGTATTTTGTGAGTCCAGAGGATGCTAGTAAGGGTGCAAACTTCAGAGTTCCAGCGATGGACAGAAGAGAGCAAAGTGGAGTCGGAATCTTCGTGTTTTGATGAAATGGTCAAAGGAGTTTGACTTCATCAATGGGTAACGAAGATGCTTGTAATTCAAGAAAGTAAGTGGGAGCCTAATAATATTTCTAAAAACCTTGTGTGCTTGACACACTGTTAATTGGAAATAAAATTCTTGACACGAATTAGGACTTCATTTGAAAATAGTTTTTCGATGAAGTGCTTGGGCTAAATAGCCTCAATATTAGGCATAATGATCTATGGAGATAGATTTACCTAATGGGGCTAAGCAATAAATACATATTGACAAGATGCTAAAACTTTTTAGCATTTAAAACGCCAAGGAGTGATTCTTGCCGAAGTCACATGGAAAGAGTTTTTGCAAGACTCGGTGTCCCAAAAACACTGATGAGCAAAATACGTGATGGAGATTCCTCACACCTTCGTGTTTGGATTAATCATGTATTCCATGGTATGTAAAACAACCAGTTTTGTCCGATACTCCCAAGCTGTTGCGAGTATAGATACCAAAGTGATCAAAAGTACTGATCATAGGACAACAGTGAAAAGTGTCATTGAATGCTAGAGTAGCACTGATGACATGTTTTCTCGCAAGTGGAGATCATGAAGAGTTCGTTGTAAAATGTTACATCGATATAGTCTTCATCATTGCTCCAAGCGATTTTCGATTTAAATAAAGGGTTTTGTGTAATACATAATATGGTGGCACGGTAGTTGGAAATTGTTCCAAACAAGATACTGTGGCGAATTCTATAACAGAGGCGAAGTATGTTGCCGCTTTTTAAGCGACAAAGAAGTTGTTGAATCATATAGTTCATTCATGAACTTAGTATGGTTCCAAGATGACTTTTGTCAATGGGACACTACTGCAGGTAGTTGCTCCATACCTCAGTCTGAGGAATCCAGGTTCGACCTGTGCCACAGGTGTAAAGAGCATTAGCATTAACTAGATTATTGACTCTAGTGCAAGTGGGAGTCTGTAGGAGATATGCCCTAGAGGCAATAATAAATGTTATTGATTATCTCCCTGTTCATAATTAGGTTTATGTTCCATGCTATAACTGCAATGATTCTCGAGTCTACAAATAAAACGAGGCTTGGAGGGAAACTCATGTGCACGTGTGGGATAATAAACGGTAAAATGTATTCCTAGTCAAGCCTCTATGACTGGCTCAAGTATTGCATGATGATCCTATTTTCCTGATCATGGGCATGACTATGCCGGCAATTTTGAGGGCACAATTGTTAGCAGAACATTTGTGTTGAATCGACCCAAATTGATGTTATGCTATGAGATTCTTTCGTCACAAGTTAATGGTTAATAACATAGAGATGGTTAACGTTTGCATAATTCCTCAGACCATGAGAGTATCGAGTTTCTTCATGCTTGATTAATGAACTTTGGGGTTTGTTAAACGTCATCCGTAACTGGATGGCTATAACGGCGGCTTACGGGTTCATGGGAAAGTATGTCAAGTAACTTGATAGCTCAAGATTGGGATTTGCTCCTCCGACGATGGAGAGATATCTCTGGGCCCTCTCGGTGTTATGGTATCCATCATCGTCTGGCCAGACACAGGGTGATTTGATCACAGGGATGCCGGAACACAGTAACGAGAAAAGAGAACAATACCGGTAACGAGGTAACTAGCATAGTGGACAAGTTGTTGATCCACGGGAATGCCAACATGTCTCACCTCGGGTATTTGTAACATATCGCGAAGCAATAGGAATAGCACACGGCAACTGGAGGTTCACTCGAATATTCATTCGTGTGGGTATAGGGGTCAATATGGGTGTCCATGGCTCCGATGTTGATCATTGATCGGAAGGGGTTCCAGGTCATGTCTATACTTCACCGAACCTATAGGGTCACACGCTTAAGGGTCATCTATCTGCTGAATACTAGACAGGGAGTCTGAGAGAAAATCACCGAAAAAGTTTCGGACACCGAAAAGTTTCGGACAGCGAAAAAGTTCCGCAGAGAGAGGTCACCGGATGTGTTCCGGTGAAACTGAAAAGTTGTTTCAGGGGATACCATTAAGTCAAAATGGTTTCGGCACATGCCTGATAATTCTTGGAGGATGCCAGAATCATTCTGGAAACTTCTGGGAATTTTCTGGAAGAAAAACCGGAAATGTTCCGGGGCTGCCGGAACCGCTTCAGATGCTTTTCGCAGATGAAATCACTAAACTAGAATTGTTCCAGAACGCGTTGAAAATTATTTTAGTGGGTACTGGAAATGTTCTAAGCCCACATAAATATTTTCAGTTCGAACGGACGCTGAAAAATGTCGTCGTGAATAGTGAAAGTGCTTTTTGGAATTTTTTGGAAAACCACCTTTTTGGGCTTTTGCTAAAGGCTTCTAGAAGGTGATGTGGATGGATGAGAGCCCCCTTTGGGGGGGACCCCTAGGGGGTGGCCGGCCACATGTGGAGCTCCTCCTTGGAGCTCCACATGTCCTTTGGTTTCTCTCTTATGCCCTTGGAAAGAGTTTCCTTCATGGGTATTTTGGTATTTCTTGAATGCCCATCCTACCCCTTGGTTTTCCTATATAAGGAGGAGAGGGGGCTGCTCAATCCTTCATCCCTTCTCACATACAAGTGCCATGCAATGATCTGGCTTCTCTCTCCCTCCCACGAAAAGAGTTTCGTAGAGCCGAAAGGCTGTCTGGGTTCCGGTGGGAACTAGTTCTGGAGGGCGAAGCCCTGCCGGATAGATGACACCGTATGTGTGCAACTCTGTAGAGAGGTCGTAGTTTCGATCTTAGTGCCCGAGGGGCTGTTCGAGAGTGCCTCCCGAAGGGCTGTCCAAGTGACGGTCCGAGTTCTGTGAGTCCTCCCGAAGGGCTGTCCGAGTGACCGTTCGAGTTTCGAAGGTCCTCCCGAAGGGCTGTCCGCGACACCGTCCGGGGGACTGTTCGACCGCCTCCCGGAGGGCTGTCTGAAGGGAAGACGAGGGGATACATCCTCGCAGTTGGGAGGTTGTAAATCCTAGCTGCGGGGATCTGCACCGCCGATCGTCATCGACTCTACTTCCGCTGCGCTACGAGTCGGTAACGAAAATGATCAAACCTTATATGCAGTCTCCATAGTGGTCCTGGGCTGGTGCGTAGGTCGGAATTTTTTGTTTTCTGCTACGTTACCCTACAACAACTATGTGCCCCCTGAATACGGTGATGCTGCAACGGGGGAAGCTGAAGATCAAGAGGAACCAGACGATGTACCCGATGATGATCTTCGCCGGTTCATTGTTGATGCAAAGAGACAATGCGAAAGTGAAAAGGATAAGTTGAAGTTCGATCGCATGTTGAGGATCACAAAAAAGGGACGTAACCAAATTGCAAAGATGGCAACACAAAGCTCGGTACCACACTGGAATTGCTGCAGTGGAAAGCAGACAATGGTGTATCTGACAATGGATTTGAGAAGCTACTGAAAATATTGAAGAAGAAGCTTCCAAAGGATAACGAATTGCCCGACAGTACGTACGAAGCAAAGAAGGTTCTATGCCCTCTAGGATTGGAGGTGCAGAAGATACATGCATGCCCTAATGACTGCATCCTCTACCGTGGTGCATACGAGGATTTGAACGCATGCCCGGTATGCGGTGCATTGCGGTATAAGATCAGACGAGATGACCCTGGTGATGTTGAGGGCGAGCGGCCTAGGAAGAGGGTTCCTGCCAAGGTGATGTGGTATGCTCCTATAATACCACGGTTGAAACGTCTGTTCAGAAACAAAGAGCATGCCAAGTTGATGCGATGGCACAAAGAGGACCGTAAGAAAGACGGGAAGTTGAGAGCACCCGCTGACGGGTCGCAGTGGACAAAAATCGAGAGAAATTGGGGGGACTTTGCAGGCGACGCAAGGAACGTATGGTTTGGTTTAAGCGCGGATGGCATTAATGCTTTTGGGAAGCAAAGCAGCAATCATAGTACCTGGCCCGTGACTCTATGTATCTATAACCTTCCTCCTTGGCTGTGCATGAAGCGGAAGTTCATTATGATGCCAGTTCTCATCAAAGGCCCTAAGCAACCCGGCAACTGAAGGGAATATGCCCTAGAGGCAATAATAAAGTTGTTATTTATATTTCCTTATATCATGATAAATGTTTATTATTCATGCTAGAATTGTATTAACCGAAAACTTGATACATGTGTGAATACATAGACAAAACATTGTGTCCCTAGTATGCCTCTACTAGACTAGCTCGTTAATCAAAGATGGTTAAGTTTCCTAACCATAGACATGTGTTGTCATTTGATGAACGGGATCACATCATTAGGAGAATGATGTGATGGACAAGACCCATCCGTTAGCCTAACATAATGATCGTTGAAGTTTATTGCTATTGCTTTCTTCATGACTTATACATATTCCTTTGACTATGAGATTATGCAACTCCCGAATACCAGAGGAACACCTTGTGTGCTATCAAATGTCACAACGTAACTGGGTGATTATAAAGATGCTCTACAGGTGTCTCCGAAGGTGTTTGTTGGGTTGGCATAGATCGAGATTAGGATTTGTCACTCCGAGTATCGGAGAGGTCTCTCTGGGCCCTCTCGGTAATGCACATCACTATAAGCCTTGCAAAAAATGTGAATAATGAGTTAGTTACGGGATGATGCATTACGGAACGAGTAAACAGACTTGCCGGTAACGAGATTGAACTAGGTATGAGGATACCGACGATCGAATCTCGGGCAAGTAACATACTGATGACAAAGGGAATGACGTATGTTGTCATTGCGGTTTGACCGATAAAGATCTTCGTAGAATATGTAGGAACCAATATGAGCATCCAGGTTCCGCTATTGGTTATTGACCGGAGATGTGTCTCGGTCATGTCTACATAGTTCTCGAACCCGCAGGGTCCGCACGCTTAACGTTCGATGACGATTTGTATTATGAGTTGTGTGTTTTGGTGACCGAAGATTGTTCGGAGTCCCGGATGAGATCACGGACATGATGAGGAGGCTCGAAATAGTCGAGAGGTAAAGACTGATATATAGGACGATAGTATTCAGACACCGGAATGGTTCCAGATCGTTTCGGGTATTTTTCAGAGTACCGGGAGGTTACCGGAACCCCCCGGGGAAAGTAATGGGCCAACATGGGCCATAGGGGAGAAGAGGGCAGCCCACAAGGGGTGGCTCGTGCCCCCCCATGGGCAGTCCAAATTAGACTAGGGGAGGGGGCGCGGCCCCCCTTTCCCTTTCCCTCTCCCTCTCCTTCCCTCTTTCCACCTCCATGAGAAGGAAAAAAAGGGGGGGGGTGCGAATCCTACTATGTTTGGAGTCCTAGTAGGACTCCCCCCCCCATGGCGCGCCTCCCTTGGCCGGCCTCCTCCCTCTCCTCCTTTATATACGGGGGCAGGGGGGCACCCTAAAGCACATCAATTGTTCTTAGCCGTGTGCGGTGCCCCCTCCATAGTTTACTCCTCCGGTCATATTGTCGTAGTGCTTAGGCGAAGCCCTGCGCGGATCACATCACCATCACCGTCACCACACCGTCGTGCTGACGAAACTCTCCCTTGACACTTTGCTGGATCAAGAGTTCGAGGGACGTCATTGAGCTGAACGTGTGCAGAACTCGGAGGTGCCGTACGTTCGGTGCTTGATCGGTTGGATCGCGAAGACGTTCGACTACATCAGCCGTGTTAAGCTAACGCTTCCGCTTTCGGTCTACGCGGGTACATGGACACACTCTCCCCTCTCGTTGCAATGCATCTCCTAGATAGATCTTGCGTGAGCGTAGAATTTTTTTGAAATTACATGCTACGTTTCCCAATAGTGGCATCCGAGCCAGGTCTATGCGTAGATGATATGCACGAGTAGAACACAAAGAGTTGTGGACGATGATAGTCATACTGCTTACCACCAACGTCTTATTTTGATTCGGCGGTATTGTTGGATGAAGCGGCCCGGACCATCCTTACATGACCCCGTTCATGAGACCGGTTCCACCGACAGACATGCAACTTGTTGCATAAAGGTGGCTGGCGGGTGTCTGTTTCCCCAACTTTAGTTGAATCAAATTTGACTACGGCCGGTCCTTGTTGAAGGTTAAAACAGCAAACTTGACGAAACATCGTTGTGGTTTTGATGCATAGGTAAGATCGGTTCTTACTAGAAGCCCGTAGCAGCCACGTAAAACTTGCAACAACAAAGTAGAGGACGTCTAACTTGTTTTTGCAGGGCATGTTGTGATGTGATATGGTCAAGACATGATGTGATATACGTTATTGTATGAGATGATCATGTTTTGTAAAAGTTATCGGCAACTGGCAGGAGCCTTATGGTTGTCGCTTTATTTCATGAAATGCAAACGCCATGTAATTTCTTTACTTTATCACTATGTGTTAGCGATAGTTGTAGAAGCAATAGTTGGTGAAACGACAACGACGCTACGATGGAGATCAAGGTGTCAAGCCGGTGACGATGGGAATCATGATGGTGCTTTGGAGATGGAGATCAAAGGCACAAGATGATGATGGCCATATCATGTCACATATTTTGATTGCATGTGATGTTTATCTTTATGCATCTTATTTTGCTTAGTACGGCGGTAGCATTATAAGATGATCCCTCACTAAAAATTTCAAGGTATAAGTATTCTCCCTGAGTATGCACCGTTGCGACAATTCGTCGTGCCGAGACACCACGTGATGATCGGGTGTGATAAGCTCTACGTTCACATACAACGGGTGCAAGACAGTTTTGCACATGCGGAGTACTCAGGTTAAACTTGACGAGCCTAGCATGTACAGACATGGCCTCGGAACACGGAGACCGAAAGGTCGAACGTGAATCATATAGTAGATATGATCAACATAGAGATGTTCACCCTTGAAAACTACACAATCTCACGTGATGATCGGACATGGTTTAGTTGATTTGGATCACGTGATCATTTAGATGACTCGAGGGATGTCTATCTAAGTGGGAGTTCTTAAGTAATATGATTAATTGAACTTAATTTATCATGAACTTAGTCCTGATAGTTTTTTGCATATCTATGTTGTAGATCAATGGCCCGTGCTACCGTTCCCTTGAATTTTAATGCATTCCTAGAGAAAGCTAAGTTGAAAGATGATGGTAGCAACTACACGGACTGGGTCCATAACTTGAGGATTATCCTCATTGCTGCACAGAAGAATTATGTCCTTGATGCACCGCTGGGTGAAAGGCCTGCTGCAGGAGCAGATGCTGACATTATGAACGTCTGGCAAGCTCGATCTGATGACTACTCGATAGATCAGTGTGCCATGCTTTACGGCTTAGAATCGGGACTTCAAAGACGTTTTGAACGTCATGGAGCATATGAGATGATCCAGGAGTTGAAGTTTATATTTCAAGCAAATGCCCGAGTTGAGAGATATGAAGTCTCCAACAAGTTCTATAGCTGCAAGATGGAGGAGAACAGCTCTGTCAGTGAACACATACTCAGAATGTCTGGGTATCATAACCACTTGACTCAGCTGGGAGTTAATCTTCCGGATGATAGTGTTATTGACAGAGTTCTTCAGGGCCAGTTCTTTTGTAGCTTCTAGCAGCTTATTGTCAAAATAAGCTAAAAGCTCAAAAGAGCTCGTTTTGGAGAAGCTAGCTTAGCTTATTTCCACCTCCCCTTCCTTCACAATGGAAAAAAGTTGGGGGGAGGGTAGCTTCCCGCAGCTTCTCACTTAAAAACGAAAGGGTATAGCTTGTTGCCATTGTTGTTTGCACATTTTACAGGAAAAATGCCACCACCCTAGCCCTAGAGGCAATAATAAAGTTTTTATTTATATTTCCTTATATCATGATAAATGTTTATTCTTCATGCTAGAATTGTATTAACCGGAAACTTGATACATGTGTGAATATATAGACAAAACATTGTGTCAATAGTATGCCTCTACTAGACTAGCTCGTTAATCAAAGATGGTTAAGTTTCCTAACCATAGACATGTGTTGTCATTTGATGAACGGGATCAAATCATTAGGAGAATGATGTGATGGACAAGACCCATCCGTTAGCTTAGCATAATGATCATTGAAGTTTATTGCTATTGCTTTCTTCATGACTTATACATATTCCTTTGACTATGAGATTATGCAACTCCCGAATACCAGAGGAACACCTTGTGTGCTATCAAACGTCACAACGTAACTGGGTGATTATAAAGATGCTCTACAGGTGTCTCCGAAGGTGTTTGTTGGGTTGGCATAGATCGATATTAGGATTTGTCACTCCGAGTATCAGAGAGGTATCTCTGGGCCCTCTCGGTAATGCACATCACTATAAGCCTTGCAAGCAATGTGGCTAATGAGTTAGTTACGGGATGATGCATTACGGAACGAGTAAAGAGACTTGCCGGTAACGAGATTGAACTAGGTATGAGGATACCGACGATCGAATCTCGGGCAAGTAACATACCGATGACAAAGGGAATGACGTATGTTGTCATTGTGGTTTGACCGATAAAGATCTTCGTAGAATATGTAGGAACCAATATGAGCATCCAGGTTCCGCTACTGGTTATTGACCGGAGATGTGTCTCGGTCATGTCTACATAGTTCTCGAACCCGTAGGGTCCGCACGCTTAACGTTCGATGACGATTTGTATTATGAGTTGTGTGTTTTGGTGACCGAAGATTGTTCGGAGTCCCGGATGAGATCACAGACATGACGAGGAGTCTCGAAATAGTCAAGAGGTAAAGATTGATATATTGGACGATAGTATTCAGACACCGGAATGGTTCCGGATCGTTTCGGGTATTTTTCGAAGTACCGGGAGGTTACCGGAACCCCCCGGGGAAAGTAATGGGCCAACATGGGCCATAGGGGAGAGAGAGGGCAGCCCACAAGGGGTGGCTCGCGCCCCCCCAGGGGCGGTCCGAATTGGACTAGGGGAGGGGGCGCGGCCCCCCTTTCCCTCTCCCTCTCCTTCCCTCTTTCCACCTCCATGAGAAGGAAAAAAAAGGGGGGGCCGAATCTTACTAGGTTTGGAGTCCTAGTAGGACTCCCCCCATGGCGCGCCTCCCTTGGCCGGCCTCCTCCCTCTCCTCCTTTATATACGGGGGCAGGGGGCACCCCAAAGCACATCAATTGTTCTTAGCCGTGTGCGGTGCCCCCCTCCATAGTTTACTCCTCTGGTCATATTGTCGTAGAGCTTAGGCGAAGCCCTGCGCGGATCACATCACCATCACTCTCACCACGCCGTCGTGCTAATGAAACTCTCCCACGACACTTTGCTGGATCAAGAGTTCGAGGGACGTCATCGAGCTGAACGTGTGCAGAACTCGGAGGTGCCGTACGTTCGGTGCTTGATCGGTTGGATCGCGAAGACGTTCGACTACATCAACCGCGTTAAGCTAACACTTCCGCTTTCGGTCTACGAGGGTACGTGGACACACTCTCCCCTCTCGTTGCTATGCATCTCCTAGATAGATCTTGCGTGAGCGTAGAATTTTTTTGAAATTGCATGCTACGTTTCCCAACCACAACGACATTGATGTGTACCTAAGACCATTAGTTAAAGAACTTTAAAGTTATGGAATGGAAAAGGTGTACGTGTGTGGGATGATCAAGAGCAGGAGGAATTTGACCTACATGCATTGCTATATGTAACCATCAATGATTGGCCTGCTCTCAGTAACCTTTCAGGACAGACAAACAAGGGATACCACGCATGCACGCACTGTTTAGATGACACCGAATGTATATATTTGGACAAATGCAGGAAGAATGTGTACCTGGGGCATCGTCGATTTCTTCCGACCAACCATCAATGTCGAAAGAAATGCAAGCATTTCAAAGGTGAAGCAGATCACCGGAAGAAGCCCAACGTCCGTACTGGTGATCACATACTTGCTATGGTCAATGATTTACAATTAATCTTTGGAAAGGGTCCCGACAGACTATCTGTTCCGAATGACGCTGAGGGACGCGCACCCATGTGGAAGAAGAAATCCATATTTTGGGACCTACCCTACTGGAAAGACCTAGAGGTCCGCTCTGCAATCGACGTGACGCACGTGACGAAGAATCTTTGCGTGAACCTGCTAGGCTTCTTGGACGTGTATGGGAAGACAAAAGATACACCGGAGGCATGGGAGGACCAGCAACGTGTGCACGAAAAAGACGGCATGCCTCCAAAGCAGTATGAAGGTCCTGCCAGCTACGCTCTTACCAAAGAAGAGAAGGAAATCTTCTTTGAATGCCTGCTCAGTATGAAGGTCCCGTGTGGCTTCTTGTCGAATTTAAAGGGAATAATAAATATGGCAGAGAAAAAGTTTCAGAACCTAAAGTCTCATGACTGCCACGTGATTATGACGCAACTGCTTCTGGTTGCATTGAGGGGGCTTCTACCGGAAAACGTTCGATTAGCCATTGTGAAGCTATGTGCATTCCTCAATGCAATCTCTCAGAAGGTGATCGATCCAGAAATCCTACCAAGGTTAAGGAGGGATTTGGCGCAATGTCTTGTCAGTTTCGAGCTGGTGTTCCCACCATCCTTCTTCAATATAATGACACACGTCCTAGTTCATCTAGTCGACGAGATTGCCATTCTGGGCCCTGTATTTCTACACAATATGTTCCCCTTTGAGAGGTTCATGGGAGTCTTAAAGAAATATGTTCGTAACCGCGCTAGGCCCGAAGGAAGCATCTCCACGGGCCATCAAACAAAGGAGGTAATTGGGTTTTGTGTTGACGTCATTCCTGACCTTAAGAAGATTGGTCTCCCTCAATCGCGGTATGAGGGGAGACTGACTGGAAAAGGCACGCTAGGAGCAAACTCAATAATATGTAGGGACGGGCATTCTTGGTCTCAAGCACACTACACAGTTCTACAGAATTCTACCTTGGTGACCCCGTATGTCAATGCACACAAGAATATTCTGCACACCAAACACCCGGAGCAGTGTGACGAATGGATTACATGTGAACACATCAGGACTTTCGGCAGTTGGTTGCAAACACGTCTCATGGGTGACAACACTGTTTCTGATGAGCTGTACTCGTTGGCCAGGGGACCATCTTCGACTGTATTGACTTACAAAGGGTACGAGATAAATGGGAATACATTTTACACGATCGTCCAAGATCAAAAGAGCACCAACCAAAACAGTGGTGTCCGCTTTGGTGCAGCAACCAAGAGGGGAAAGGACACATATTATGGTTACACACTACAAGAAATATGTCAACTTGCGACCATCACTATTGGTCGCTGAAAGGTCATTGTTTTTCATTTACGACCTTTTTGTGACCAAAAACAGATGGTCAAAAGCTGACGGTCGTTAATGGAAATTAACGACCTTCTCTGTGAGAAGGTCGTAGAAGGCAACGACCAAAACAAAAGGTCATTGGTTCAACGACCTTTTGCTTTGGTCGCTAGCTGTCTGCCCAGGCCATGTCGAATCCGACATGGCAAGCTGACGTGGCAAAATTGTGACCAAATGAAAAGGTCGTTGATTAGAATCAGCCCGGTCCAATTCGGTGTCTATATGGGCCGAGCCCATTAATGCAACCCAATTATTGTTTTTTTTTTCTTTCAAGTTTCGTCAACTACATGGGCCAAGCCCAACATTTCAGAATTTTTATCTTTTTTTGCCAAATTATGTTTAACAAAATGATTCCAGCCCAATGTTTTCCAGGCTTTTTCTTTCCTGGGCCTTGGCCTTTCCACATTCATTTCATTTTGTTTTATTTTTTTACCCAACTTGTTTGTCCAATATAATTTGAGCCTTGGCCTCTTTAAGGTCCAACTCCAGCCCATTTAATGAACGTTTTCAAACCAGTTTGAATAACAATATGAATCACCACCAATTAGCTGAATATTACAGAAATATCTCAGAACTCACATTCTACAAATTTCCATCACATCCGTATTTTATACAGATCCAAGCAACCTACAACATTATGCATTCAAGCATTCAGCTGCTGAAATACTCTAGAACATGAAAGAATAAATAGAACTATCTAGTGCTTCACAACAAGAAAACATGTAGTCTGCTTCTTCAAGTATTGCTTCTTCCTTAGCAATGACAGGCTGATGCAAAACATCTGGGCATTCAAAAGAGAACAAAAAGTATGTCACTGATATAAGAAATATTACATGAATACTTTTAAAATAAAAACTAAAGACACATGAGTATTTATCATTCTACTTATTATTATTTTAACAAGATCATTCTACTTATCTGGAATATGCCTGTTCATCAAAATTGGGAATTGAATTGGCACATATGACAAACTTAGCGGCAAACAAGCATGGAATGTTTTCATCTTGCCATCTACTCAGGTTTACTAATGTGTGTGTCACATGATACATGCATCAAGCATAAGGACATCAAGCATAAGGCCCATATCTGTTCAGCAAGACGAGTACATACCTTACTTTGTGTCGATGCGATGGATGGGGCTGCACTTGAGCATATGGTCTGCATCATCGTTGACGCTGGACGTCGCATGTACTTGTCCATTTAGAAGTATGCCATGCAAAATGTTACACATGCAGGTATTAGCATAAAGTAGAGCTTCCACAATACATGCAAGCTTTAGATATGAAGGACCAAGCAAACTGTTCTGGAAATATCTAAAGTTACAGAAAAGCATGTATTGGCCAATTAGCACGAACATGAGTAAATCACATAACTAAGTACAATTTGAAAGCCTAGCTGCCACAAAATTTGAAAACAGAGAGGGGAGGGGAGGGGCGCACCTTGAGCTGCTACTGCTGCTGAGTTTCATCGTCCTCCTCTCCATGGCTGCATCTGCTGTGGTCGTTGCTGCTGCTTGTCCTTGTGCTGAATGGAAGAAGATGTTGCCACTGCTTGTCCTTGTGTTGGGACCTCGAGGAGTACTTGGCGTGAGGGACTGCTTGTCCTCCTCTCCTTTCCTCTTCCGTGGAGGTCGCCTACAGCCCCAGATCGAATCAATTGAGCAAAGGGGGAAACATTGGAATCAGAGATAGAATGAAGGAGGGGGTTTGGATCCAGGAAACAGAGAGCTCACCATGCCATGGCCATCGATAGATGTTAGAGGAGGGAGGCCCTTGCTGCCGCACACAAGGCCACAACTAGCCCAACAACATCACCACCGTCGGAGCCCTCACCACTGTCAAAGCTTTATTGAGCTCCCTGCAAACTGCATTTTGCGTTGAAAAATCAATAAATGGAGTTGCAAAGTGAATAGCTTATTTCTTTAGCCAAAAGAATTTATATAAAAGATCTTTTTGCAATACAATTATCTTATGTACATATGAATGGCACCCAAGTAATTTGAGATGGAAACAAGTACATCTAGCAATCTAACATGTATAGTGGCACCTGCAAAAGAGCAAGACATAGAAGAATTTTGGCTTTACATAATGTTTACAAGAACAGGACCCTGATACATGATTTAGCTTGTCCTCAACACTGTTAACAAGGTACTGAAAGTAGCTATGTGCATCAGCCTCACCAAGTCTTATCATGAATTGGTTGCTTTTACAAATTGTACTATATTTCTGGACAGCAAACTAAATAGACGGCTGCTCTCAAACCATACATCCAAACGAAGCAAAAAAGTACTCTACGGAAACCTTAGAACATGCTTTACAACTCATATGTAGAGGCCAACTTGAAATAATGAGCATAACGAACTCGTTTTTCAGTTAGAAGCTCGCTGCCCAAAACTGTCAGGTAGTGCAGTTTTTTAACTGAACCAAATTCAGTTTACACAGAGGTAAGTAAGGAACTACTTAAAAAACAGAGGTAAGTAAGGAACTACTTCAAAAACAGAGGTGCTAACTATGTTTACACAGAAAAACGAGTACGGTGTCTATTTGCCAAACTTGCAGCAGCTAAGAATTCATTCCCCACAGAGAAAATGAACTGACTGAGACTATGATATGATTGTCGGCGGCCTACGTTTACGGTATCCTATTAACACAGCATAAAGAAAAGAGAGCATGTCCCGTCGTCATTAGATTAAATTTCTGCTAGTACACAGTGCTAGAATCATACGACCTAAATCCACACGACCTAAATAAATCCCAATCGAACCAAATCCCGCAACAGAACCAATCATGGCGGGGGCTCACAGCATCAAAATAGAAAACACTAGAATCCCAGCCACTGGGGCGCCGGAGCTACAGAATTAACCTGTATGTGCCCATGGCCATCTCTACGGCACATTTGCTGATGGCCGTCTCGAAGCGTTCAAGCTCGTCCACAAGAAACACGTGCCTGAAGCATACAGCCAGCCAATGCTTATGTGGCCTCGAGCTCAGAGGAAACCCTTCTCAGATACTTCCTTGTTAACTTCACTGACTGGATTTTGATCTGCAGAATCAAGACACTGGACTTGTCAAGCAATGTTGTTTTTGTTCAGAGAAACAGTGGTGACTGCCACTTGCAGATTATTAACAGGCACAGGCCCATGCTCAGTTTACAGGGCCTATTTATTCAGCTAATTTACAGATCAGTTGTGTACTGTCTACAAAAATAAACATTTCGGTACCCCAAAGTTGCAGATCATGTATGATTGCCTAGTTTAAGAGCAGAATTCCAATGGAGACAATGCACATGTAGCAAGTACGTAAAGGACATTTTTCAGGAAGTTTATGAATGAGAATATTAGCCTAGTAGCAGCAGCCTTGACAAATGAACAGATATTGGGTACACTTGCACATAAGCCAGGATCAACTCAAAATATTCTATCCTACTGAAAATCCATCTGCTACATAAAGAACTATCTAGTATCTAGGACAAATAGTTAGCACGGCCACAGACTGAGAACATTCAATACTCACGAGAGGAAGAAGAACTATAGGTCCCAGGGCTGGATGAAGAAGAGTAGGGGTACCTTTTCTTTGCTTGAGGGCCGGCCATGAAGGGGTCTCCTCTTGCTCTTGGTGTTGATGAAGCACGCCGTGACGAGTCCCATCTCCTCCTTGACGAACAGGTCAGGTCCTGCAACGAACCCGTCCATCAGAGAAGCGGGTGCCAGCGGAGTAAGAGGAGCGGCCAGATCGGTCAGATCTGAGCCGTCTCGCTGTGGACAAACACAAGAAGAAGCGTCTCAGCACACCATTCATACAGCCTCGCTCAAAGGGGTTCCTTGTCAGAAAAAAAATCGACCGACGGCGGCTCAGCTCATCCTATGATTCCGCAAGAGAGAAGAGGAAAATTTCGATTGGGAAAGATGAGGGGTGCTTACTACGGAGGGAGGCGACGCCGTTGCCGGGCTTGCAGGAACTGATGCTCCAGGCCGCCGTCTTAGCCATCTGCCGCATGTCGCCCTCCACGATAGCTCCGGGCAGCCCTTCATCCACCCCGCCACCGGCGCCGGCGCCGTGGCGGCGGCCCCCGTCGTCTGCGTCCAGATGGTGGCCGTCGATGGTGGGGATGGGGGGCGATGGCGGTGGCTGCGTCCATCTCCGCCCGGATCACGCGCGTGGAGTTGCGGGGAGGGGAGGGGAATTGGCTCGCGAGGGGGCGACTCGGACAGGAGGGGGTGGTGGAAGGGAGTATGGCCGGCGCTGGGAGCAGAGGGGCGGCGGCTGCTACGTCGTGGTCGTGGCAGACCGAATCGGCGTCGCGCCGCGGTCGATCTGGATCGGGAAAAGAGAAGGGGAGAGCAAGACACAGGGACCGCTGAGAGAGAGAGGAGCAGACGAGAGAGACGAGCAGAGAGAGAGAGGATCCGAGAGAGAACCGATCTGGCCGAGGCCGGAGTCTCCACCGAGAGGAGGGAGAGATTCCCGAGAGGAGAGAGACCGAAGACGAGAGAGCCAAGACGAGAGAGGGAGAGGGAGAAGAGAGCGAGAGAAAGAGAGACGAGAGGAGAGAAGAAAGAAAGAGAGAGATGAAGACACGAGGAGAGGGAGGAGAGAGAGAGAGGAGAGAGAGAGAGAGAGAGAGAGGGGAGAGAAATGAGAGAGAGAGAGAGAGAGAGGGAGGAGGCGGCCGATCTGGATCGGGGGGAGAGAGAGGGAGGCGGCGGAAGAAAGGGAGGAGAGGTGAGTGAGGCGGCCGATCGTTGGATCTGGGGGACGGCTCAGATTGTATACAGCGGGGCGATCCGGGGGAGAGATCCTGATTGGTTCGATTCTTTTGTCATTTAAAATAGTTTCTAAGTGCTAAAAACATAGAAAACTGTGAAGCAACTACCAGTAATATTTTGCAAAATGGCATCACTAAACTTTTCACTCAAATTATACCACATTTTATGAATGATCACCAACTTTAATGCATTTCCAATCTTTCTATCTACTTTTGGCCATTTAAACGGGTTCCTTCCGAATCAGCTGGAACTGGGTCAAATTTGAACTATCCCCACTTCATATCTTGCTCGTTAGTTTTTACAAAAATCATTTTAAGATACACAAGTATATATTTCATCAGAGATGCGCCAATAGTTTTGGAAGATTCCACACATAGATACAAACGGTCACTCTCGCCGTTTTGACCGCATTTTGAAACTGCTATAAAGAATTCAAAAAAAATCTAAGAATTGACCGCAGTTTGTTCAAATGATCTCATATTGTGCACAAGGGTGCATCTTGGAATGACAAACAATGTTGCCTAAGGAACTTTTCATTTTCTTTGGATGAAAAATTCATTTTCCATTTTTCTAGTGCCCAAAATAAGTTTTTTTGTGAAGGATCTACCATATATTTGTTGTAAAATTGGACCAAATCATTTTTCTAAAATATTAGACCATATTTAATGTACAATTGACCAAATGACTGGGTGTCAAAAGCTTTTATTCACCTCTCATGAAAAAGACAAATTTCTGCCGATTCAGTTGGAAGCAGGTCAAATTTGAATTGCAGCTGCCTCATAGTTTGCTATTTATTTTTCCCAAAAATCATTTTTAGGTACAAAAGTATCTATTTAATCAGATAAACACCAAAAGTTTTTAAAGATTCAACCACTAGCTAGGAACGGTCATGCCCGCCGTTTTGACCGCATTTTGAAACGGGCATGACAACTTAAAAAAAATCAAAAAATTGGAAAACCTTCGCATTGTGTCACTATATGTAGCCAAGTTACCGGGAAAAATAATAAACTTGTAATACGGTAATTAATTTAAAAAAGTGTTCTCAGAAATGAGCTATCATGTGTGAAGATTCATGGCTTTCAACCCAAATGCTCAATCTTATGGCCACATTCATGGCATAGTTTGTTCAAATGATCTAATATTGTGCACAAGGGTGCATGTTGTAATGGCAAACAATGTTGCCTAAGAAAGTTTTCATTTTCTTTGGACGGAAATTTCATTTTCCATTTTTCGAGTGCCCAAAATGAGTTTTTTTGTGAATGACCTACCATATATTTGTTGCAGTATTGGACCAAATCATTTTTATAAAATAATAGGCCATATTTAATGCATAATTGACCAAATGGTTGGGTGTCAAAAGATTTGATCCACCTCTCGTGAAAAAGACAAATTTCCGCCGATTCGGTAGGAAGCGGGTCAAATTTGAACTGCACCTACCTCATAGTTTACTCTTTATTTTTTCCAAAAATCATTTCTAGGTACATAAGTATCTATTTAATCAGAGAAACACCAAAAGTTTTCCAAGATTCAACCACTAGCTAGGAACGGTCATGCCCGCCGTTTTGACCGCATTTTGAAACGGGTATGAAAAATTCAAAATAAATCAAAAAATTGGAAAACCTTCGCATTGTGTCATTATATGTGGCCAAGTTACCCGGAAAAATAATAAACTTTTAATACGATAATTGTTTTTAAAAAGTGTTCTCAGAAAGGAGCTATCATGTGTGGAGATCAATGGCTTTCAAGCCAAATGATCAATCCTATGGCCACATTCATGGCATAGTTTGTTCAAATGATCTCATATTGTGCACAAGGGTGCATCTTGGGATGGCAAACAATGTTGCCTAAGGAAGTTTTCATTTTCTTTGGACGAAAAATTCATTTTCTATTTTTCGAGTGCCCAAAATGAGTTTTTTTTGTGAAGGACCTACCATATATTTGTTGCAATATTGGACCAAATCATTTTTATAAAATAATAGGCCATATTTAATGCACAATTGACCAAATGGTTGGGTGTCAAAAGATTTGATCCACCTCTTGTGAAAAAGACAAATTTCCGCCGATTTAGTAGGAAGCGAGTCAAATTTGAACTGCACCTGCCTCATAGTTTGCTCTTTATTTTTTCCAAAAAATCATTTCTAGGTACATAAGTATCTATTTAATCAGAGAAACACCAAAAAAATCCAAGATTCAACTACTAGCTAGGAACGGCCGTTCTTGCCATTTTGACCGCATTTTGAAACGAGCATAAAAAATTCAAAAAAATCAAAAAATTGGAAAAACCTTCGCATTGTGTCATTATATGTGACCAAGTTACCAGAAAAAATAATAAACTTGTAATACGGTAATTATTTTTAAAAAGTGTTATTAGAAACGAGCTATCATGTGTGAAGATGCATGGCTTTCAAGCCAAATGATCAATCTTATGGCCACATTCATGGCATAGTTTGTTCAAATGATTTCATATTGTGCACAAGGGTGCATCTTGGGATGGCAAACAATGTTGCCTAAGGAAGTTTTCATTTTCTTTGGACGAAAAATTCATTTTCTATTTTTCGAGTGCCCAAAATGAGTTTTTTTTGTGAAGGACCTACCATATATTTGTTGCAAAATGGGACCAGGTCATTTTTATAATATATTAGGTCAAATTTAATGTACGATTGACAAAATGGTTGGTCGTCAAAAGTATTTATACACCTCTGGTGAAAAAGACAAATTTCCGCTGATTCAGTTGGAAGCGGGTCAAATTTGAACTGCAGCTGCCTCATAGTTTGCTCTTTATTTTTTCCAAAAATCATTTCTAGGTACATAAGTATCTATTTAATTAGAAATACAAGGTTTGGTGGCGATACGTTGAGGTTTGGATGGTGGCCAAGGGCCGCAACTCCAGAGCGCGTAAACTCGCATGCCCGCTACATGGTCACCGCATGACCGTGGTGTTGCCACGCGTTCCGGGTGGCCTAGGCATGTCGAGTAGGTTGGGCACTCCCCCGATAAGTGTCAGGAAGAATAAGGCAATAGAAGAATCTCACGAGGAGACTGAACTGAGTGCAAACATGAATTAGCACCCAAGTGTTTGATTAGTGGTGGGGAAAATACACATGGCCAATGGGCCTGAGTTTTGGCCGAGGATGATCATCTACTAAGGACACTATCTTGGAAAATTTGCAGCTCAAATGGAGGAGCCTAGGTGTCACTGGCTTTGCAACGTACCACACTGGAAAGAAATATGAATGTTGAAGCTAGACTCAAATGAATGAATGGATTGATCTGAAATTTGGAGGAGGATGATAATTTGGGCATATGAAGGCACTTTAAAATTTTCATACCATTTGGATAAATAAAAATGGTACTTCCTTCACAGTGCTCTCCACTGAACAGAAAATTGGGAAAAATACTGAGGGAAATTGGCTAGAATAAATGAGCTAAAATTTGGGGGAGGGAGGTTCTATGGGCAGGGTCATGTTGTGGTAAATTTTCGGCAATTATAAATTAACATAAAATATAGTTGCTTCACAAACTGAAAATATCACCAGAAACAAAAGATTGGATGCTGAGCTCACATGTATTGTTAGATGGGGCTCAAATTTTGTGGAGAGCTATGATTTGGGAATATAGAAGATGTGGCAAAAATTCAGCTCATTAGGATATGCCTAGCTAGTACTTCCTTCACAACAGTTCGAGCTGAACAAAAACTTTGCAAATTTGCCGAGGAAGATTTACCAGGCAAATGGAGTTGAATATTGTCATGAGGTAATGATTTGGATAGTAAAGAATGCCCAATTTTTTTGGGAATTTTGGGAATGACAGAAATATAGGTTGCTTCACAACCTAGGGCAAAAATTGACACATGGACATGACACATAGGCAAAACTGATGAGGTGGCGCCTAGTCATAGCAATCCACCACAATTTACAAGGTTATGACCATCTATATTGGTCGTGATCAGCTAGAAATAAGGCAGCGGACCAGTGCTGTCTGCTTTATGACCATTTCGTGTAAGGAAATTACGACCTTTCTGACCAAAATGGTCGTTATAGTTTAGGATTTGGAGCCCCCCGAACAGCTTTTGACCAATTGGTCTCAAATGGTCGTAGATTTATGACCAATTCTTCCAGGGTCACTGACAGAAGGTCACAAGTTGACATATTTCTTGTAGTGACATAGTGGACATATGAGAACTTGACTATGGACATGATTTTAAGGTCCCTTTGTTTCAGTGCAAATGGGTCAATCTGTCAGGAGGCGGGGTACAGGTAGACCCACAGTACGGAATGACAACAGTGGATCTGAACAATCTTGGGTACACAGACGAACCATTTGTCCTAGCCAATGATGTGGCGCGGGTTTTCTATGTGAAGGACATGTCTACCAAACCGAGAAAAAGAAAAGATAAGAAAGCGAATACATCATACGATGAGCCAAAGCGCCACATAGTTCTTTCAGGAAAAAGAGACATCGTGGGAGTGGAGGGCAAGAAAGACATGTCTGAAGATTAGGAAAAGGTTCATGAAATTCCTCCCTTCAAAGTCAAGGCTGACCCAAGCACCCTATTAAACGATGAAGATTATTCATGGTTACGGCGCAATAAGCAAAGGACACAAGCGAAGAAAAATTGAAGACTTTCTCTCCACAACTATTATGATGATGCCTTTGATCTAGAATATCACTGCAGTTACATGTGAAGAAATGAAATGCCTTTTGTAACAGACGAGTTTTCGTATGAAACCCTGATACTTCGAAAGAGATTGTCCGTTTTGTACATGAAGTGCATCTAGTTTTTACGTAACCCTCTCAACTTTTTAGAACATGCTATGTGGGTGAAATGATGATACCATGCCAACTTTCAACCTTTTCAGAGTTCATTTGTAGTGCTTTTCAATTTCAGGGTCATTTAGCTTAAAAATCAGTAAATGCATGAAAAATACCAAATGAAGTCAGAAAGGGTTGAAAATTGATGATGTGGCTTTGAATGGTTCATTTTGAACACACAAAAAGTCTGGAGTTCAAATAAGTTCAAAAAAATGAAATACCTTTGTAACAGATGAGTTTTCGTCCGAAACCCTAATACTTCGAAAGAGATTGTCCGTTTTGTACACCAAGTGCATCCAAGTTTTGCCGTAACCCTCTCAACATTTTAGAACATGCTACGTGGGTGAAATGATGATACCATGCCAACTTTCAACCTTTTCAGAGTTCATTTGTAGTGCTTTTCAATTTCAAGGTCATTTAGCTTAAAAAAATCAGTAAGTGAATGAAAAATACCAAATGAAGTCAGAAAGGGTTGAAAATTGATGATGTGGCTTTGAATGGTGCATTTTGAACACACAAAAAGTCTAGAGTTCAAATAAGTTAAAAAAAATGAAATCCCTTCGTAACAGATGAGTTTTCGTATGAAACCCTGATACTTCGAAAGAGATTGTCCATTTTGTACACGAAGTGCATCCAGCTTTTGCCGTAACCCTCTCAACTTTTTAGAACATGCTATGTGGGTGATATGATGATACATTGCCAACTTTCAACCTTTTCAGAGTTCATTTGAAGTGCTTTTCATTTTCAGGGTCATTTAGCTCAAAGAATGAACTAATAGCAAAAAGAATGAACTATAAATAATCAATTAAAATATTTTGTTATGATCAACTAAAACAAAACTATAATATTCTTCAATAGCAAAAATAATGAACTAAAAAGCTTTTATGAAACTTTAATAGCAAAAGGAATCAACTAAAAAGATTTTATAAACCTCTAGTATTTTTGAAACTAAATTTTTATAAAATTTATGCAACTAAAATTATCAATGTATTTTTTGTTCAAAACATTAATAGCAAAAAGAAATTTCATTAAGAATTTTTTTCTTAGAAACTTTAATAGCAAACTGAAATAACAAAATTTGTTTTTGATTAAAATAGACATTTAAAATAACCTAAAAATTGCCAAATTGAATATAATGATAAAACACAGTAATATTAAATAGCAGAAAAAAGAATCACTCAAAAATCTATTTTTATTGTAAAGTTATTCACAAACTAGTGATTCACACAAATTTAAACGAATTCAAATTTAAACTATTCAAATTTGAAAACTAATGGCACTAACAGAAAGTTTATAATTTTTGTGACCTAAAAGCAAAAAGAATCACTGAAAAACTGTAAGTATTTAGTAAGCATAAACAAAAGAAAATAAATAAAGCATCAAAGAAAACAAAAAACTGGAAAAAAATTAAAAAATGCCGCCTACTGGGCCACCACGGCCTGAATACGACTAGAAACCCATTGGGCCAGGATTCAGGCCCGCAGCAGGCCCAGTAGGCCCACGGGCAGAGGAGTGTGACATTAGGCCCGTAAGAGTGCAGTTGAGAGGAGCTCGAGAGGGTCGGCGCAGCAGCGCTTATAAACAACTCTCGAGCCCTCTCAGCTAGCGAGGTGGGACTAAACTTTTGGCCTCGGGTAGCACCCACCTTTAGTACCGGTTGGTGAAACCAACCAGGACCAATACCCACCTTTGGTCCCGGTTGGTGGCACCAACCAGGACCAATGCTACCTTTTGGTGCCGGTTCATGCCACCAACCGGGACCAAAGGTCTCTGCTTCCCGCCCTTTGGGCTGACGAAAAGAGACCTTTGGTCCCGGTTGGTGGCACGAACCGGGACTAAAGGGGGGCATTGGTCCCGGTTGGTGCCACGAACCGAGACCAAAGGTGGTTGCTATATAACCCAACACTTAGGAAATTTCCCCCCACCCGCCATTCTTCTCTCGAACGCCGCCAGGCTGCTGCTGCCCCTGCCCCGATGTCGTCGTCGCCTCCCCGAGCCGCCCCGAGGTCGCCGTCGCCGCCAGCACCTCATCGCCGTCGCCCCTGCGCCCCTGCCCTGCCTCGACGCCGGCCGCCCCGTGCACCCTGCCTCGACGCCGCCCTGTGCCCCCGGCCTGCCCCGACCACGCCGCACCTCTCCTCCCCGTTCGGTCCGGCCGGCCTCCTCCTCTCTGTCCTATTTTTTTTATATGTATATGATGATTTTTTTTTGTTCAGAGATGATATGTAGTGTATATGATGATATGTATGTGTATATATGATGATATGTCCTGATTTTTCATAAATTTTTTTGTTTATACATATGATGATTTTTTTTCATAGAATATGATGTTTTTTTTGTTCATAGATGATCATATATATGATGTTTTTTTGTTCATATGTATGTATGGATGTGGATGGAATATGATGTTTTTTTGTTCATAGAATATGATGTTTTATTTATTCATAGAATTTTTTTTGTTCATGAGAGAGGCAGGGACGTCAGACATTCATGAGAGACGCGGTCCGGTCGTCGGACATGGATGTCATGTGGCATTTTTTTTGGTTCATAGAAAACTCCTAGCAGTTCGACATGAGGGGGGACGTCGATCAACCCCCTCTTGCCCGACCAAACTCTTGAGTCCACCCAAACCGGGACTGAGATGTGATAGGTAGTATTTTTTTTGTTCATAGAAAACTCCGGTAACTCTTCAACATGAGGGGGGACGTCGATCAACCCCCTCTCGCCCGACCAAACTCTCGAGTCCACCCAAACCGGGACTGAGATGTGATAGGTAGTATTTTTTTTCATAAAAAACTCCGGCAACTCTTCAACATGAGGGGGGACGTCGATCAACCCCCTCTCGCCCGGCCAAACTCTCGGGTCCACCCAAACTGGGACTGAGATGTGATAGGTAGTATTTTTTTTGTTCATAGAAAACTCCGGTAACTCTTCAACATGAGGGGGGACGTCGAGGCCACCCCAAACCCTAGAAGCGTCGAGGCCACCCAAATTTACCAAGTTAAAAGAGCGTTGTCGAGGCCACCCCAAACCCTAGAAGCGTCGAGGCCACCCAAATTTACCAAGTTAAAAGAGCGTTGTCGAGGCCACCCCAAACAATAGAAGCGTTGTCGAGGTCACCCCAAACCCTAGAAGCGTTGTCGAGGCCACCCCTAACCGTAGAAGCGTCAAGGCCACCCAAATTTACCAAGTTAAAAGAGCGTTGTTGAGGCCACCCCAAACCCTAGAAGCGTTGTCGAGGTCACCCCAAACCCTAGAAGCATTGTCAAGGCCACCCCAAACCCTAGAAGCGTCGAGGCCACCCAAATTTACCAAGTTTAAAGAGCGTTGTCGAGGCATAGCGATTATTTTCTGCAAAGTGTCATCTCCTGAAAGTATAACCCCGATAACTTCGACATGAGGGGGGACGTCGGGCATGCATGAGAGAGGCAGTCCGCAACTAATCCATTGCTCATATATGCATATGATCCCCTGTTGTGATATTAGCTAGTTCTATGTTTGCCACTAATATATCCATCTCTCATGTTTGTATATTGCCATGTTGTAATATTTGCAGAAACTATGGGCAGAAACTTAGAACAAGAAGAGTTGTTGGGGGATATAATCCGCGACGGAGGTGATGTCTTGACGTTTCTCAATGACACCGATGGTCAGGAAGAAGAGGATGACGGCTCCGGTAATCCAACAATGGAGGAGGGAGGAGATCATGACGGCTCCGGTGACCGAATGATGGAGGAAGAAGAACATGATGACGGCTCCGGTGACCGAATGGAGGAGGGAGGTGTTGCAAAGTCCGGCGAGGTATATATATTAATTAAGCCTGTGCTGACTAATTGATGCATTAATTGTTTTGGTATGTACATATATTAACGCTTCTTTCTTCTTTTATAGCCCTTTGGATCGAGCCAAACTTTGGACCCAGAAACAGGGGAGTGTCGTTGGACGGACGAGCAACTTGCAATACCCATCAAGAAGCTTCAGCAATATATCAGCGCAGCGCAGAAAGGGACGTTCATTCCTGACAGAGAGAAGGACGAGCTGACTGAGGCCCTCGGGAATCCTGAGCACCCTGGACGAACACGAGGCACATCAGGCTCCGTTCCGTGGGTGGTTGGGTTTCCCGGCGCAGGCGGTTACAAAAGCCGAGAGAGAAAGAGGAAAGCGGAGCTGAGCGAAATGCAGAAGCTCAATGCAAGAATAGCAAAGCTAGAGGAACTTGCAGCTGCCGGCCAACCATCTCAGCGGCACGAAGCTACCCCACCATCTCAGCTGAGAAGCAGCGTGGCTTCCACGGAGCTCGTTCAGCCTGATTTCACGGCTCCTCGCTACCCCGTGGATACTATCACGGAGGCTTAACATTGCGAGCTTATGACGAAATGGCAGAACCTGACTTTGAATGCGGCTGTCGGCTCTGTTACACCTCCTCAAGCTGACGGAACGTTTCACTGCCGTCCGATTCCACATGGCTATGCTGTTGTGACGGTGGATGAAATAATGGAGGGATTTGAAGAGCTGGATCTTGACCACCCAACAGGTGAAAGGGAGAATCAGCTGGTTTATGCTTTGAGGAGTACCTGTCTATGGAGGAAGGAGTACATCAAGCTTCCAAACTGGATGCCTCCTCCTCCTCCTCCTCCGACGAGTCAGGGCACTCCGCCTCGTCCTCCGGCGAGTGATCAGGGCACTACGCCTCCTCCGGTGCGTGAGGGCACTCCGCCTCCTCCTCCGCCTTCTCCTGCACGTCGGAGCACTCCACCTCCTCCGGCGTGTAAGCGGACTCTGCCACGTCAGCAACGGCGGAAGAGAGACGCCGCCGCTCTGGCGGCTAGCAGTACAAGCAGAGGCGGGAAGCAATTCAGATACGGTCCAAGCCTCAAGGCTCTGGAAAAGTTACCATATGAGAGGACCGACGAGGAAAACGCGAAAATCAGTACTGCCGAAGTGCATGAACATTTTGCATGGAAACCTCCACCTCCGAAGGAAACGTTAGATCCGGTGAAAGTGAAGCACACTCTGGATGCCCTTAAGCGACCACCACCGTCTCCGCCGCAATCCAACTATGAGCGCATTATTGAAAGGACATATAAGGAAGCGCAGCGGTCGGGAAGTACTTCCAGTGATGCAAGATTAGCACAACGAAGAAGTGGGAAAACAATTCCCCAGCTCGGCGAACAAGCGAAGCAATCGTGCCCCCCGCTCAGGGTGTCTAGCGACATCGTCGCTAATCATCCGGAGCTAGTGCCCGGTACCAATCCTGCTGATTACCTGAGCGATAATTTAGAGTTTGAAATAATGGAGGTGGACATCTTCAGATACGAGTACGGGAAGCCTCTCGTCAAACCTGATCATCCTCCTCTAACAACGATGATGCGAAGATTGCATGAATGGTACATGGATACCTGCAATTCTGGGACTAGGAAGGATAGTTTGATGCGGGAATTAAATAGAAGCACGACCTCGTTGGAACTGAGGTGTTGCCTGTTCAATTTGTGGAGTTATTCCAGTTATACAATCAAGACGCCATCGACAAACAACTCATGACTTGCTACTGTCTGTAAGTATTACTTCTGTAATTAAGTCTCTATAGCTCAGCTCTTTCATTGCATGTATATATAATTATCCTCGCTATATTAAGCAGATTGAAGATAGTCGAATGCAAAAAAAAGCACAAATCTATGACATTGGGTTCATTAACCCAAATACCATAAATGAATGGTCGGTTAAAAAGAGAGTCAAAGATACTGAGGACAACTTGCTACAATCGTTACTTCGAAATCAAAACAAAGGGAAAATACTCTTTCCTTACAACTTCAAGTGAGTGTTACTGTCTTGTGCATATTCGGTTTTGCTTACCAGAGGTTATAGTAATGTAATTGATGAGTTATGCATGCGTGCGTAGGTTTCACTTTATTCTGCTAGAGATTAAGCTTGACCGGGGAGTAGTTACTGTCTTAGACTCGAGATGAAAAGATCCCCAGGGCTATGCGGACATGACTGCAATGCTCCAGAAGTAAGTTCAATCGATCATTATCGCACCATATCGGCAACTTTGTTCATTTCCTGATATATCAAGTAATTATTTTCTTTGTCTGACAGGGTTTGGAAAGAGTTCACCGGAATAGTTCCGGGACTGCCGAGGGAGCTGCGATTTACACACCCGAAAGTAAGTAGTACTAGCTAGTTCCGCGCATCTCCCATCTATTCTAGTTTCATCAATACCATTTATTATGCTTGATTATCAGTTTGACTGAACTCTATTTCTCGTAAAGGTCTTGTGGCAGGAAGGCGGGAATAATTTATGTGGATACTACGTTTGCGAGTTCATCTACAACGCGACCTCTCAGCGGGGCTACTCTAAAAAACAATATGAAGTATGTAAACAATAATATTCATAATTTTATTTTATTACCATCATTTGTGTTGAGTTTCATTCATATATATGTATTGACCCCCTTCTTTAAATTAGATGTGGCAGATGCGGGATGAACTCCTACCACATGATCGCATACGAGCAATTCAAGAGGAATTGGCGGGATTTTTTCTTGACCACGTCATAAATGAGAAGGAAGAATACCATTCGGAAATTGAAATGGATTTTAGATGTTAGGGATTGTAAGAGATGGTATATATTGTATATATGTAGCAGCGTCGGATAGATATACGAAAACTTGTTGTTCGATGAATCTATTGGAGAAAGAGATGTCACTTCTCTCTGTATATGTTCATGACGATCTTATGTAATTAATGGTTTCTTCATTTGCTTACTAGCTAGCGTGTCGAGTTTTCTCTATATGTATAGTAGGTAGCGTCGACCAAGCACGGAGAAAGAGAGGTCATTTCTCTCTATTAGCTAGCTAACACAATATGAAACCACTAAATTAACCCTCCGAAACCCCTAAACCACCCCCTTTAAAAAAACAAAAATCACAGCGCCTGCGAGCTGCTGAAGCGTGGCAGCCTTTTGGTCCCGTTTGGTGCTACCAACCGGGACTAAAGGTCCTCCTGCCTGGGCGCCCCGTAGCGGCCACGTGGAGCCCCTTCTGTCCCGGTTCGTAAGCGAATCGGGACTAAATGTTTTGGGCTTTAGTCTCCACCCATTTGTCCCGATTCCAGAACCGGGGCTAAGGGGTCTCTGCAACCAGGATAAATGGTCCGTTTTCTACCAGTGTCCCAATGGTAATGTTGTGCTCTACCAGTGTCCCAATGGTAATGTTGTGCAGGTATATACAAATGCCATTGGCACCGTTCGTCGTTCTCTACGCACGCCCCTTAATGAGGGCGCCGTAGGTGGTGGAGCGCTCGCGCCAGCGTTGGTGCGAAGCGGGTGGCGTTGATGCGGACGTCCTGCTTCGCGAGGTAGAGCTCGAAGACCTTGGGCCAGCGGCTGCGGTGGACGGAGTCCGGGTCCTTGATCTCCGGGTGCTCCGGCTCCAGCGCCTCCAGCAGCAAGCTCTCCTCCACGCTCACGTCGTAGTCGAAGTAGCCGAGCCCCATGTCCGCGGCGGGCCAGCCGAACGCGGTGCTCGCGATGAACCCCATCTTCCCGTACGGCACCACCAGGATCAGCGCGCCGCCCGGCGGCAGGAACAGCGCGTTCGTCAGCCCCGCGCCGTGGATGCCCAACACCGCGTCGAAGGAGTTCACCACCCGCGCCTGCTCCGCATCGGGCGCGTCGCCCCGCAGCTCCGCCACCACCGCCTCGAACCCCGCCGCCACTGCCGCCCGCGCGATCTCCGGCTCGTTCAGGATCCGGCGGTAGTGCCCCCGGTGGATCAGCAGCAGCCGCGGCTTCTTGTGCGGCGGCGGGTCCCGGGCCAGGCTGACCGGCGCGGCGCGTGGGAGCGCGTAGGTCTCGCGCAGGAACCGGGTGAAGTCGGCCATGGAGAGGCGGCCCCCCGGCACCAGCTCGGGGACGATGCTCAGTTCCTTGTAGAGGCGGAGCCCCACGGTGACGCGCGGGAAGCACCTGACCTGCATGTCGCCGTCCATGTCCACCGCGTCGTACTTGGACAGCCCCCGCAGGAAGGCCCTGTACTTGAGCGGCCACTGCGGATGGAACCGGATGTTGGTGATGAGGAACATGACCTCTCCGTGGTACCACCGCGACGCGATGAACATTGGAACCAGGATGTCGCTGTAGTCGTGCCAGTAGTTGCCTGCGTACCCGTCGATCGCGAAGAGGACGGCCGGCACGTCGTGAGTCACCGTGCATGGCACCGCGGCGGCCCGGTCCTGTAGCTGCGTCACGGTGACCTTCCTTATGCTGTCGAGCTTGCGCGAGTATGGCGTGATCATCCACTCCCGGCGCTCCGACTCGGACCCGCTCGCCGGAACTAGCTAGGGTCACCGACAGGGCTGTGCCGTTTGTGCGGACGTCGCCGTGGATTTCGCATGTGTCGGATAAGTCATAGGAGGGCCCCGCCATGCTGCACACCACCTTGCCATTCTCTGTCGCACGGGAAGGAATATTTTTTTTTTACCATGAAAGAAATAAGCGAAGCAAATATATACAATCAAAACAACACGAGTATATTCCCTGAAAAGAAAAAAAAAACATCACGAGTAGGTGTTCACCTGTTCCACGGAGAGTTTCGATGTTATCATCCATGGTCTGTTGTACTTCCGTAATGATAACTGCAAATTAAGGAAAGAAGCTTAGCTTCAAGGTGCATATGCATGGTGAAGCAAACTGTTGAATTCATTATGCACCATGGGGGAAGCTGGCCGCGAGATGCCGAGCGACCAGATAGGTGAGCAGCATGAGGAGACCGCCGACGACGAGGCCGACGTTGAGGTGCTTCTGCACCGAGCCCGTTTGGCTCCTCGCGGGCTTCATCTCGCCGCCGTGCATTGCAACTTCCTGCCGCTGCCGCCGCCGCCGCTCTAGGCTTTTTGTAGCTGCTGTCACTCTTGCTTTTGTTGTGCAGTCAACATGGTTGCACTAGGATCCAAGTCAACATGGCTGCGCTTGAGGCTAATCTAGTGGGCTAAGGGTAATTAACTGTGCAAATTGTTGTTGACTAGTGTTGCTAATCTCGTGGGCTGGGATACTAGGTTCTGATTGAGTATTTAACTGAAAACAAAATAGCACACCGTTGACCGAACAGGGCGTGTCATCCATTGCGCTTCTACTGCTAGTACTCCCTCTCGTGGGGACTAAAGTTATCCGCTTTAAGAAGTTGAGAGATTAAGATTTGCTGGTTTTGGAATAGAGGGACTATTTCTATACTTCCGAGAGAATTGAGGGATGAAAAATATTTTTTTTTCTTAATTTATTTTAACCAACAAAACATGTGTAGCATGTTTAAAAATACTATATGTTTAGAAACTTTACCCAAATGATAAGTGCCACACGTGTGGCAGGATGCACTCCGGCCCTGACGTTTTTTACAACTAAAGTTGCCATCCGAAAAAAACCAAAAAAAAAACTGAAACTTGCCATCCTAAAAAGAAGTTGCCATGCTTGACAATTAAAGTTGTCATTCTCGCGTCACTAAACTTGCCATAAAAACCGTTCGGAGTTGCCATGCTTGACAATTAAAGTTGTTATTCTTGCGTCACCAAACTTGCCATAAAAAACGTTCGGAGTTGCCATGTGTTCGTGCCATACGTGTGGCACTTATCAGGGAAATCTAAAGATACATATTTTTTTGAGACATAGATACATATTTTTTTGTAACATATGTTTCACTAATTAAATTGAAGACATAAAGACCAGTTCCAGATTTGCAAATTAATGCAACAAGAGGGAGTAGATGGTTTCTTTTTAAAAGTTGATGCCAATTGGAATTATTACAGCAAAGTAGCATAGACTCACAAAATTTATCATATTGTATTACAAAAATGTACATATATTTTTCTGAACATTTCTTTTTCAGATGTGTACGGTGCAGGAAGATGTTCATTTGCAAAGGAAATTGTTTTTGGAGAACTTTTGTGTGTAGTATGAGCATGAAATGTGAGGAGGTTCAAATCCGACCGCGAGATTTTACCTGATTCTTTTCCGTCGGAAAACTTTGTTAGTTTCACGGGTTGGTCGATTGTTTAGTATTGCACTTAACACATGGCCGTGGTTTGTTACCGGTGGTAGCGGCCACGCGGCTAAGGGGCTCTAGAAATTTATAGCGTAGATAGAGATTATATGAAAACATCATATCATATAACTATAGTGATGGATGCTTATCAGATCCGCATATTTTTTTCACAAGCATTTTTTCCTAAGCAACATTAGTACATCCCCAACAATAGCCAAGGTATTCGACGCCATGCACTGTGGATGGGCCATGTTGTAGCGTTCTCACTTGATGAAGGAAGGGGTGGTTGTGTTCTTATT
This sequence comes from Thinopyrum elongatum, assembly GCA_011799875.1. NCBI lineage: Eukaryota > Viridiplantae > Streptophyta > Magnoliopsida > Poales > Poaceae > Thinopyrum > Thinopyrum elongatum. Next base: position 506,922,659 of record CM022297.1, read on the forward strand.
AACAGAACTTGGTACTAGAAAGAGAGATATCACATGCAAATATGTTATCTTGGACATCTTTTATGGTTGTGAACTATCAATGAAATTGAACAAAGTATTTTTGACTAGACATGGAAGATAACCTAATGATCGCATTGTTATGCATATTTTATTTTATTTGTCATGGATCCTCCAACATGCATGATTTATTTCAGCCTTTGATAGCGTTAATTCCCGTACTAAGCATGAATTCTGCTTGTGCATTCAAAAACCCTAAACCCTGTCTCCTCCACAAGTATCCACTATACCTACATGTGGGTCAAGAAAGATATTCCAAGTAAGTTGTCATCAGTGGAGGCATCAAAGTTGCACTTTAATGAAGTGTGAGTTTTTATTGGAAGAGAATTGAAACTTTATACAAACTTGTGATGCGGCATAAAACCATAATAATAACACAAATGGGTGTAATCATAAGGGCAATGTAAAGTAAGGTTCCTTTCTAGTAAACTTTATGCAACCAAAACCCCAAAAAATGCATGACAAGCTCTGCTTTCCTTCTGCGAAGGGCTTCTCTTTTATTTTTATGCTGAGTCAATTTCCATGATCCCTCTTAAACTATTAAAGTAAACATAGCATAAGGATATGACGTATCCCTCTGCGAAGGGCTTCTTTTTCACTACTCAAACGACCATAAGGATATGACGTATTTTAACCGGTTAAGGCAAAAGTTTTACTACGACGAAATACAGTTTAACAGTCTTTAGAAGAAAACACAGAATGCATGATAAGTGAACATACTTAGTTGATTCGAAACGTTTAGTAGTGAGTAAGGTCAGGTCGGAGCGTATATATGTTCGTTTTCTTTGAAATTGTTAGTCTAGCAACAAGGACGTTTGCTTTTGGAGCCAGTTGTGCTAGTGGTGCTCCACATGTGTTAGTCATTGGCATTTCTAAAATTTATTATGATTACACAATTAATTTTAATACATGTTGTCAACTTTTGAAGTAACTGTGCGTTTTAAAAAATACAATCATTATACGAGTAACTCAAAAAAAAATGTGTTGGGCATAATTTTTTAAATAGTTGCGTATTTGAATAATATAATGAGGATACACAATAATTGCGCATGCTTATGGTCCTGAGTGAAGACACATTAATTTTGGGCCGTGCCTGTGTTCTAGTAACTTTCAATTACCGAGTAGATTATTGAAATATATTGCCCGCCTCCCTACATCAGTTCGGACTTTTGGAGCAACTGACTGGAGCAATGAATCTCTACTCCTAATGTCTCAGTACCTACGTCGTTTTGTTCGTTCGTTACCTCCCTCCCCCACCAATCCCTCCCACCAATCGAAAGATTTGCCTCTACATGATTTTTTTCCTCCCACAGATTTTCTTCCAAAAACCACATGCAACCTGGCATCCACCCGGTTTATTGCGTGAAAATTTGCCTCTAGCGCCTCTCCACTATCCACGGAATCCCACCAATTACGGCCCTTACAATTACGTCTCCCCCGTCTCCCCTTTCCTCTCCTTCCAAGTTTCAACCAAGTACTACTATATCCCAAAGTATATCCCGATGGAAAACCAGAACGCTATACCTCTTTTCCTAATAACAACCAACGCATATCTATTCAAGAAAATTGGACCACAATCCTATTTGATTCGATCGATTGACTCCATCCATAGAGATAGAGGGGCGGAGGAGAGGGCAACGCCGCCGTCTGGACGAGGATCCGCTCTATCTCGCAGACGACCCGGCTGCCGCAATTACGGACGAGGGCGTTAGCACGACAATGGTTCACACGTTCATGATCTTGTCCTCCAGTTGTCTGCCTCGCCGTCGACGCCTACACCATGTACTTCATGATGGCGACGGCATCGAGGACGTGCCAGAGAATCAATCTAGAAGAAGCCATCTCCATGATATGAGGTTCACACACGTATTCTTGTTCTGCTGCTAAATCAATTAGGTCCAGCCAGCTTTTACGTCAAGCTTTGAAACAATCAAGAGAATGGAAAACTTGCTCACCTCACGCACTCAAGCTTCATCCAGATCTGGCACATGTGTTCCGCGGGCTCCGGCTCGTCGATGCTCCAGGCGGTTCAGTCCTTGTCCTCCTCCAAGGTCTTCATCGGAGGTTTGCCGGATTTCTCCCTCTTGCGCGGCTCATCTGTTACCTTTGCGCCGCGAGATGAGATTTTCTTGTTCGGGGAAGCCCTCGTATTATACTGCCCTAACTTGTCTTGTTCTCACAGGCATCTCGTACGGCACGGATGACACGAGCCTCGGGGATGCTTTTTTCAACTATGGTCAAGTCGTGGAAGGCATGTTCCTCTTCTGTTTCTCTCTTTCTCATGGATGAAAGATGTGATCCTATGCATTATTCGTCAAACTGTTTGCACTTGCACGTCAGATGCTACTAAACCTTATGCTTTGGTTTTTTTTGTTCTTTTGGTTCTACGCATTGTTTATTACTGAGTCATGAATCATCTTATTGTAGCTTGTTTGTTGTGTGCGGTGTACTGTCTTGGAGGCTACATTGATTGGTGTAATTGCTAAGGAAACTCTGCAATTTAATAGGATTCAGTGATATATGCTACAATTATTTATTGTGCTATCTTAGACGCTATGTGTGAATTTGAGTTTCGGTGGTACCATAGAACAGCCCACTCTAATCTCATCCAACAAAATAAAGATTTTTTTCTTCAGTAAGATAAAGATCAAGATGATCAAATTAGTTTCCTTCAAGTTAGAGATTATTTCAGTAGTCATTAATTCAACTCAATGAAATATCCAAGGCTAAACTAAGCATCAGAGCATTTCTACCTTGTTAGCGAATTGAGTCCTGTCACTGGCTAGACAAGAGTGAATGCCTTATCCTTGTCCTTCAGACGCTTGCTGCTCTGTAGCCATAACAGTGTGATAACTGATAACTACTTAGTTGATTTTTGAGTTGCGATTGTAGTCGTAGATCCCTGCAGAATTTTGTAATGGAGCTATATTTGCTGTCTGAATCAGGTTTTTGCAGATCATTACTATCCTTTTTTTTAGGGGCAGTACTACCGTTACTTACCTTATAGTTGTGCATAAATCTTCATAAGCAGTGATTTTAGGGTTAGTTCTGTCTGAAACCGTGCTGAGCGGCGAGCCAAATTAATTATTTCACGGTTCTTAAGCAGTACATAACATAATGCTAACTGTTCGTTCTACAGGTTCATATAACTGATTATCATAGAAGATAGACTGTACTATCGTATTTATTTATCCCTCCCTTGGTTTGCCTTTGGCTCTATTGTTTTTTTTTTTGCACAAATTTATTTGCTTGACTCTATTTTGAAATAGAATGTTTGGTTTGGCTTTTGACTGTTGGTGTATGCGTGATGGCAGATGGAATTTTTTAGCACCAGCTGGCACACTGAGAGATGCTTGTGATGTAGCAGTTGTAAGTATCGAACCTAATGAATTATTATTATTAAAGTTATTTTTGTGCAGTTTCGCCTCTTACATGTTCTGGTGATTTCTTAGATGCCTGCAACTTTGTGGTTGTACAAGAACATGTTGCGATGGTTGGCTATTGCCCTCTGTAGGCCTTTTAACAAACATGCCGTGATTGATCTATTCCACACTAGTACATTAGAAGTTCTAGGTCTATACATGTATGTTGTTTCGAAAGATCTTGCATATTTTGAAGCTAAATCATGGTAAAGTAGATATCAGTTTTTAGGTTAATTCTAATGTAATGCAATTAACTTCCCATGAACTCTTGAAAAAAACTGCTTTTCTTCGTCTGCAGTATGTTCACCCAGTAGAATGGATGCTTTTGAGTATAAAAAGTCTGAAAGCTTGTTCAGCTATGATGTATAGTGTGTAGTAGCACTTCGGTTAGGTATAGTTCTTGCTAAGTGTCGTTCATAGTGTTCCGTTTTATGGTAGGGCATAGTAGATTGTAGTTGTCATAGGCATCCAGCAGTTCGAAATTTGAGGAGCCCGCTGGGCGCCCATTTGATGTCAGAACACGCCCGGATGTAAGAGGTAGAAATGAGCTTCGCCCTTGGAGACGACCTTAATTATTTGTTTGATTCATTTATGTGCATTGTAGCACGTAGCAACGCACTTTACCTAAAAAAGAACCTACCTGACTGAAGCCATCTCTTGTTTTCACTCCTTCCTGACCTAGCAAAATGGCCTGCTTGGGCCGAACGAGGACAGGTGTACAGTGGTGGACATAAGAAGCATGACGAACATTGAGCTATAGAGGAACATTATTGAAAGGTATGTACGGTAACTCCATCCATGGCCACACACCAACATATGTTTTGCACTGTTGTATATGTTCTAACCCAAACAAATTCGTTCACTGTGAATTGAACAATGATGCACCGTGATACAGAGGTTGGACAGGCTGGAGGAACATATGCCAACACAAAATGCATCGGCCATCAATGAGGAGCTGGACCTGTCCACCAGTTTTTTTTTTTGAATTAGATCCGCTCACCAGGCTAATTGCAAGCATCGGGTAATTGCTGTGATTTTTGCATGTATGTGCCCGGTTATTCTGAAGCTATTTAATATATTAATGGTGTCAAGAGGAGAAGTCCAGGTTCCTCATGTCAAGTACAAGTTTCTCTTCAAAGAAAATTGTCTTTATACAACAAGATAGTACTTACTGTGTTTTCTGCATGACGTCATGGTTCTTCCTTGGATTGCGGGGTTTGCGTCAATGGCTGCAAGCCGAGGTTGCCTTAGTTGCTACTGACATTTGGGCACTATATTTTGGTCCTTATTTCGGTGAGAAGATGATCATAGTTCTTCTATTTTGATTAACCGTGTTATGATAAATACAAAGAATCTCATGTTTTGCGTGCGTATCAAAGAAACAAGCATCAACTGCTGCTGAACAACGATAAAGTTTGGTAACTTAGGCTGTAACAGAAATATGGAGAATGATTTGAGGGATTGTAAATGGTTGAGATAGAGAATCATTTGAGCGATTGTAAATGGCTGAGATAGCAAAATATGCACATCTGATATTGATTCAGTTTTCTATGAAATATTTTGCATTACAGGCACCAGCGGAGCATCGGCGGGACCAAGGAGGATCCCGGCCCCCTTTTCATGTGAAACATTGCAAGGATAAGCTTGTCCTAATACTAAACTCCCTGTTAATCTTCCGGCCACTCTAATCTTTCTAGCCTTTTTGGCCCCACCTTCAATTTGGTTCACGCTCCGTCACTGATTATAGGGATACCCTACTTGGTGAAAGGTGTGGTGTCAACGGGAAGGGCAAGGAGCACGCGCATGTGAGAGAAATAAGGGAGTGCGGAGAGCAGGGACTGGATGCTCCGTCATGAAGTGGTGTCATAGTAGCCAGCTAAAGGGACGATGATGCATGCAATCATTTGCATAACAGAATACAAATATGCTGCATGAGTCATCAATTCAAGTGAGAAGAAATTGTTTCATGTCATTTGTAGTGGACAAAAGCGGAAACAAATTGTCTTTATAACAGCTAATCCGACAACCTTTCATTTTCCTTTTCTTTCATCATTATTTCTTGTGTTGAGCAATTCACTAGACGTGATTGGTGAATTGATAACTTGCCAAGGCTTCCACCACTATAACTGAATGATCTTCCTTCTAAATAATTTACATTATTTATTTATTTTCTGTTTGGTGAACTTCTAATACCATGAAACTAGGAAGTGGTGTAATTGTTTTGGAAAAACAAACAAAAAACATACTAGATCAATCAAGGTCATTAACCCGTAATATTTTCCTATGTTACTTTACTGGAGGTAGCACCTCATGCATAGTTATTGTATCAGAACTAGAAAGGAACTTCTGCTGTACCATTTGTCAGAACCAAATTGTATAGTGAGTAATTGGAATGAAATGATTTTGGGAACCCAAAGATAAATCTGTTTTGTATATTCCTGTCACTTGTACGCATACAAGAAGCTAGATATTGCAATTATTTCCATTGTTATCTTCGATACAGTTATGAATTATTCTTTTCCGACCATTTTTGTTGTACGGAACATTAGCACATTGAACCAAATGTGAGCGCCAGCTTATTTTCTTCAGTAATTCTGTTTTGTTCTTTCACTGTTCCCAATTCTCCTGTTGCTAAGATGGTACATCCTATGTTCCGGCTCTACCTGCAGCTATGGACAAGAATGTCTATCCTCAACACAGCTGGTTCCCCAAAGTTCAGCAGTGACCGGACAATCCACGAGTACACAAAAGATATATAGGATATCAGGATAAGCCCCGTCATCGTGCCCTGAATAATTCAAGCACTTTCCAGAAACCTTGAGCCTGTGAGGCGCAATCGGTCACAGATTTGCCTCGACTCCTCATTTGGAAGGTCTTGCTGGCCCCAGTTTTGTATCGGCGGCACATGCAAGTTCTGACATGGACCTGAGAGCGGAGAGCATGCAGGTTCGTCACTCACTCTCTGATGGTTATATTAAATCAGACCAAGTTGTGTCAAGCATCTCTATGTGAGTAAATAGTAAACATTGTTTTGTAGAAACACCAAATGAACTTGATCACAGAGCATCATCATTAGTTTTTTTTTTTGGAACAATACCCTATTTACAAGTGAAATTATTTTCCCCTCTATACGGATGGCTCGAAGAACATGAAGAATACAAAGATATAATAGATAGAGCAATGCATCTTATCCCCAAAAGATTACAGAGGATAGTTAATTCAAGTCTATTCATAATCTTGCACTGCATTTTGACATGGTGATGTTACTGGACGGTGTTGTTCTTTCATGTGAACTACAGTGTATCTTGTTTTCCGTTTTCCTTTTAAAGTTGTAACTACCATTTGAACTGTTGACTGAAACTGCTCGTGTCGGTGCATCATTTTATAATCACCTGGAAATAAGCTTATTTTCATTATTTTTTTGATAGGAATAGCTTCACATTTTTTAGTCATCTAGATGAAATGGTTTTCAAATTTCATTTGTGTCATTTTGATGAAACAAAATGAAACCACCGACGACGGCAGCGAGGTGGCCATGGTGATCGCTGCCGGACCCATGGAGGAGCTCACCCCGTCCTTCTCCTCGTTTTCCTCCATGGCTGGGTCTCCTGATCCCTGGTGGTGCTTTGCTACGGGCAGCGACGGGCAATTAAGTAGCTAACTGTATATGCACCTGTGACTGGATGACGAGGTGACAACGGAGGACTTCATGAATCATGAAGCAGATCAAGGAGTTTGCCGGCGCTCAGGTATGACTGATTTATGAATCGCAGTGCTTGGTCAATGGACTTCAATATATGTCCTGGGTGAAGTGGCTTTTTTTCGGGATGGAATGGATGCAACGGGTATGCTTCGTCAGTTATGCTCTTTACAAATTTTAATTCTCAGAGAAGAATTGAACAAGATCCCTCACTGTGTTGTTGCTTTCTTTTGGTTTAGATGGAAATTTGTTTTTAGTATAGATCTTCCTTTTGGTGATTGCAGAGTGCAGACAAGGAGGTAGAACGAATTCTTTTACCTGATTAATTGGTATGGCCTCCTATTTTATGTTTGAATTTGCAAAGCATTGTTGACAGCTTATACTTTTTTTCTATCTTGGTGATTAAATTTTCTTGCTTGGTTAAACTGATTGCGCATACGAGTACCATTGCCATTCTTATTAGCTTAGTTTTTTCAGGTTGAGTACAAAGTTTCAGTTCGGCAGATTGTACTTCACTATATAACTATATATATTAGTGACAGTGAGTGCTCTTGTAGTAAGCTCAATTTTACAGATACATAATTCGATGCATCGGTTCACTTGGACTCTAGCCTAATTAACATATATATGATCATATTCGGTGACAGGAAGATTTGAGACAATATACAACATGTTCTATTTCCATATCTGCTTGAAGAAAATATACAACATGATATGTCACGTACTTTTTTGTTAAGTTACAAGAATAGTTGCGGATGCCATCAAATCTGTGAGATAAATTTCTATTTGTTTATTTTGCATTGCTATTTTTGTAGTGTGATATAAGAAGGAATGTACAGTACATTGTATGGTGTTTGCTACGCTACATATATCTTATTCATTAGCAGTTTGTCAGTTTATAATCCAGTGCTGAGAAATGGCACAACCATCTTGTACCATTTTGTCGGAGGAACAGAAGTAGCGTAGATGCGATGGTGTGAAGCAAAACACTGATCAGTTGAATATATATGCACTTCCAAGGAAGGCGGACTTAGAGCATCTCTAGCAGACCTCTTAAAGCACACGAAACTGTAAAATAACCGCCGACTTACATTTTTAGCCGGAAAAAGCTACCCAAATAGAACCATAAACGACTCCGATCTGTAAATTATTTTAAGGGGCGTGGAAAACATCCCCACCGAACCTGTGAAAATAAGGATTTCGGAGCCAACCCGAGGGTGCCCTGTATATGCGAAAGACCGTTGGCGGGAGTCCAACTGCCATTAGAACCTTCATGGCTCGCTCCCGGCTGCCGCCCCGTCTATCCCCGGCCGCCGTCCTGCTCATCCGGGAAGCTGCCCCACCCGTCCGGGCCGCCCGTCCATCCCCGGCTGCCGCCCCGCTCATCCGGGAAGCTGCCCCGCCTTTTTGGGCCGTCGCCGCCCCGCTTGTCCTGGCCGCCGCCCTGCCCATCCCAGCCGTCGCCCCGCGCGTCCTCGCCTTTGCTAGCTAGATCAAAGTCTTATCGTCGTCTCCCTTAACCTCCACCGCCTGAGCTCGCCATGGCCACGCTGGCGTCAGCGCGCGCGCACCGCAACACGGTGGGAAGCAGCAGCAGTACCAGCCGCTGTGGCGCATGGAGGGGCTGAGACTGGGGTCCCAATTTGTCGAAATTGGATGTACGTATGCGTGTTCAGAGCATCTCTAGCTGACCGTGGACACGAGCGAGAGAAAGAAGAAGGCGTGGGGAAAAAATATAATCAAATATTTGGTTTTACAGTTTAAGTTTGAGGGGTCTGTCCGGCCGTAGCTCAAATCAACCCTTAAAATGGGTTTTCCGCGTTTTCAGTTCCGCGGTTTAAGGGGTCTGCTAGAGATGCTCTTAGGCTCCACTGGTTGCCAACTCCGACAGGGGGAGCACACGAAGAAAAAAGAAGAAGAGTGATTTAATTGTGAAAGAAACTCGAAAGCTTGTTTGAATTTTCAAATTATATATGCCCGCATTGCAACACACGTTAGATTAGTACAATGTCATAATTCTAGAAAACTACAGAATCAGCGATGCACCTTTCTCACAAGTATCACACTGATTGTTCAGTTGTTTTCTGGGTTTTGATTGCATAGAAGAGAGTACAGATGAATGATGTTTAGGGATGGAGGCTAGACGCTGTGGGCCAGTTTATCTTTTTGGGAGGGGAGGGGGAGGGGTAGGCAGGTCATTTCTGCGATGTTTTTTCTGAATGTATTTACAGATAATTCTTTTCAATACTATGATTTTCACTGTCACTGTGTGTGCCTGAGTGCATTGTGAGTATTATTCTCTTTGATTATCTTGCACTGCAGAAACAAATTTATAGGTGATATTCTTTGTTTCTCCTCTTAACTATGTATATGGAACAATGACCACACATATTCCCGTAAGTTAGATTCTCTTCACATTGTTGTGTAGTCTTGCTAGGACAGAAAAGAATAGTAGTTATAACAATCAGAGCTGTGTGGAAGCGGGGCGGTTGGCGGGGGACTCCTTGGCGGTCCGTGGGGAAGTATGGCGTGAGGGAGAGAGGACGCCATGGCGACGGTGATGCGGGCGTCATCTGATTTTAAAGGGGAGGACTACAGCGAGAAATTTCCTGCTACGACGGAAAATTGAACGGGAACGGGAGGGTCCGACAGGAAAAGGGAAGGGCGCATCATGGGGTGAGTTTTTTGTGTTGGGACCGTGTATTGGAGATAACATGCCGGATACTCTAGACAACTACATTTCTTCCTCACATATGGACTGGTTTTTTAGGGGGGGAGGGGAGGGGGTGCGGACTGTCCAGACGGTTGATTTTGGTGAGCCCGCTGGACACCCGTTTGATGTGCGTATGAGAAAGAAACGAGCGTTAACCTTGAAGATGACCTTATTCATTTGTTTAATTCATTATATGCATTGTGGCCCGTAGCAACGCACGGACATTCTACTAGTTTATTATGGTATCCGAGCCAAGAGGTTTTGAGTTCAAGACCCTGCTAACGCAGTATTAAATAAAATGATTCTGCGGGCTACATCGATCCCACGTGATGTCTGTGTGCCAACTAGTGGAATCCATACATATCCCTCGAACTCATTTCTTTGCCAGGCAAAGCAAAGCAGCACGCAGCAGCTACCGTCGTTGCCTGGCTACCAACGGCGCACGATGGATTTATTAATTCTTGTTGAACGGCGGCACTGTGCTGTATACATATACGATCGATGTGCAACAACCGGAAGGAAGAAATTTATGGGAGATTCCCGGGTTACGTGACAACACCAGCTGAGACTGACACGCGGAAAAATTAGCTTTTCTAGCTGTGGAATATATGCCCCGCCGAAAACATCATTTCGCGCTGCGCACTCGGTTTTCCCGCTGTTTTTATTCTGATATGCAGCTGGACAAAGCTAAGCTATCTATCAGCTCAGACAGATCACAACCTCCCAAAAGGGAAAACTTCGATAGATCGTACATATCTAAAGCATGTGTATCTTATCTCGCAAATAAAATAAAATAAAGCATGTGTATTTTTTTTTCTTCTCTTTTTGGATTGGAGGAGAGTATATATGTTGATCGTGCTTTATTATGTTTTTTTTCGAAGGGGGAGCTCCCCGGCCTCTGCATCAGAACGATGCATACGGCCACCTTTATAAAAAGCAAATAAGTTCAACAAGGTCTTGCAGTCTCGAAAAAATTTAAAAAAGCTCACAAAGAGCCAATAAAAACGGCCACAAAAGCCACAACCGGCTGGCACAAAAAGATAGGAAAACTAATTGCCTATCATATTACATGACCGCCATCCAAACCGGTTGAAAATATCCCGTGCTACCATCTCCCACCGGATAGATCCAGTAACCAAACGCTCCCTGGCCTCCGTCGGAGTGAGTAGCGACCACATACGGATCAAAGCAGTGACCCGGAAGATAACCTGCAAAAAATGAATATTTGATGTTCTGTTAAAGACGAAATCATTTCTGCAATTCCACACAGCCCACAATAACACACATACTCCTACGCGGATGTGGCTCGCTGTTTCGGACTCTATCCCGTTGAGCCACGTTCCAAATAACGAGCTGACAGAGTTGGGAGGAGTAATGTTAAAAGCTATGTGCACCGTCCGCCATAGAACCTTTGCCAACGGGCAATCCAGAAAGAGGTGTTTGATAGTTTCATCCCGATCACAAAAGCTACACCTAGTAGGTCTTGTCCAGTTATGCTTTGCCAGATTGTCTTTAGTTAAGACGACTTGTTTATGTACAAACCACATAAACACTTTGATTTTCAACGGAACCTTGACTTTCCAGACATATCTGGAACTAGGAATGGAGCTAGAATTGATAACATCAAGATACATTGATTTAACTGTAAACTCCCCAGTCCTAGTAAGCTTCCAGCGCAACTTATCGGGCTGTTGAGACAGCTGAACCTCCATCAGTCTACTCACTAGATGGAGCCACGCTTCCCAACGAATGCCGACCAGCGTCCTTCTGAATTGAATATTAAGGGGGACGGACTGGAGTACTGTTGCAACGTAAGCCTCGCGTCGTTGAACAATACTATAAAGAGACGGGTATTGAAGCGCAAGGGGTGTCTCTCCTAGCCAAGTATCCTCCCAGAATCTCGTGCTCGCTCCATTTCTGACAATAAACTTTGTCCTATTGAAAAAGACTGCTTTAACTCTCATGAGCCCTTTCCAAAAAGGCGAATCCAGCGGCCTCGCTGTCACCTGGGACAATGTTTTGGATTGAAGATACTACGGAGAATCTGTGTCCATGTGGCCTCAGTCTCAACAGATAACTTATACAGCCACTTACTGAGAAGACATCTGTTCTTGACTTCAAGATTTTCAATCCCAAGACCCCCTTGGTCTTTTGGTCGACAAATGATATCCCATTTGGCAAGTCTGTATTTTCTTTTTAGCTCATCACTCTGCCAGAAGAAACGGGATCGATAGAAGTCCAGCCTTTTCCTTACTCCAACTGGAACCTCGAAAAAAGACAAGAGAAACATAGGCATACTCGTGAGAACCGAATTAATAAGAATTAATCGGCCTCCGTATGACATGAGCTTGCCCTTCCAGCAACTCAGTTTCTTCTCAAATCGATCCTCGATGCACTTCCATTCTCTGTTTGTCAGCTTACGATGGTGAATTGGTATACCTAAATACGTAAAAGGTAAAGTCCCCATTTCGCACCCAAACAATTGCTTATAGGCCTCTTGTTCGTCTTTGGCTCTTCCAAAACAGAACAATTCGCTTTTATGAAAGTTAATCTTTAACCCGGTCAATTGTTCAAATAAGCATAACACCAGCTTCATATTTCTCGCTTTCGCCAAGTCATGCTCCATAAAGATGATCGTATCATCGGCGTGCTGTAGGATAGAAACACCTCCATCCACTAGGTGAGGCACCAAACCACCCACCTGGCCAGCCTCCTTAGCCCTTCCTATTAAAATTGCCAACATATCAACTACAATGTTGAACAAAATAGGAGACATCGGGTCACCTTGTCGTAGGCCCTTATGTATCTAGAAATAATGACCTATGTCGTCATTCACTTTAATTTCAACACTCCCTTTTTGTGTGAAAGATTCTACCTGGCGTCGCCAGGCTTCATCGAAACCTTTCATGCGTAAGGCCTGTTGAAGGAAAGGCCATTTGACTTTATCGTACGCCTTCTCGAAATCCACCTTGAAAACCACTCCATCAAGTTTTTTCGTGTGGATTTCGTGGAGCGTTTCATGAAGGACCACAACCCCTTCGAGGATGTTTCTGTCCGGCATGAAAGCAGTTTGGGAATGCTGCACCACAGAATGCGCAATCTGCGTGAGCCTATTCGTCCCAACCTTGGTGAAAATTTTGAAACTAACATTAAGAAGACCGATCGGCCTGAACTGCTCAATCCTCACAGCCTCTGTTTTCTTAGGAAGCAGGGTTATTGTTCCAAAATTCAGGTGAAAGAGCTGAAGCTGCCCAGAGAATAAATCATGGAACATCGGTAACAAATCCCCCTTAATAATATGCCAACACTTTTTATAGAACTCCGCCGGAAATCCATCCGGTCCAGGAGCCTTATTATTTTTCATTTGAGAAATAGCTTCAAACACCTCCTTCTCCGAAAATGGGGCGGTCAAAATATCATTCTCATCAGCAGCAAGTTGAGGAACATCCTTCATCCTAGACTCATCCAGGGAAACAGTATTATCCTCCGGAGGCCCAAACAACTGCTTGTAGTATTCGGTGATGTAAAGTTTTAAGTTCTCCTGTCCTAAAATCGTCCCTTCGTCCTGTTCAAGCTGAAAGATTCTCTTCTTTCTATGCTTGCCATTCGCGATTATGTGGAAGAATTGAGTGTTTGCGTCCCCCTAGATGACTTTGCGAACCTTAGCCCGCAGCGCCCACTTCAATTCCTCCTCACGGAGAAGCTCTTTCAACCTCATCTCCGCCTCAAGTTTTGCATGAAGCTCCGTGGCTTGAAGAAATGTGGACTCGGCTTTTAGATCCAGGGACTGAATAAGTGTAAGGAGCCTTTCCTTCTCAACCTTATAAATCCCACTAAGATGCTTAGCCCACCCACGCAAGAAACTTCTCAAGTGCCTTATCTTATTCTGCCAACGCTCAACCGCAGTCCTACCTCCTGTATCCTTAGCCCATTCCCTGGCTATCAGATCCAAGAAGCCTTCTCGTTCAAACCAAGCCATTTCGAACGAAAAGGAATTTTTGTTCCCCATGCGAGTGGCCTCACCAGAATTCACGAGCAGCGGCGTGTGATCGGAAATACCGCGCGAAAGCGCCTGGACCGTAACCAAAGGAAACTTCTGTTCCCATTCGACGCTCGCAAGGACTCGATCCAACTTCTCAAACGTCGGATTTGGCAAAGCATTAGCCCAGGTAAACTTTCTACCCGAAAGCTCTATCTCTCGCAGATCCAAGCTTTCAATAATGGTATTAAACATGAAGGACCACCTGCCGTCGAAATTATCATTGTTCTTATCCTCTCTTCTTCTAATTATGTTAAAATCACCCCCAACCAGGATTGGAAGCTGTTCGGAACCGCAAATGCGAACTAGGTCTGCCAAAAACTCTGGTTTAAGTTCGGGCTGTGCGGCACCATAAACCGCCACTAGAGCCCAATTAAACCCATCAGCCTTCGACCTAACCCGGAACTTAACTGCAAAGTCACCCATCACGACACTTCGGACTTCCAGCGAATCGCATCTAACTCCAAGTAAGATCCCACCCGATCTTCCTATCTGAGGCAAGCAATGCCAATCAAAATCGACACCGCCCGATAAAGTACTAAGAAACTGGGGTGAGAAATTATCTCTACCAGTTTCCGAGAGAGCAATAAAATCCAACCTCTGCTCGATAGACGCATCTGCAAGAAACCTTCTTTTAGCTAAGTCCTTGAGACCTCTGCTATTCCAAAAGATTCCTTTCATATTTCATCATGAAATTTTTTAGTAGTACGGATCCTAGCACTCCTACGCACCGCTGACGCAGGATAGATCTTCCGCTTCCACTTACGTTTAGGCTTGTTTTGATCCTCCACCCGGTCCTCACAACCGGGCTCCGTGGACCTAACTACTGCGTCATCAAAAGTAACATCCTCTTCCTCTGACACAGGATGGGAAGGTGCAAGATCCACACAGAAATTATCGAGTACCCTGACCCCCAACGCATCTATCTCAGAATCATTCATAGGCCTAACCGCAGCTAAGTTGCGAATCATTTCTAAAGCGCGTTCCGCTTCCAAATCCAGAATATCATTAACAGAGTTAGAGATTTCACTATCATTGCTCCCTAGTAAAACTCCTAATTGATTTGCATTATTAATAATCTCATCATTAGAAAAATGCAAAATGGAATTAGAGGTGTTGACCGACATACCAGTAGTGGCCTCAATGCCACGAAGCTTGGCCGCCCTCATGGCGCACCGCTCCTGCATGTCATCAACCTCCGGGAGATCCTGGAGACGACAGCTCAACCGTCGCCCCTCAGAAACCGGATCCGGAATCCCTCCAAAAGTAATGACCTCCTCCCGGGAAGCGGTCGTCGTCGCCCTCGAACCGAGGCCTGGGGCCGCAGGTGCGCCGGAAGTGGGAAGCAAAAGGGCCTCCTGCCCGTGCTCCCCAGCCCCCCCGGCCCTCTGGCCGGTGGGCGTCGTGGGCGCCACCAGAGGCGCGGCCACCCTAGTCGCCAGAGAAGAAAAGGGAGTCGAGGCCACCTGCCCCGGACTCCCTCCCCTAGGCCTCATCGCCGCAAGAGGAGAAGAGGGAGCCGAGGCCACCTGCCCCAAGCCCCCTCCCCTAGGCACCACCGTCCTCGGTGACTCCGTCGCCGCCAGAGGAGAAGAAGAAGCCGAAGCCCCCTGGCTCAAGCCCCCTCCCCTAGGCGAGGCCGTCAGCCTCGGCTCCGTCACGGTCAGAGGAGAAGAGGGCACCAAGGCCACCTGCCCCGGACACCCTCCCCTAGTCACACCCGCCATCGTCGGCTCCATCGCGTGAGGTGCGGCAACAAACAGAGAAGGAGAAAGAGGGGCCCCCTGCCCGAACTCCTCCCCCCCTCCCTCGACCAAGGCCGACATAGGAAGAATCACCTCTGAAGCCCCGAGCACGGGACACACAGCAGCATCAAAATCCAGTGCAGGCAGCGTACGCTCCAACACATCATCGGACTCCACCCGATCACTCCAGAGTCGGGGAGGAGCGGAAGCTGGCTGAAACGACCCAAACCTCAGAGTGCTCATAGGTACCGAAGATGAGGGTGCCGCCCCATCCCCAGACTTCTGAGGAGCGGGCTCCGAACTGTTGGACACCTCTCGTCCAGCCTCATCCACTGGCGCCTCCTTAGCGCCCGAACTGTCATCTCCCTCGTGCATATCAACATCAGTCCCATCGATGGCCTCAGCAAAAAGATCGGTATCCTCAAACTCAATCTCAAGGTTAAAAATCTGGCCCTTATAAGTCCACTTAACCACATCAGGCACAAACTCAATGTCCAGAACACTCACCAGCAATCGGGCCACTCCGTGAGCTCGGGAAAAGGCCATATCTACTCTCTCCGGTTTCCCGACCAGGATTCCCAAGCTGGCAACGACTCGAGCATCCTGCATCGGCTTCGAGGGAGCCCCGGAGAAGCGTAACCATACCTGAGTAAGAGGCTTGCCCTGTGGCTCAACCTTCTTCCACTCATGGAACTCCAGGATGCACTCTGTGCCAGGCACTCTGCATAACCCAAAACTCAGAACCCTCTGCCAGTCCTCAACTGAAGGGAAGTCCACCTTAAACATATTGGCCTCAATACTGACAAGCTCCCACTGGAAGTCACCAGTAGCTAACTCCTTTAGCCTCTGCACAATCTGATTCTCAGAGACATCACCTTTGGTAACTTTCACAACCCCAGTGGTCAAACTCTGAGCCTCTTCTGGGATCTCCCTCGCACTAGGAGACTCAAAGAACATCAACTCAGCGCAATATACTCCATACATAGTAATAGTCGGCATCTGATCACGAAAAATCGGGCATTCCCCGGAAGCATGAGCCGGCTTGCCGCGGGTATCACAGAGCTCCGCCACACACTCAGCAATAAAGTGGCCTTTTTCGCCACAACGATAACAAAGCATCTTCTCTTTCTTACGCGCCCACTTGGACGCCCTATCCGAGTCAGACCTGTCCACAGCCTCGACCGAGCCCGTCGCTACGGTCTCAGTCTCAGGAATCTCCGCATTGGCCAGCGCCGTCACCACCTCCATAGCCTGACCAGATAGTGCAGGCGTCTGTCTGGGGTCAGCCCCCTCCGCGGAGGCCGTTGGCTCGACGACAACAGGCGGAGGAGGCTGACGGTTACGGAACCGCCCCCCTCGACCACCACGATAGCCACGGTATCCACCTCGCTGCCGATGGTTACGGCCGGACGCCCCCTCAACAAAACCACCTGGAGGACCGTAGAAAGGTCTGTCAGCAGAACCATCACTCTGCCAGGCATGTCCGCGGCCACCACCCGTCGACGACGAACCACGGTGCTGGCCATCACCATACGCATTATATCCATCATCACCCCATTGTCCCCGTGGCGGACCACCGTCACCTCCGGCGCCCACGTTCTGAGGCGGTGGTGCCTGCGTCTGCACCGGTCCAAGCCGCTTTTGCGGCGGTCTCGCGACGTAGTGAGGCGGCACCGCCCGAGGTTGAAGGACAGGCGCCGACTGTTGGTTCCCTCGTGGCTGCGCCCGCGACCCTTTGGCCGTACCACCCCGGCCCGCAGCAGCAGCGGTAGCCGTGCCCGGCGCCGGAGGCCGAGGTCCGCCCCGACCCGCCGCAGGCTGCACCACGCAAGGCGCTGGTGGCCGAGGTCCGCCCTGACCCGCCACAGAATGCACCACCGGCACCTGCACCGGCGGCCGAGCGCCGAGATGGCCACCGCCGCGGCCCACAGGGCCCTGCGCTGCTCCGTCTCCCGCCAGCGGCCTAGGGCCTTGCAACGCAAGTGTCAAGGAGTATTATAACCAGAGCTTACAATCTCTACATCATGATGACACGGCTCTTCGTTGCCACTTCATCTTCGTGCTTTATTATGTTTAACAGACACTCGTCAAAGGTCGAATTTGTTCTCTTGTCTGGCTTTTGGATTAGGTCAATTGCATCTAATATGGTACGAGTATACCCAGACCCAGACCGTGGAACAAAAAGAAGAAAATCTAGCATGTAAGATCCATGCCAGTACGAGACAGAGGCAGCAGGGATTCTTCAGGCGCAGATCCTTGTATTTTAGAAGAAGCAGATCCTTGTATTAGGGGAGCATAGAAGCAAACTAGCGGCTCGTGTCTGCTAATCCAGCAAATTAGGGGCAGCATATATAGAAGCTTAAGCACCCTTGGATACTCTATAGCCTCCAGCAACTTCCTTTTGCTAGGATTTCTAATTGAGAGCTTTCTGTCTGATTTCCTTTATTTCATCGTCAACAAACAATGGCCGCGATCGCCGCATAGGGGCATTGCAAAAGTGCAGCAGGGTGGAGTCACCGGTCTATTCTTTTCTGCACGCAGAAAGTGTCCAGTTCAGGACAAATATTTATACACTTTTCGATGAACTGGCTAGGCACTCATGTGCAAGTCTCAAGGAGTATTATTCTTCGCAAAAAAAGACAGTCTCAAGGAGTATTATAACCAGAGCTTACAATCTCTACATCATGATAACACGGCTCAACTTTACCCCACACGTCGCTTCACTTACACAACACAATAATAGCCTGTACACACTTGTAAAACTTTTTTTTTTGAGATGTCACTTGTAAAACTTTTTAACTGTGTTGTGCATACTTAAAAAGTGTTAAAGATGTTCACGAGCTCAAAAGTTTTCATATATTTTTCTAAAAATATAGAGTATGAAAAGAAAATCAAATGTCGACAGCTAAAACAAATTCTTGTACGCACCGGAAAAACCTTCACATATCTCCCCACCCCACCACCAAAAGAAAGTGAATAATTAAACAACAGTAAAAACAGTTAACAAAAGAATAAATGTTGTAAAAATAAAATAAAATGAAATGAAATAAAAAGAAGAAAAAAGGAAACGCAGCAAAAAGTAAGAAAAGAAAGGCGAAAAAGGAAAAAACTACGGAGAAAAAAAATACAGCAACAGAAAAATAAAACAGGCAAAAGAAAAATAGGCCGGTCCATTACTTGGGGGAGCGCGTTGTAGGAAGAATAGGCCCATCAGTCCGTCAAACGGAAACGGTATATAGCCCAAGCTCCAAACCCTTCTGTGAAGCCTAGGACGAGTGCACAGCAAAATCGATCAGCCGCCGCACCCGTATCGATCGCTCCTCTCCGGCGTCGGCGCGTGCCTTCCACCGGGCTGGGTCACCGGAACGAACACCGCGCGGTGTCGCCCCCAACCTGCTCCGCCAATACGTCGAGCACCACCACCACGGACCACGGCATAGCACGAGCACAGGCAAGTGTACGTACATCGGTACATGCATGTCGGCATAACTCAATCTAGGCCTCGTCGATTTGATTTCGTGGTCGGATTGCATGGAGAACAAGGTTAGCAAATTTAAAAGGCATGCATGCACTAAACGAGGGCTACGCAATTTGATTTGATCATAAAAATTCCCATGATCCCTAAACATTGTATCTGCATCTTACACCACAGGTAATATGCACGTAGTAATGTAGCTGCTATTTATTTCGTTATGTTGTAGAAGTTTTTGCTGAGCTATCTGCATAATTAATGATACTATAACTCATGAGCACCACGGAAAGTGACCTAATTTCTTGTTTTCTCATGTTTCTTGGCGTGTTATTTACCGGAAGTGTTTTTTAACGTGTTCCTGTAAATGACGAAAAAGGATTCCCCCCCGCTTTATATATAAATGCTATTTCATTTTGTGTCTCCTTGAAACTCGTCCACATTCGTCACTGGTACTATTTGTATTTGTAGCAGTATCCTGATTTCCGACTCTGTTGCCGCTTCCGGTAAACGATTCAAAAACTAAAATGTTAGGTCTACCTTTGACAAATTCTGGTCCATTTTCACCCTACCTAGAGATAGATTGTTCATGGGAAATCACTTTGTTTTCCAACGCACACACAACAAAACTATATGCAAGCAGAGGTAGATTGCTAAGGTCTGATGGAGATACACTTCCTTTAGTACAACTGCATGTTTTGAACCATTTTAATTCTGCAAATAATTAAACAACATCTCAGTTTTGCTGGCAACTGCTTCATTCCAATTAAAACTGATCATTTGATTGAGTTCCAACGTAACTTATTAGCTACCATGACCAAAGAATGATTTCTTTTTTATGCTGACCTTGTCAAATTTTCCTTTCAGTAATCTGCCATAAAAGATGGATTCTAAGAAGGTGATTACTGCTGCTAATCATCTAACCAATGATCTAGTGGTGGAAATCCTCTCTCGGGTGCCGTTCAAGACTTTTTGCCGCTTTAAATGTGTATGCAAGGCATGGCTCGCCTTCCCTTCTGATCCTCACTACAACCGGAAGCTGCCAAAAATTCCCACCGGTGTTTTGTGCAAAGGCCATAACGGGTCTTCTATCCAAGTTGTTAACATGTCCCCAGACGACAAGAAAATAGATGGAACTCTTAGATTCGTACCACAGCACGAGCAATTAGAAGTTGTGGATTGTTCCAATGGCCTAGTCCTTTGCCGCTACAAGAGCTTCTATACTTCTGGAAATACTTGTCGCTTCATTGTGTGCAACCCAGCAACACATGAGTGGAGAGCTCTTCCTATTCCTAACACTAACCATCATCCATATGTCCCAAATTACTCCCGTTGTACAACTTTTCTGGCGTTTGATCCGTCGTGGTCGGCACAGTTCTATGTCTTCCACTTTGTGCAGAATGCCAAAGGTCGGCCAACGGGTATAAGGAAACTTGTGGTGTTCTCTTCTGAACTTTTCACCTGGCTAGTGGATGATACATGGAGTTCGGATCATAGGGTACGGTTTAAGAACCCACACAGTTTTGTAGGTGGGGTGTTGCATGTGCAGACCAACAAAATAAATGAGATTCTTGTGGTTCAAGGCTTGGAGGCAATGAGTTCCGGCATGGTGCCTTGTCATTACATTATCCAGCCTCCAGAAAACAGTTTGGGTGGTTGCTTTGGCCAATCTTTGGGGGTCTTGCAGTGGGCATCTCCAGAGGAGTGTGGCCGCGTAATTAAAATTTTCCATCTTGATGCTTATCGCCCTTGCAAGTGGTCTCTAAGGCATCGTCTTCGTACACGGGATGCATTTGAAAGGGATGACTTTGTTCCCATTGAAGAGTACCTACAGTGGTTATGTGATTTTGAGATTGTTGCTCTTGACTTTGAAAGGGGTGTTATCTTCCTCTTCGAGAAGTACGAAAAAAAGCTTTTGTGGTACAACATCAACACTGGGAAGCTTAATGAGATCAAAGATGATCGGTTCACCCATGGATGTGAGTACTATTCTTATGTGGCATGCTACTCAAAGCTTCTGGCCTGAGGCAGTTATGTGATGAACTGAGTAACATCACATTATGTGCATTATGTTTGCTGCACCTTTTTTTTTTTGCCATTTGTTGTGGTTACATACCTCTGTTTCTCCTCTGTCAGACATAGACAAGAAAGTTGTTAAGTAATTATTCATTTTTATCGCGGAATGTTAGTTAATGTTCATGTTCCTTCTGTGACTCACATGCGCAAGTATGTATGATTTTGTTTTCCACCGCAAAAAATAATGTTGGTAACCTCAAAGGGGGAAAGTAGAACTGGAGGAATGATGTGAGGTTAACTGCCTGACGAACATTCTGATACAACAAATCGGGTGATGTTGTCATGGTTGAGCACCACTTTATGTCTTACGCTTACCCACAATGTGTTAACCAATAACATTTTTTTTCTTTTACCTTCTTGTCCAAATGGAACAGTTCAAAAGAGAAATGTGATAAACTGAACATTTCCTGCAGCAGCAGCAGATGTAGGTGATTCAGAAACACCGTGACAGCTTGTATGATCTACAACCGTAGCGGACATCGTTTTGCACCAAAAGAAGAAGCAGCAAATTGGCAACGCAAAGCCAATAAGCCAGTAGAAGACACTTAATTAAGAGTGAATTAGCCATTGCTGGTTACAGAATGCACACACCTCACAAAACCATATGGAGTACCTCTCTTTTTTTGGCAATCAAACGATAAGAAAAATGCCCAAGAAGAGGTAAAAACTGGGATTTACTCTATTAGTAGTTTCTAACTATTTCTAACTTTAATATTAAGAAGTTCACATTTTTTTAGATTGACATGTTTTTCCTTCAAATCTGAATTAATGAGAAAAAAAAATCAATGGATTGGCTGCACTCGATTGGTTCACTAACTTGAGAGATATTACATCTTGAGGACAACTGAGTGCCAGATCAATTTCTATGATATTGTCCAAAATCACAATTATTTTCTTTGGTGGTGGAACGACTTTTATTCCTCAAAAATAGAATTAATGTCAGCTAAAACTACTCGAGAAGTACAATTTGGGTAGTTGTGCATGCAACGTTCGGTGCCAAAATGCATGCCTTGCATGTGCATTTTTTTATGTGTTTCCCATACTTGTAAAAATGTATGTGTGCGTTGCACATGAAAAAGAAATATGTGGATCTATAATACTAATAATTATATCCTCTTTATTCCTTTATACCCACAAATAAAACTATTTAATATGAAAATTTTCAGTTATGCAGTATGCATCAATAAGTACTCATGAGAAAATTACTAAGTTTTGAAACTTCAAAAGTGTTTTTTGGTATTTTTAATATTTTTTTGCGGGTTCAGTCTTTTTAATCTTGCTCAAGGGAATCACAATGTGTTTCATATTTCCTTAGCATCACTGAAGATTAGGGGAAAAAAATCTAAGAGAATCAGAAAGGAAACTATACAAAACCATAGAACAATTGGCACATGGGATTGATAACTAATCCCAAAAAGTTCTCAAGGAAAAACATGGATGACTATACCTAAGATGTTACGCAAATCCAAATACATGAGCAAATTTTAAATTTGAAACTTATAAATGTTTGCTTGTTGTTTTTTCCTTTGCCGCGAGTAAATACACCAATATCATTCTACACTACACCAGGGAGGCCATAAGGCGAGGCCGCCCATAGGCACTGTGACACGCCTTCGCTCTCCCCGTCAGCCGTCGTCGCCGGAGCGAACCCGCCGGTGCGCTGCTCTAATCGCGCCCCACCTGCCGTCTTCACCGCGCCAGCTCGACCCTCCACAGGTATTCACCCGCCTCTCCACTCTCCTCCAATGCCCGAACGGACCTCCCTGGTCTGTGGTCGCTCATCAGTCATCACCCATCCAAACCCTAGCAGATCCACTTCAGAGCGGTCGTCTACACTTTTTAGTAGGTCGGCAGGTCGTTCAACTTGTATGGATCTAGGCGACGAATTTGCTCTCTTCCACAGCATCATTTCATAGTTTCATACAGTTGGAAACTTGGTATTGATAGGGTGGAGATGGGGATTGATAGGTAATTTGAAGAACCAGATGGTTTGGTGCATAAAGATTTGCATTCCCACTGTATTTGGAACATCTAGTGGACACTTGCGTGCAAATATATTTGTGGTTCTAAAAATAGAATCCTCTGTTCATGTATCACACGTACTTGAAATATAGACGGGGAATCACATTGTTTTCGAACACACACAATTAAACAGATGTACTGCATATTTCGAATATAAGTTGAGGTAAATTGCTAAGATCTCAAGGACATATAGACTTTCTTATGTACTGCATGTTTCGAACCATTTATTCCTCTACTGCTTTGTTCCAAATAAAACATATTTTCAGTGGATTGGATTGCATTATGACTTATCTGTTACCACGCTCAAAGAATTGCTTCTGTTGATGTTCTAATATACTTTAAATTTTCTTCCAGTAGACTCCCATAAAGAGATGGATTCCAAGAAGGTGTTCACTGTTGCTAGTCTCACTGATGATCTTGTGGTGGAAATCCTCTCCCGGGTGCCGTTCAAATCTTTTTGCCGCTTCAAATGTGTTTGCAAGGCTTGGCTTGCATTCTCCTCTGATCCACACTACCAACAGAAGCTGGTGAAAGTTCCCACTGGTCTTTTGCACCAACCACACTGGATCTCCGATCTCCAGCTTGTTAGCCTCTCTGGGAAAGACGAGGAAATTGATGCAGCTCTTACGTTCGCGCCGCACTACAAGCACTTAGAGCTTGTAGACTGTTGCAATGGCCTGATTCTTTGTCGGTACACGAGTGACTATACTTCTCTAGAGATGGGCCACTTCATTGTCTGCAACCCGGCAACACGAGCGTGGAGGACAGTCCGTGCTCCTGAATCTCACCCTCACCCACATGACTCAGATGGCTCCTACTGTAGAACTTTTTTGGCCTTTGATCCTTCATGGTCGGCATAGTTCTATATCATCAACATTCAGGAGAATGCCAACGGTTCGCCAGTTAGTTTCAAACTTGAGGTGTTCTCTTATGAACTATCCACGTGGCTTGTGGATGATACATGGAGTTTTCATCCTAGGAGACTTAATAAACCACACAATTTTATTGGTGGAGTGTTACATGTGCAGACCATTAGTCGTGGTATTCTTGTGGTTGAAGGCTTGGAGGTAATAAGTTATGGCATGCTGCCCAATCATTATACTATTAAGCTTCCAAATGACCGTTCAGATGGTTGCTTTGGCGAATCAGCGGGGTTCTTGCCTTGCACGTCTCCAGAGGATGGTGTATGTACAGTTGCATTTTTCAGTCTTGATGCGCATCGTCCTTGCAAGTGGTCACTGAAGCATTGTCTTTCTATGCGAGATGCATTTGGGAGAGACGACTTTGTTCGCTGCGAACAATATTTGTGTGACTACCAGATCACCGCTATTGACTTGGAAAGAGAGGTTCTCTTCCTTTTCGATAAGGAGGAAAGTAAGCTTTTGTCGTACAAAATCAACACTGGGAAACTTTGTGAGATCAAGGATAGGCTCAATTGGTTTTGGGACTACTATTTTTATGTGGCATGTTACTCAAAGCTTGCAGGCTGAGCCATGTATCCGAAGTATTCAGTAGTTGCATCTGTTGTGTGCATTTTGTCTGCTGCATCTTCTCTTGTCATTCGGAGGCTGCATCCTCTGTTTCTCCTCTGTCAGACGTACGCAATGCACTTGTAAATTATTCATGTTCCAGTTGTGTTAAACGATGTCCCACTTTTGAGTTGTATTTCCATTCCACCGTAAAGAATTGGTTGGTAACTACATCACAGAGAAGACGGAATTGGAAGAATGGCGTTTGCAAGCAAGCTTAACTTCCTGACGAACATTCTGATTAACCTGGAAGACAAAATTGGCTGCTGTTGTCACCCAGAATGTTGACCAAGAACACTTTTTTTATACTTTCTCTGAACAGAACAACCACTCAATCGCTCACTTGCAATTAGTTCCATCATTTTCTTCTGGGCGTGTCGCCATACTAACAAGTGTCTATCTGTCAGAAAATTCAGAGATAGAAGAAACACAAGAACCTATCCTTTATACTGGTAGACATCTCTCTTCTCCTCTTGATCCTCCCGTTATGTTATACATGGGGCATGTTAATCAGTAATAATACTAACTAAATACCCACGCATTGCTACGGATAACAAATGCTTGTATTTTGCGAACATGCATGTCAAATGGGAAATACATGTATTTTACAACCACATCATGTTGTCATGCAAACTTTCGTTTCTCCTTTTTTTTTGCAACCACCACACAATCCTTTCCTTCTATTCCAGCTACATTCTCGTTGTTTCATCTATCTCTCTTAGAAAATTTACCCCATGTGTTTCATCTTCTTCAACTGCCATTAACAAAATTGAAGAAAAAGTTAAAAATTAGAAATATTATTGAAAACAATTGGATAACATAAAAAGCTACTAATACTAATCCATATATTAAACAAACTTTATAAATTTATTGAATGCCATGTCGTGGCATCCTCAATGAAGAAGCCTTCGGCGCTCGCACGGGCAACGCTAGCCACGGTGCCTGGTCATGGCAAGGGAGCACGCGAGGCGACCTTAGCCAACACTCACCCCTTCCTGATCATCTATCTCCGAGACTGAAGACTACCTCACCTCAATGCTTCCAAAACGAGATCCTCCCTCCGTGCCTCGAATCCCTGCCGCACTGAAGCCTCGCGGCACTTGTTCCCTCAACTCTTGCACGTACAGCGTGATGGCCGCCTCCGATCGTTTATCTGGCCTCTTCATCCGATATGATCGCATGCACAATCTGTCAGCATCTCTACTCCTACTCCAGCCGGGATCTATTCATCATCCGACAACAGGCGCTGAAGCGGGAAGCGATCAAATACCAGATGGGCTAGTGGTTCGGCCCAAGCTTAACCGAGTCAAGCCCAATTGGCATTTTGGCCCGGACTGGGTTGAGAGGCCATAACAACTATTTTGTAAAACTAGCTTGTGTGTGTGTGTGTGCCATGGGGATTCGGCTAGGAATTGGGTGGCTACGGCCGTGATTGTAATATGGATATGCTGTGAGGCAGGATGGGAGGATAGCAGCCAAAATTCGCCATTGTTGTTCCTGGATTTGGTTTGAATTTCGAATTCGAGAGCTAGATCAATCCCTAGATCAGGGTAGCTCACAGTTGATATCAGAGGCATTGAGTCCTGGAGATCCTAGCCACCGCCACTGTACTCGGCTGCGAGACAGGAGGCGAGCAGAGGCGATGGAGAATTTATCAGGAAAAGGGAGGAGCATATATGAGCTCCCACGCACCAAGATCGCCACCGATTTCGATCAGAAGTTCAAGGATCATGGCGAGCAGTTGCTCAAATCCATGAGCAAACTCTTGGAGGCGTACAGCGCGACACTCGACGGACTTGTTTGGGTGAGGGTCGACGCTCATGCTCCATGGCACCTGTTTGTTGTTCACACACACACACACACGAAAAAAATATCATATTTTGAGGTTTCAAAAAAACAGAAAAATACCACACATGAACAAAGAGATGTACAGTACATATCTGTAGAATTTCATGATGAAATACGTATTGGTGTGAGCTGCACAAAATATGATGGGCTTTTTATAGTGAATAGTGCATGTGCTAGAAGTACATGATTTTTTTTGTCTAGCTCACACCAAAGTGTATTCCACCATAAAATTTTGTAGAGATGAAGTACACATTTCTATGTTCATGTGCATTTTTTCAGAATTTTTTGAAACCTAAAAAAAATGATTTTTCATGCGTGAATGGTAAAACGGGTGCCATGGAGCCTCAACTCCAAAAAACCACACTCGCGAGGAGCTTGCGCTCGACATCAAGCAGAACCGGGCACCATGAGCAAGGAAGGCTCGCCCCGAGGGATCGGAGGCCAACACAAGCCGCCTACGAACGAGCCGACGCTGGAACCTGCCAGCCGTCGCCACAGCCGACCTGCCAAGCTGCCATGGAACTATCCATGGCCGGAGCAGCAGCCACACCGGGCCACTGCCCAACCCGCGCCGCCCGGCGAGCTCCAAGCGTCGGAGCGGCCGGGCACACTCCTCCCAGGGCACCACCGCCACCACGCCGCTGCCTCCCCCGCCTGGAGACCAGGGAGGAGGCTGCCGACCGCAGCTCACGCCATCCAACAGGAAGAGCTAAATCCTCCAGCTGGACACGCATCCACCACCACGCGCTGCCGGCCGCCACAACCCTCCGCTGCCCCGCACGGGAGGCCATGACCATGACACTGTCGACCAGCAACTCACGGGAGCTCAGGCGAGCTCCCTCCATCCCCCTGCGCCGTCAGCCGGCCCCCAGGCGCCAGATCCGGACGAATCTGGCCTCACGCCCGCCCGCGTGTCGCCATCCGTGCCGGACCACCCAGCAGCCGCCGCACCACCACCGCGGCCCAGACCGCCGCCAGGCCGCCACTAGACGGCCGCACCACCGGTGTCGTGCCGCTGGGCCCTGCCGAAGCCCAGCGCCGCCATCCGAGAGCTCCGCCCCGCGTCGGACCCCGAAGGTAGAGGAGGGAAAGGCCCCGCCGCCGCTGCGCCGACCGGGCTTTGCCCGTCAACGCCTACCGGCGGCGACGGGGGAGGGAGGGAGGAGGAAGGGGATGGGAGCTGCGGCGGCTAGGGTTCACTCCCCGTCGCTCGCTGGAGCGATGCGGGAGGGCGGGGATCGAAAACATCACATCTCGCCGCACACTCGGTTTTCCTGGTGTTTTTATTCCCGAGTGCAGCTGGGCAGAGCTAAGTTATCTATCAGCTCAGACAGATCACACCCTTCCAAAAGGAAAAAAATAACTTAGATAGATCACATATCTAAAGCATATGCGAGTGATAGATGGTCACATATCTTTTATCTCTTTTTGGATTGGAGGAGAGTATATATGTTGATCACGCTTTATTATGTTTAACAGACACTCGTCAAAGGTCGAATTTGTTCTCCTGTCTGGCTTTTGGATTAGGTCAATTGCATCTACTGTGGTACAATATATACCCCGAGAGTGGAACGAAAAGAACAAAATCCAGCATGCAAAATCTATGCCAGCACGAGATAGAGGCAGCGGGGATTCTTCAGGTGCAGATCCTTGTATTAGGGGAGCATCGAAGCATACTAGCGGCTCGTTTCTGCTAATCCAGCAAATTAGGGGCAGCACATATAAGTTACTATACTAAAGCGGGAAGCATTTGCCTTTTCTCCTTCTTTTTTTTAGAGTTTTACTGTTCAATTACTTGGACATCATGAACAGTGACGGTGAACAGTAATGCGTGAACAGTGTCCACCAACTAAACATTGTTCTCCGTGTGAACAGTGCTTGCGCAGAAAAAATGTGCATACTATTAAAAAACAGGGATTTCTTTTACACATTATTTCTCTCCCTCTCCATCACCCCCGCGTCCTTATATAAAGGATTATGATTTAGGTTTTCTTTAACACATCATTTCTCTCCGTCGGCATACCGATGTAGAGCCATCACGTTCGCCTCCCTATTCTTTCCGGTGATGTTGCTGCCGAGGCACAAAACAGTAGTCCGGAACAGTATATTTGCAAGAACAGTAAACGGTGGGAATAATTCTTTATCGATTGATGTCCATCTCTACATCACGGTATCAGTGAACAGTGCATCAACAATTACCTGAACAAAAAATCGGACCACTATCCGAATAAACCCAGAACTATTAGCTACCATGACAACTGCTTCATTAAAACTGATCGTTTGATTGAGTTCCAACGTAACTTATTAGCTACCATGACCAAAGAATTATTTCTTTTTTATGCTGACCTTGTCAAATTGTCCTTTCAGTAATCTGCCATAAAAGATGGATTCTAACAAGGTGATTACTGCTGCTAATCATCTAACCGATGATCTAGTGGTGGAAATCCTCTCTCGGGTGCCGTTCAAGTCATTTTGCCGCTTTAAATGTGTATGCAAGGCATGGCTCACCTTCCCTTGTGATCCTCACTACAACCGGAACCTGCCAAAAAATCCCACTGGTGTTTTGTGCAAAGGCCATTACGGGTCTTCTATCCAAGTTGTTAAATGTCCCCAGACGACAAGGAAATAGATGGAGCTCTTAAATTCATGCCACAGCACGAGCAATTAGAAGTTCTGTATTGTTCCAATGGCCTAGTCCTTTGCCGCTACAACAGCATCCATAATTCTGGAGATACTTGTTGCTTCATTGTGTGCAACTTGGCAACACGAGTGGAGAGCCACTACTGGAATCACGTTATACGCCGAGTGTCACGGACACTCGGCAAAGGGCCAAAACCCGCCGGCAAAGCCTTTGCCGAGTGCTGCACTCGGCAAAAGCCACCCGGTGTACACCTCTCAGACAAACAGGAATTTGCCGAGAGCCAGGACATGGGCACTCGGCAAAGAGTTTGCCGAGCGCCAAACAGTACAACTCGGCAAAATAAAGTAGCTAACGGACAACAGACGGGGACGGCGGTTGCCATATGGCGCATCTTTGCCGAGAGCCACTCTCGGCAAAGAAAGCCAATAGAAAAGCGCCACGTGTCAGGCCTGACATGTGGTTCCACATTAACATGCCGAGGGCCATCTTTGCTGAGAGCCACTCTCGCCAAAGAAAGCCAATAGGAAAGCGCCACGTGTCAGCTCATGACATGTGGGTCCACATTAACATGCCGAGGGACATCTTTGTCGAGAACCACTCTTGGCAAAGAAAGCCAATAGAAAAGTGCCACATGTTAGCTCCTGACATGTGGGTCCACATTAACATGCCAAGGGCCATCTTTGCCGAGAGCAACTCTCGGCAAAGAAAGCCAATAGGAAAGCGCCACGTGTCAGCTCCTGACATGTGGGTCCACATTAACATGCCGAGGGCCATCTTTGCCGAGAGCGACTCTCGGCAAAGAAAGCCAACAGGAAAGCGCCATGTGTCAGCTCCTGACATGTGGGTCCATAATAACATGCCGAGGGCCATCTTTGCCGTGAGCCACTCTCGGCAAACAGAGCCAATAGGAAAGCGCCACGTGTCAGCTCCTGACATGTGGGTCCACATTAACATGCCGAGGTCCATCTTTGCCGAGAGCCACTCTCGGCAAAGAGAGCCGATAGGAGAGCGCCAAGTGTCAGCTCCTGACATGTGGGTCCACAATAACATGCCGAGGGCCATCTTTGCCGAGAGTCTCTCTCGACAAACCTTGTACCTTTACCGAGATGTCTCTCGGTAAAGTTGTCAGGGGCGCTACAGGTTGTTATCCTTTTTCGAGAGGCCTCTCAGTAAAGGTGTCAGGTTCTACAGGTTGGCACCCTTTATCGCGAGTCCTCTCGGTAAAGGTTCCAGTTTCACAGTCTTTGCCGAGAGGCCCTCTCAGTATTGTTGTGCCCAGCAGCCTTTTTTTGTGTTTTTGTTTCTTTCCTGCAGCAAAACATATACAGCAGCAGCATATAGTTCATCACACATAGAACATGTCACATATAGGCATCATTGAACAAAAAAAAACATTGATTCTCAAGAACATCCCACGTAAAAGCAATAGTGCATAAAAGGTGCAATAGATGTCAAGCACACTTGACTACCACAAGTTTACAAGTCTCAAGATCACACAAGATGCAATAGTTCTCAAGCACATACAAGGAACAGTTTCAAACACAACATAACATGAAGTTCACGCGGTTTTGGAGATCGGAGTGGTAACATCAACATCAGAAGGCGTCATTCCGTTTGCTTCCCCAACTCCACCAACTTGAGGTGGAACTACCGGAACATTGTTTGACCCTTGTGATGGATTGAGCTATGATGGATTGACCCAATAATGAGATGAATGCATATGGTAATGCCGAAAATGGTGATAGAAATAGTTTGAACGAAACTCACAATGTTCCACTCTGGTGTCGGTGGCATCTCTGGCACTGGTTTGCCTTGCATGGAATAAAGATTGGCCACCATATGTTGTAAAGACTTCACTAGATCATCTTGTGCCTTCATCTTAGCCCGGTCTTCATCTCGTTCTTTCTGGGTGTCATTCAGTCGAGTCTACAATATGGCAATGCAAATGTCATTCGTGTTGAAATGCAAACATGCAGGACCATGAAGGATCAATGAAGAAGCGCTGACCTGAATATCCTCAATAATGGTCGTGGTATGTGGTATGTGACGCTCTATGGTAGGAGTAGAGCCAGTACTCATAGCACGGAGCGTGTTGACTCTCGGAAGGGAGGAGGTTATGACAGAATCGAGGTGAACCGCCATCCGGCCATTCGGTCTACCGCCTGCCGCGGCAATGGCCACAAGAGGGTCAAACGGCAGCACGTGAGGATCAGCCTCTTGCCCGTACGTCTCCTTCAATTTTTTGGTTTAGTTCTCCCCATCTGACCGGGCTTTAGAGCTGATCCAGTCCCTCTCCGGGTGGAGAGGGTCCTTTTCCTTGTCGTCTTTGGTACGTTTGATGGTCCATGCCTCGAAGTAAGAGATATCCTTGCCAGTGTCTTCTTTCTGCAAAAGAAAGCGATCCAAACAATCAAGGGAATGCTCACAAATGAAAGAGAACATGATGAAAAGAATAGGATGTTGTTGCCTACATGTTTGGAGACGACACCTGGGATGGTGAGGTTGCCTTGACGGTGTCCTGGACAACACATCAACTTACGTCGTTCCCCTATTGCCTTGTGTTCATCCTGCCACCCCTGGATCTGTCCACTGTTCGACGATCTTCTCCCAGCACGGACATTTATCAGCGCACCACCGAGGAATCACCTGTAAAGTAAACAAATACATCTTAGTAAGGAATCTAATTTGCGGTAATGTAGGGAATAGCAAGCATCCATCGTCACTTGCCTTGAAGTAATTGTCCTGTGAAAGATGCTTCCCTCGAGCCTCCTTTTTGGAAATCTTCTGGTTGAGATAGTACGCGTGATACTTGACCACTAACCGGATGCGCTCCTCATAGTGCATGTCGTGGACTAGTTTCTTGGCAATATTCTCAACCACCACATTTGCATGATCCTTCTGACCCTCTATGCATGTATAGAAATCCTACAAACATGCATACATGTGAGAAGGGTAAAATCAGGACTATGGCAAATTTAAACCTAATGGTATTGACATTCAGGTGTTTGAAAAGACTTACCCAGAAATCGTTGACCACTCGCAAGGCTCTGTTATCATAATCCCTCTGACGCATATCCAGGAAATCCAGAGCGAGTATGTAGTGATCCCATGATGAGGCTGGCTCAATGATACCGTTCGGCAAAGTGACCAGTCCAGGATAATTTAACCTACAGAGACCCCCAATGATGCCACTCGGCGACCGTGGCAGACACCTCTCACCACCTTTTACTAAGCTCCTGCATTACGAAGAGTAAAGTCATATTATATGTGATGAAATGACAAAGGTACAATTTATATGGGATGAGTCGAGATAACCACTTACTTCTCTCCCACTGGTTTAATCAACACGTCTCTATACACATATGGACGTTTTGGAAGCTTTGAAGGACCACGCAGCCACACTTTCCCTGTGGAAGTAGTGCTGATAGTCGAACCGCCCGACTGTGAGCCGCTCACCTCGTGCTGCTCCGTCACTCGTGAGGGTCCATCCCCACCCTCAGAAACCTGACGAACAACCAGTCTCCTCTCGGCGGCGGCGTCCTCCACCACCTCCACCTCCACCTCCTCCTCCTCCTCCTCCACCACCACCACCTCCTCATCCTCCTCATCATCCTCCTCCTCACTCGCATCCTCCCCATCCTCTGTTTCCTCCTCCAGCCGTCGAGCATCTTCCTCCTGAGCACGGCGAAGCACTGCATCAGAGGGTCCAGGAGAAGAAAGAGGTGCTCTACTCCGGGCTGCTCTACGTCCTCCTCCTCCCCCAACTCGTCCTCCTCGCCCCCTCCTTGTCCGCCTCCTCCTCCTGCCTCATCTAATCCCATCTCGTCTTGCTTCTCCTGCTCATCTAACTCCCTTCTCGCTTGTTCCCCTACCGTCCTCCTACGTAACCTCTTTTGCCTCAATCTACTCCCCTCCTCGTCGCCTCTCCTCCGTCTCATCTAACTCCCCCTTCCAGTCCCACTCTCGTCTGCCTCCTCCTCCTGCCTCATCTACTCCTCCTCCTCGTCAGCCTCCTCGAGTTGCCTCCTCTCCGCCTCCGCCTCCTCCTCCTCCTACCCCGTTGAGTCCGCCTCCACCTCGTCTGCCTCCTACTCCTCCCCCGCGTCCTACTCGACCTTGTTTCGCTCGGTTTTTCTGAAGGGTGTCTAGTCCCGCTGGTCATTTGGCCTTCTTGGCGGCTGTGGCAACTGACGCAGGAGCGGCCACCGCTTTCACCGGTCGAGCAAGTTGATCATTGTACAGAGCTACCACATCTTTCAAACTTTCCTTTGGATTCTTGTTGCCACCTGTCATGTTTCAATCACCTGATACAAAGAAGAACAAACCAGTTAGTACAGATGATACAACTTGATGTAAATACAATAAATATATCACATAGGAAGAATAAATGGAGTTGTCACAATAATACATAGAGATGTTACACACACGGATACATAGAGTTGTTGCACACATGAATACATAGAGTTGTTACACACACAAATACATAGAGTTGTGACACGCACACATAGAGTTCTCACACGATTACATGGAGTTGTTAGAAATAAGGGTCAATATTAGGTGCAACGTTTGGATCAAGGTTGTCATCATCGCTATCACGCCCGTTCATACATTCATCCTCGAAGTCTTTAGGGGGGCCCTCATCATCATCTAGCCCCATGTGCCATCACTAGTGCAGAACCGGGCTTTAGCACCGGTTCGTAAGGCCCTTTAGTGCCGGTTCAGCAACCGGCACTAAACGGTGGGGACTAAAGCCCCCCCCCCCTAGTACCGGTTCAACACGAACCGCCACTAAAGGGCCACCACGTGGCACGAGCCAGAGCCGGGGGCAGGGAGACCATTAGTACCGGTTGGTAACACCAATCGGTACTAAAAGGTTTAGGGGTTTTGGTTTTATTATTTATTTTTCCTTTAATTTTGTGTTTTCCATTTAATTTTTTTCATTTGCTGGTATTTTACGATACTACATATTGTACACGTTATGCATATATATAAATAGAATTTCTCGTAGAACCGATCATATATATATATATATATCATAGAATGTCTCGCACCACCATTCACACATACACACATGTATATATACAATTTGGTATATACAAAGATCGGCGAGGTATATATACGTACAATAGCAATTTAGAGATTGTTTTTACATTATAATGAGTTATTAAATCACTAGGTGAAAGAACCACAGATTAGTTTCAAGTGGATGGATCCTAAGTGATCAAGCAATGGATTATCTTGATCACTTAGGATCCATCCACTTGAAACTAATCCACGGTTCTTTCACCCAATGATATAATAACTCATCATCATCATCATCGTCATATTAATATAAAAACTCTTGCATCATATCATCACCAACAACACTAACTAATAATCATCATAGTCATTACCACTATTTAATCATCATAGTCATTACCGCTATCTAATCACCACCAACACTAACTAATAATAATCATCATAGTCATTACCACCAACACTAGCTATTTAATCAGCACAGTCATAGTGTAGCACATCATCATCTTCAAACTCATTCTAGCTAGCTAATCACTCCTGCTGCTCTCTCTCAGGTAAAATAGCATAGAACATGTGTAGCACTCCTGATTCATCATATTGGAGCATGCAGATGAAACTGTCTCCTAATTGTGGGCTGCGCTTCTGATTGCTGCCTCCTAGTACTTCTCTGCGATCCTTCACAATTTTGCTCCAGTCTTTCACTATTAAGACTTGCTCGGTTTTATAAATCCTGAATGCACTCATGTGCAATGTAGGATGTCTTGGCCGTAAGCTAACCATTGCCATGTGACCTTTAGTCTCGATACAATGAGGCACAACTATCATTGGTAGTCCTTGTTGAAGAACATCGTAGTAACATACTTAGCAATGAAGTTTAGCTTAAAAAATAATGTATGCAAAAGATGCACTGAGGACAAATAGTAAAAATCTTACCATCTTTACTAAATAGATGTGACCGTAGTTCAATACGAACACTATTGGTCGCACGTTTTGAGTACTAAGATTTTCGAGTCCAGGAAAATAATTTGTCTGGACAGCATCAAGATCCTCAAGCCATGAAACATAATGACTTATCTCCTCGCAGTTTAGTTCAGCCCCGGGACAGTGGTAGGTCATGTCTACCAAGCGCCAGACATGTTTGCTTGAATGGAAATAAGCTGTCAATAGAAATTAGTTGTCAACTATTTTTGAATAAACAATATCGAAGACATAAATATGGTTGAGAAACTCACATAATGGTAGAACTGGAGGCGTCTGCACATCGACCCAGATGTCGATATTACCTTCAATATCATCTTCCAGATGAATATCAAAGGTGATAAGCATATCAGGCTCAAATGCATAAGCCTTGCATAGTGCTCTCCAATTTTTGCATTCAAAATAGGTGTAGGTGTCTGCATTGTATAATTTTGCGTCGAAAGTATAACCATGCTTGGTCCTCAAGTGAACTCTCTTTACCTCCATAGTTTCCATAGGACTGAAACCAATCTTATCCAAAACAAAAATTCTTGCATGGCAGTGGACACGCTAGTAGAATAGTAAAAAATTAAAATTATAAGTTGAAGCAAATGAAGCAGAAGTCATGCTTAATTACGAAAAAAGACTTGTCGTTGTGACTTACTGTATCCACTTCGAAGGTCTCATCCAGCTTGATGCTTAAGCGCCTACCATCAACTAGGAAATTTCTGTCGCACAGGCCGCGCTCGTCTTCGCAGTATTCACACATACCGAAATCCTTTTCGTCGTCAGACATTTCCTATGTTCATATAGCATTCTTTGATGACAAAGTGATAATGACATAAATTCAACTAGTTCTATTAATTCAACTAATTCAACTAAGCACTTACTAAAAATAAACTAGTTCTATTAATTTTCTTACTAAAAATAAACTATTTCTATAGTAAAATTTTAATTAGATCATCAAATCTCATATACCTAAATTTTCTTACTAAAAATAAACTAGTTCTATTAATTCAACTAGTTCAACTAAGCACTTACTACAAATAAAAATAATTAATTTTCTTACTAATTCAACTAAGCACTTACTAATTAAACTAAACACTTATTAATTTTCTTACTAATTCAACTAAACACTTACTATAATTCATCTAATTCATCTAACATTTGACATTAATATCTAACATTTCTATCTAATTCATCTAACATTTGACATTAATATCTAGCATTTCTATCTAATTCATCTAACAATTTGACATTAGTCTAACATTTATATAAACTAAAAGTATAAAAAAATAAAAAACAGAAAACAGAAAATAATTAAGAAAAATCTGTCTCTCTGTGTGTGTGTACTGTGTGTGTGTGTGTGTGTACTGTGTGTGTCAGGGCGGCCATGGTGCGGCAGGGGGAGGTCTTACAGCGGGGCGACGGCCGGTGATGCGAGGCGACGGGGGGCGGCGACGGGCTGGGGCGGCGACGGGGACGGTCCGGCGGCGGTGCGCGACGACGGGGACAGGCGCGGCGACGGGGACGTACGGGCGCGGCGATGGGGATGGCGACGGCGACCGCACGCGACGGGGGCGGCGACGGGGACGGGCGCGGCGACGGGGCGGCGACGGGGACGGGCGACGGCGACGAGGTTGAAGCAGAGGAAGAAGAGAAGAATACTGAAAATTTCGTAAGTGCTGCTTATATAGGATGGACCTTTAGTACCGGTTGGAGCCACCAACCGGTACTAAATGTCTGTTTTGGCCAGGCCAAGCGGCGGGAAGCGACCACTTTTAGTACCGGGTGGTGGCTCCAACCGGTATTAAATACCCCCCTTTAGTGCCGGTTGGAGCCCCCAACCGCTACTAAAGGGGTGCGCTGGCGCAGGTGCAGTGCACAAAGTTTAGTCCCACCTCGCCGAGCGAAGGGCAACCGTACTGGTTTATAAACCCAGCCGCGGTTGCTCCTTCGAGCTCCTCTCTAAAGCAGGCCTTCTGGACCTACCTGTGCTGTGCTGCCCAGTTGGGCCTACTGGGCTTGCGGGCTAGCATCCTGGCCCAACTACAGGTTGGGTTTCTAGTCGTATGCAGGCCGCTGTGGCCTAGTAGGCGGGCTTTTTTTCATTTAGTTTTTTTCTTTTTTTTTTCTTTTCTTCTTTATTTATTTTCTTTTATTTATTTCTGAGTTGTTTTTTGCTGTATTTAGAATTTCTTTGTGAATATATTTGCTTTAGGTACAAAAAATTACAAACTTTCTGTTAGTGCCAGTAGTTTTCAAATTTGAATAGTTTAAATTTGTCTACTTTATTTATTTCTGAGTTGTTTTTTGCTGTATTTAGAATTTCTTCATGAATAATTTTGCTTTAGGTACAAAAAATTACAAACTTTCTGTTAGTGCCAGTAGTTTTCAAATTTGAATATATTAAATTTGTCTGCTTTATTTATTTTCTTTTATTTATTTCTGAGTTATTTTTTGTTGTATTTAGGATTTCTTTGTGAATATTTTTGCTTTAGGTACAAAAAATTTCAGGGTCATTTAGATCAAAAAAATCAGTAAATGCATGAAAAATAGCAAATGAAGTCAGAAAGGGTTGAAAGTTCATGACGTGGCTTTGAATGGTGCATACTGAACGCACAAAAAGTCTGGAGTTGTAATAAGTTAAAAAAATGAATTGCCTTTGTAACAGATGAGTTTTCGTCTAAAACCCTGATACTTCGAAAGAGATTGTCCATTTTATACACGAAGTGCATCCAGTTTTTGCCGTAACCCTCTCAAGTTTTTAGCACATGCTATGTGGGTGAAATGATGATACCATGCCAACTTTCAACCTTTTCAGAGTTCATTTGTAGTGCTTTTCAATTTCAGGGTCATTTAGCTAAAAAAATCAGTAAATGCATGAAAAATAGCAAATGAAGTCAGAAAGGGTTGAAAGTTGATGACGTGGCTTTGAATGGTGCATACTGAACGCACAAAAAGTCTGGAGCTGAAATAAGTTAAAAAATGAAATGCCTTTCTAACAGACGAGTTTTCGTCTGAAACCCTGATACTTCGAAAAAGATTGTCCATTTTGTACACGAAGTGCATCCAGTTTTTGTCGTAACCCTCTCAACTTTTTAGCACATGTTATGTGGGTCAAATGATGATACCATGCCTACTTTCAACCTTTTCAGAGTTCATTTGTAGTGCTTTTCAATTTCAGGGTCATTTAGATCAAAAAAATCAGTAAATGCATGAAAAATAGAAAATGAAGTCAGAAAGGGTTGAAAGTTGATGACGTGGCTTTGAATGGTGCATATAGAACGCACAAAAATTCTGGAGTTGTAATAAGTTTAAAAAAATGAATTGCCTTGGTAACAGATGAGTTTTCGTCCAAAACCATGATACTACGAAAGAGATTGTCCATTTTGTACACGAAGTGCATCCAGTTTTTGCCGTAACCCTCTCAACTTTTTAGCACGTGCTATGTGGGTCAAATGATGAGACCATGCCAACTTTCAACCTTTTCAGAGTTCATTTGTAGTGCTTTTCAATTTCAGGGTCATTTAGCTCAAAAAAATCAGTAAATGCATGAAAAATAGCAAATGAAGTCAGAAAGGGTTGAAAATTGATGACGTGGTTTCGAATGGAGCATACTGAATGCACAAAAATTCTGGATTTGAAATAAGTTAAAAAAATGAAATGCCTTTGTAACAGACGAGTTTTCGTCTGAAACCGATACTCTCGAAAGAGATTGTCCATTTTGTACGCGAAGGCATCCAGTTTTTGCCGTATCCTCTCAACTTTTTAGCACATGCTATGTGGGTGAAATATGAGATACCTGCCAACTTTCAACCTTTTCAGAGTTCATTTGTAGTGCTTTTCAATTTCAGGGTCATTTAGCTCAAAAAAATCAGTAAATGCATGAAAAATAGCAAATGAAGTTAGAAAGGGTTGAAAGTTCATGACGTGGCTTTGAATGGTGCATACTGAACGCACAAAAATTATGGAGGTGTAATAAGTTAAAAAAAATGAATTGCCTTTTTAACAGATGAGTTTTCGTCCGAAACCCTGATACTACGAAAGAGATTGTCCATTTTGTACACGAAGTGCATCCAGTTTTTGCCGTAACCCTCTCAACTTTTTAGCACATGCTATGTGGGTGAAATGGTGAGACCATGCCAACTTTCAACCTTTTCAGAGTTCATTTGTAGTGCTTTTCAATTTCAGGGTCATTTAGCTAAAAAAATCAGTAAATGCATGAAAAATAGCAAATGAAGTCAGAAAGGGTTGAAAGTTGATGACGTGGCTTTGAATGGTGCATACTGAACGCACAAAAAGTCTGGAGCTGAAATAAGTTAAAAAAAATGAAATGCCTTTCTAACAGACGAGTTTTCGTCTGAAACCCTGATACTTCGAAAAAGATTGTCCATTTTGTACACGAAGTGCATCCAGTTTTTGCCGTAACCCTCTCAAATTTTTAGCACATGTTATGTGGGTGAAATGATGATACCATGCCAACTTTCAACCTTTTCAGAGTTCATTTGTAGTGCTTTTCAATTTCAGGGTCATTTAGATCAAAAAAATCAGTAAATGAGAAAAAATAGAAATGAAGTCAAAGGGTTGAAAGTTGATGACGTGGCTTTGAATGGTGCATATAGAATGCACAAAATTCTGGAGTTGTAATAAGTTTAAAAAAATGAATTTCCTTGTAACAGATAGTTTTCGTCCAAAACCATGATACTACGAAAGAGATTGTCCATTTTGTACACGAAGTGCATCCAGTTTTTGCCGTAACCCTCTCACACTTTTTGCATGTGCTATGTGGGTCAATGATGAGACCATGCCAACTTTCAACCTTTTCAGAGTTCATTTGTAGTGCTTTTCAATTTCAGGGTCATTTAGCTCAAAAAAATCAGTAAATGCATGAAAAATAGCAAATGAAGTCAGAAAGGGTTGAAAATTGATGACGTGGTTTCGAATGGGCATACTGAATGCACAAAAAGTCTGAGTTGAAATAAGTTAAAAAATGAAATGCCTTTGTAACAGACGAGTTTTCGTCTGAACCCTGATACTTTGAAAGAGATTGTCCATTTTGTACGCGAAGTGCATCCAGTTTTTGCCGTAATCCTCTCAACTTTTTAGCACATGCTATGTGGGTGAAATGATGATACCATGCCAACTTTCAACCTTTTCAGAGTTCATTTGTAGTGCTTTTCAATTTCAGGGTCATTTAGCTCAAAAAATCAGTAAATGCATGAAAATATCAAATGAAGTCAAAGGGTTGAAAGTTCATGACGTGGCTTTGAATGGTGCATACTGAACGCACAAAATTATGGAGTTGTAATAGTTAAAAAAATGAATTGCCTTTTTAACAGATAGTTTTCGTCCGAAACCCTGATACTACGAAAGAGATTGTCCATTTGGTACACGAAGTGCATCCAGTTTTTGCCGTAACCCTCTCAACTTTTTAGCACATGCTATGTGGGTGAAATGGTGAGACCATGCCAACTTTCACACCTTTTCAGAGTTCATTTGTAGTGCTTTTCAATTTCAGGGTCATTTAGCTAAAATCAGTAAATGCATGAAAAATAGCAATGAAGTCAAAGGGTTGAAAGTTGATGACGTGGCTTTGATGGTGCATATTGAACGCACAAAAAGTCTGGAGCTGAATAAGTTAAAAAAAATGAAATGCCTTTGTAACAGACGAGTTTTCGTCTGAAACCCTGATACTTCGAAAGAGATTGTCCATTTTGTACGCGAAGTGCATCCAGTTTTTGCCGAATCCTCTCACTTTTTAGCACATGCTATGTGGGTGAAATGATGATACCATGCAACTTTCAACCTTTTCAGAGTTCATTTGTAGTGCTTTTCAATTTCAGGGTCATTTAGCTCAAAAAAATCAGTAAATGCATGAAAAATAGACAAATGAAGTCAGAAAGGGTTGAAAGTTCATGACGTGGCTTTGAATGGTGCACACTGAACGCACAAAATTATGGAGTTGTAATAGTTAAAAAAAGTGAATTGCCTTTTTTAACAGATGAGTTTTCGTCCGAAACCCTGATACTACGAAAGATATTATCCATTTTGTACACGAAGTGCATCCATTTTTTTGCCGTAACCCTCTCAACTTTTTAGCACATGCTATGTGGGTCAAATGAGACCATGCCACACTTTCAACCTTTTCAGAGTCATTTGTAGTGCTTTTCAATATCAGGGTCATTAACTCAAAAAATCATTAAATGCATGAAAAATAGCAAATGAGTCAGAAAGGGTTGAAAATTGATGACGTGGTTTCGAATGGAGCATACTGACAGCACAAAAAGTCTGGAGTTGAAATAAGTTAAAAAATGAAATGCCTTTGTAACCGAGTTTTCATCTGAAACCCTGATATTGCGAAAGAGATTGTCCATTTTGTACATGAAGTGCATCCAGTTTTTGCTGATACACCTCTCAACTTTTTAGCACATGCTATGTGGGTCAATGTGAGACCATGCAACTTTCAACCTTTTCATAGTTCATTTGTAGTGCTTTCAATTTCAGGTCATTTAGATCAAAAAAATCAGTAAATGCATGAAAATAGCAAATAAAGTCCTTTAGTCGCGGTTGGAGCCACCAACCGCGACTAAAGGCCTTGTCCTGGCGGTGGCTAAAATTTAGTCCCACCTCGCCAAGCGAGAGGACTCGCAGCGGTTTATAAGCCCTGAGTGCAGAGACGAAGAAAAAATGAAGGAAGGCGCAATGCTCACCTGCACGTTGCTTAGCTCCTGGCCTTGAGGAAATGGTGTAGACTGCATGGAGCTATTTGTAGTTTCTCAAGGCCTGGAGCTAACCAAAGTGCAGGTGAGCATTGTGCCTCTCCTTCATTTTTAATAACTTTTTAACTCAAGACATTTTGTGTGTTCATTATGCACCATTAAAGGCACATCATCAATGTTCAACCCTTTTCTGCCTCTAGTACCGGTTCGTGGAATGACGGTACTAAAGGTGCTGGTGGGGCCCGCCTGACACCCTAGCACTGACCCCACCACCTCTTAGTACCGGTTCGTGGCATGAACCGGTACTAAAGGTCGCATCGCACGTACCGGTACTAATGACCGCGCCCCACTAGCCTTTGGAACGCGGCTACTAATGGTCCCCTAGTGCGGTTCAGTTACAAATGGGACTAATGTCTTCACATTAGGCCCTTTTCTACTAGTGCATCGCATAAGTAATGCCAAATCTCGAGGGTCAGAAACATCCTCTTATTCGTCTCTGCATTATCTACTTCCATGTCATCCATGGCCTCATGTTCCATAGCATCATCTTTGTGGCACGCCATCATCTTCCTCTGCATCATTTCGTGATGCATCATCATCTTCCTCTGCATCATCTTCGTCTTCGTGATTGTCTGCTTCTGATAGAACTCTCCCTCGTATGTGTTAGGGTTTATGTGGTAATCTTCCTTGTTTGGGTAGTGCCTTGATACGCGGGGGTACCTGTGTACACAGCACATCCCATTTCAAGAGATCGATATGTTCTGTGAGATGCACGCGTACAGAGGATATAAAACACTGTGTAGCCTGTTGAGCCATAATATAGACATCATTTCCTGCATATTTCGATGCTCGTTCAACTTCGACCCAGCCAATACTGGGGTCTGTCTCACTTTCTCAGGATTGAGCCAACTGCATCTGAATACGATGGGCTTCACACCTTGTAAACCACAGTATTGCAG
This sequence comes from Thinopyrum elongatum, assembly GCA_011799875.1. Taxonomy (NCBI): domain Eukaryota; kingdom Viridiplantae; phylum Streptophyta; class Magnoliopsida; order Poales; family Poaceae; genus Thinopyrum; species Thinopyrum elongatum. The sequence continues at coordinate 506,965,574 of CM022297.1, forward strand.
CTCATAAATATTGATGGTTCCATTAGTGACGTCCATCTGTCCCTAGACAATAGACCCCACTATTTATTGACCTTCGATTGGGCCTCTCACGCATGTGTTTATCAGTGTGGAAGCGATACCCATTCATGTCGTAAGCCTTAAATGACTTGGCCTCGTATTCAAAACCTTTGGCTACTTCTCTCACTTTGGCGCATATCAACCTCCTGATATGCCTACAACATTAATAGGAGATTGTCAGGTTCATTACTGGAAGCATTACCGACAAGTAAGAACAACTGAAGTTACATAAAGTTAGGAAAGTTACTTTTCTGAGAAACCAAGAATGAAACTGCTATCACGCATTGTATCTTCAAGAAGGTTTGCTGATTCTTCGTCGCTAGGGGGCCGTGGTAGCTTCCAGAATTCGTTATGGAATTCCCTAGCAATGATAAGAATTCGTTAGGACTCAAGACTAGTGAGTAGTTGTCAATGAAGGTGTTCTACACTTACTTTATGTACGCTGCACTTCTTCCTATGTTGGTCGAGACATAGTACATAAGAGTCGACCACTCGGTAGGTGAAAAGGTCTTGCGCTTCGATCCACTTGCTTTGCCACCTTGGCCTTCGAAGAGGCTAAGGTCGGAAACATTACTGGTGGGTCTTCATTGTAACGAGGAGCTAGATTTAACCTAGTCTGAATACTGTCATGATAGTACTTTGTCGTGGTCGTTGCCACCTCCTCGTTCAGGTATGCCTCGGCTATGGAGGCTTCGATGCGGCTTTATTCTTACATTTGCCACGAAGATGCTTGAACTCCCGCTCAGGTGCATACTGCCATCGGAACTGCACATGTCCTCCCATTCTAGCCTCATATGCGAGATGTAAGATCATATGTTGCATCGGATTAAAGAAAACCTGGCAGAAATATCTTCTCTAACTTGCATAGCAACTCGGTGCTTGTTCCTTCAACTTTGCAACCACTTCATAATCTAATTCTTTGGCCAAGGCTGCGGAAGAGTAGCTCAACTCGCCACGCACACTCGCCAAATATCCTCTCTGACATACCTCGAATCATAACAGGCATTATCCGCTCAAGCCATACATGTGTAGTCATGACTCTTGAGGCCTCCTATTCGCTTTGTAGCCATATTCACTCCCCTCATGAATTAGCTGCATATTCATCAGGGAAGTACAACTTGTTCACAATCCATGGAGAATTTCCTTCCTTTGGGGCATTGAAGGGGTGAAAGGGGCTTGTGGCTTCTTCCAAAGAATTACCTTTGCATGAGGCAACCATTTTAATTTGGCCTAGTGCATAGCTGGGCTTGATCGATCCTAACCTGAATGTTATCCTTTGACTTCTCGGTGTCGAGGGTGTGGCCGGTAAGGCCTCCGCAATATTCTTTTCAGTGTGCATTACATCAATGTTGTGTGGAAGGAGAAGATCTTTAAAGTAAGGGAGCCTCCATAAGCTTGGAATGTGAGTCCACTGGTGTGTGTCTCCATATCCCACAAAACCTTTCCCATCGAGATTTTTCTCGAGAGGCATCTAACTCATCCTTAAGCTGGGCACCGGTCATAATAGGTGGTGGGCGGTCATCAACAATACAATCTTTCCGGAAGTTCACAGTGTCTTGTCTGTAGGGTGATCAAGACGAAGGAACTACCGATGTTGGTCAAGCATACTAACTTGCGACCCTTAGCCAGCCAATGAAAGTCGCACGCTGTCGACACACTGGCCAAGGCCACTTCCCCTTTACACACCAACCACA